>CM040238.1:85148823-85748823 GCA_022545495.1 Chrysanthemum lavandulifolium | reverse complement strand
ACCCGATCTCGGATAGTCCTTGGGTTAGCCCAATTCATTGTGTTCCTAAAAGGGTGGCATAACTGTTGTCACAAATGAAGATAACGAGTTAATTCCAACTCGGCTAGTAACGGATGGCGTGTTTGCATTGACTATCGTAAGTTGAATGACGCCACCGAAAAGACCATTTTCCTCTACCCTTCATGGACCAAATGCTTGAGAGATTAGCGAGGAATGAATACTATTGTTTCCTTGATGGTTTCTCGGATATTTTCGATCCCCATTGATCCACATGATCAAGAAAGACTACATTCACCCGCCCATACGGAACTTTTGCCTACTGCACGTATGCCTTTTGGCCTATGTAACGCCCCCGCACGCTCCAACGATGTATGATGGCCATATTCCACGACATGATCGGGAAACAATGGAGGTGTTTATGGATGACTTCTCGGTCATTGGGGACTCATTTCAAACATGTCTCTCCCATTTAGAAAAATGCTAAACGGTGTGAAGACACCAATCTTTGTCTAAATTGGGAGAAGAGCCACTTTATGGTCAAAGAAGGCATAGTCCTTGGCCATAAGATTTCAAAAACGGGATTGAGGTCGATAGAGCAAAAGTCGATGTTATTGCTAAATTGCCTCATCCTACTACCGTCAAAGGTATTAGGAGTTTTTAGGTCATGCCGGTTTTATCGCAGATTCATACAAGATTTTTCTAAAATCGCCTGCCTATTACTCATCTTCTTGAAAAGATGCTCCTTTTATCTTCTCACCTAAGTGCATCAAGCTTTTGAAACATTAAAGAAAAAGCTACGGAAGCACCCATTCTCGTTGCCCCGATCGGATTTACCTTTTGAACTCATGTGCGATGCAAGTGATTTTGCTATCGGTGCGGTCTTAGGGCAACGAGAATCAAGCATTTTCAGCCTATCCACCACGCAAGTAAGACTATGATCAAGCTCAAACCCATTACACCACCACGTAAAAAGAGCTACTAGCCGTGGTGTATGCGTTTGAGAAGTTTCGACCATACTTAATCTTGACCAAATGCGTGGTGTATACGGATCACTCGGCTCTCAAATATCTCTTTGCAAAACAAGATGCAAAGCCGAGATTGCTTCGTTGGGTTCTCCTCCGCAAGAATTTGATATCATTATACGTGATAAAAAGGAGCCGAGAACCTAGGTCACGATCATCTCTCCCGTCTAGAAAACCCTCACCAAGATGTTTTCGAGAAAAGGAAATAAATGAAACATTTCCTCTCGAGACACTCAATGCGGTTTCTTTTCGTGGAAACTCTACTACCCCATGGTTTGTCGACTTCAAAAATTACCATGCGGGTAACTTCATAGTGAAAGGAATGTCGACCCAACGAAGAACAAATTCTTCAAGGATGTTAAACATTACTCGGGACGACCCCTACTTATTCAAAATCATGCGGATCAAGTCATCCGACGGTGTGTTTATGGACGTGAAGCTATGGACATTCTCAAAGCTTGCCATCTTTGGACCCACCGGGCCATCATAGTCCAAACTACACCGCCAAAAAGGTGTTTGATTCCGGGTTTTATTGGCCCACTATTTACAAGGATGCCCACGAATTTGTCAAAACATGTGACGCTTGTCAACGTCACGGAAATATCTCGCAAAGAAATGAAATGCCGCAAAACGCCATTCAAGTGTGTGAGATCTTTGACATCTAGGGTATTGACTTTATGGGGCCATTTCCATCATCTCGAGGAAACAAATACATACTTGTGGCTGTTGACTATTTGTTAAAATGGGTTGAAGCGAAAGCTTTACCTACCAATGATGCCCGAGTTGTTGTGAAATTTTTAAAATCTCTTTTGCTAGGTTTGGAACTCCACGAGCTATAATCGCGATCGTGGTACGCATTTCGCAATGACCAATTTGATCGAGTCATGCAAAGTATGGTGTAACCCACCGCCTCTCTCGCATACCATCCCCAAACAAGTGGGCAAGTTGAAGTTTCCAACCGTGGTATAAAAGAATTCTTGAAAGGACAAGAGGCGAAAACCGTGCATCCCGGTCGAATAAACCGGATGACGACTGGGCCTTCCGTGCAACTTATAAAACACCCATCGGGTGTACTCCATACAAGCTAGTGTACGGAAAGGCATGTCATCTGCCGATTGAGCTAGAGCACAAAGCATACTGGGCCTTAAAACATGCAAACTTCGATATTCAGACAGCTGGTGATCACAAAAAAGTTCAAATGAATGAATTAAATGAACTCCGTGATTAAGCATACGAGAACTCTTTGATCTATAAACAAAAGACAAAGAAGATTCATGACTCCAAAATCAAGAACCGCGTTTTCAACGTTGGTGATCGAGTCCTTCTTTTCAATTCTAGATTGAAGATTTTCTCGGGAAAACTAAAATCCCGCTGGTCTGGACCATTCACCATCACTAAAGTATTTCATTATGGAACCATTGAGTTATCTCAGCCCGATGGTCCAAATTTTAAAGTGAATGGTCATCGATTAAAGCATTATTTTGGAGAGGACATTCCACCCATGATTGTCCGGATCTACAAACTTTCCCATGAGCCAATGAATGCGGGATCGAGTCAAGCTAGTGACTCGATAATCAAAAACAAGAGCACACAATATGGGTTTTCACCCATATTTCGACTTCTTTCTACTTTCTACCACCCTAGTGGGGAGTTGCCCATTGTTGTATATAAGTACTCTTTAAAAAAAATGTATATATCAAAAATAATAATGGCCGTAATATTTCCCTTTACGTTCTATGTTTCGCATAACAATCGGTACTTTGAATATTGAGGCAATATTCATTTCTAGTGTGGGGAATTCTCACTAATTTTATCATGTAAATATACCACCCAATTCCCCATTTTTGGCCAATTTTTTTTGGAGTAAGTGTTTTTCACTTACTCAAGAAATGTTTATCATCCACCATGTCTAACCCACATAAGGATTGGCTAATCCAGAGCAAATGGCTCTTGGTAAAGATATCTCAAACCGCTTATGGCTTGCAATTTGCCCAAAATTGTATGGTGTTCACCACCATATCTTTAATTAGTGAAAAGTTGGCTAGCCCGCAAGTTTATGGCTTGTGGTAAAGGCAATGGAAAAGCCATAATTGGTAATCGACTCACCAAAGATAATATTGATAATTTATCTAAGAGTTGGCTAGTCCGAAGCAAACGGCTTCGGTAAAACAAATCAAAACCGTTGAAAGTCGGTGATTTGCTCAAAATCATTTGGTTATCATTGTACCAAGGTTCTTACTTGAACTAAAACAATTGGCTACTCCGTAGTAATGGATTTTGGTAAAGAGATGAAATCCATTAAGTTTTCTAAAAAGATTGCTAGGGACTAGCAATATCTTAGTGGGGGATTGATGAGTGTCTAAATACTCATCTTTTTGTACCATTTAAACCGCAAAACATCCGAAAACACTTAGAAATGCATCAAATGATAAAAATATCACAAATAAGTGTTTTATGTGTTTCAAATGCAAAAATACCAAAATCAAATAAAAACATATCAAGTTTGCATAATTGGCGCTTTAGTCCCCAAGTTTCAAAAGTTGTCAAATCTAGTCCTGGTAATCCAAAATATGGTAAAATATCATTCAAGGTCCATGGGATTCTAAATTGTCAAAATGGTCCTTGAATGAATCTTTGGGCAAATGACAACTTTGGTCCCTCAACTTTACAAAAGTGTCAAAATTGGTCCTTGGATATTTAAAAAGTGAAAATAATCAAATGTGGTCCTTGTACTATTCATAAATGGCAGGATAGGTCCTTTTGATAAGTTTGGAAATATTGGCAGATTCAGTCCCTCAATAAAAATCAGAAATTACAAAATTGGTCCTTGTGATAAACTACAAACCAAATGGACCCTTTTTATTATTGAGCCCAGCCAAACCCTTTGAACCCCTGCCAAATAAACCTGTGACCCCCCCATTATGAACCCCTCTCTTATTATTAAAAACGCGGTAAAAAATTCAAATACCAGAGATACTATACATCTCTCTCACAATTGCCCGCCCAAAACCAGACACCTCTCAAACCACCATGGTTTCTCAATTACACCTTTACACCTCACCTTAACACCTGTTTACCCACTCTCTTCCACCTCTACAATCTCCCAAACTTCATTAATTGAAGAAACTCGCTCAAATGACTTTTGGCGCCAAAACTCTAAATGGATGGTTCGATGAATTATGAAGATCCAATGGCTAGAATTAAGTGGGAAAGATTCAAAGGTCGACAAGAAGCCTAAAAGATCATTATAAAGAGGCTAGGAAGCAATGTGATGCATATCTAGTGTAATTTTAATTTGCTTATGTCGTTTTAAATATTTTAAGTTTTCCAAAGGTAATTTAAAGCTTTCAAATACCTTGTTAAGTTATATCGATTAATAAAAACTTGTTTTCAATAAGTAATTTCAAGATAAGTTCCATTTCAAGTTTATGCAAATTTCCTTGTTAAAAATCTCAATAAGTTCGAATGTTGTTTTAGTTGTTGTCTTGGACCTAATAAGCTAATATAAGCTCCTAGATAGCTTGTTTAAGCTATTAGAAACCTTTAAAACTCGGTTTAGTATAAAAAGAAAAATTACCAAAATACCAAAAAATTAGTCAAAATAAAAATCAAGAATGCGAAGAGAAAGGTGGAGCAAGGTGAATTGTGGATTGCCTTGGTTTAGAGCTTCGGGAAGCTATAGGTTGTGTTATCGCCTTTTGGTTCTCAGTCTTGTGCTTGGATTAAATTTGTAAGCAATTTCTTTAAAAATTACATTTCTTAGTATAAGTGGTTAATTCTTGTTAATTTTAGTTTAATCCTGTCTAAACATAGTTAGTACAAGTTAATCTATGGCTTCCTTGGTTTGAAAAGCTGTTTTAGTGTTAAAAGCTTCAAAACAGTTAAGTAAAGGGGTGTTTGGTTTTGATTTGTTAATTGTGTTAAAGGGTGTTTAAGACAGTGATCTTGTTTGTTGTTTGTCACACTTGGTCTAAATAACTCATTTCAACCATAAAAACCAGTCCTTGTTAGTGTAAAAGTCAAAATCACTTTTAATTTCACTTAATTTGATAACTGTTAGGATTTAAAGAGTAAAAATCACCACAGTAGCTTAAAACTTGTTAATCTAGCTTAATTACATCTTATTATAGCTTAATATATCATAATCAGTAAGTAGTATTGATTTAAAGTTCATATAAGTCAACTATTAGTGTTATATAAAAAGTCAAAATTTTCATTTTAGCAGTTTTTGAATAAAATAGATTAATTTCTATAGGGTTTAACTTTGATTTTCATGTTTTAATCTTTTAGGATTATAAACTTTAGTTGCTCATCTTAATCACAGTATTTTTTATATTTTCTAGTTAGCTTATTTAACAGCTTATTCTTTAGCTTCTTTTGAGTCCTTATCTGAAATAGTGCCCTGTGCACAGTTGAGTGACCCTTTTTCACAAGCTCATCAAGAGCTTATTAGTGAACCTCAGCTTATGAACCTTGGCTTTTTGGAAAGCCAATCTAGCCATTTCATAGATCCAAGCTTATTTTCCATTTTGCGACTTATTTGGTAGAAATCAGCAACAAGCTTTTAACTTGTCCCATTTCGTGTACACATAACTAATCAGTGTAATCAAGCCATTTTCATAAGCTCACACAGAGCTTAATAGTGGGTCTTACCTTGTGTACTTTGGATTTTTAGAAAGCTCACCAACCATTTTCACTACCTCAGTCTTTGTTTTGAGCTTTTTAGCTTATTTTATAAGCTCAAATTGCTTTTAGAAATGGCTGCAGGCCTATTTGGTTAGTTGGTTTAGGATTCGTGCTTATTAGCTTATTAATAGCTTATCAGTGTAGTCCTTTGTGTTTTTTAGCTTCATATAAGTAGCTTTAGCTTGTTTATATCTTATTTCATCTTTGGTTTCAACTTTGCAGCTTATTATAAACTTATTTGAGCTTAAAACATCAAAATAAGCAATAAGCTCAATCTGTTGAGCTAATAAGCTTGTATACTGCTTATTCTTAAGTTGTAAAATTTTTGTCTTTATTAAAGTTACTTATTATCAGAGTATAATAGTTTTCAAAAGAAAAATCACAAAAACATCATTTTCAAAATAGTGATAGCGTTTATTTAATAGAATTTAGCTTTTTAATTTTCTTTTCAAATTTTATTATTAAGCACTTTTATTTTTAAAATTTTCTTAGCTTTCATCATCATAGGATATTTTTATAAAAATTTCATAATTTTCTTAGCTTGTTTAGTATTTATTAGAATTTAAAATAGTTAAAAGTATTAAATATATAATAATAATAAATAAAAAACATAAAAATATATTTTTAGTTTTAAAATTAGGTTTATAATATTTTAGATTTTTCTGAGTAAAAATTTTATTTTCCAGTTTAATTTTGTATTTTCTTGTATTTAAGTGTATTTTAAATAATCAATAAATAGTAATTAATTAATAATAAATAGATAAAAAGTGTAAAAATATATTTTCAATTTTAAAATAAGTTTTATAATATTTTAGATTTTCTAAATCATAATTTCATTTCTCTAGCTTTATTTCATATTTTATTATATTTTAGGGTATTATTAAATAGTTTAAAATAGTTTTTAATTAATAATAATTAAATAAATAGTTATAAAAATAATTTTAATTTTCCAATAATTTTATTTTATTATTTAGATTGTAAAAGTATCATTTTCATATTTGTGGGTCTTTTATTTCTTAAAACTCACGTTTTATTTTGTACGTTTAGGTAAAATTTAATAAACGTATTCGTTTAAGTTTATTTAATCTGATTGTTGTGCTTTATAGTTCTGTATCCAAATACCATTCCAATCAATCAGTAGTGTAATTTTCAATCAAAATCCTTACTAATCATTATCCTTAGTGATCATTCGACATCCGAACGCTTTTAAGCACCATTAATCCTCCGGGACTTAACGACCGGAATCCACTATATTCCAAGGAAATTGCATTGGTTTTAAACTGCTTGAATTTTATTACGGTTGACCATTCACAAGTGGTTGATTTGTGTGATAAACTTGATTTTAACCTCATATATATATATTCCAAAACACGATCACATACAAAACACGACACATTACACTTCTAATCAAAGTGTATCAACTATGTTTAAATTTAAAAAAAATATCGAAACTTTAACAATTTTAGTTGTAGTTAATAAAGATTTATTTTGTTGTAAGGAGAGTATAAACTCAATTTTAGTTGGATCTTATTTTAACAACTTTAAGTTTGATCTTATTTGATCTAGATTATATATATATATATATATATATATATATATATATATATATATATATATATATATATATATATATATATATATATATATATATATATATATAGAATCTAGATCAAATAAGATCAAACTTAAAGTTGTTAAATGAGATCGAACTAAAATTTGACAAGAGATACTCTTCTTACAATAAAATAATTTTTTTATTTACTACAACTAAAATTGTTAAAGTTTCGATAGATTTCTTTTTAAAATTTACAAAACCTAAGCGATACACTTTGATTAGAAGTTTAATGTGTATCAGGTTTTTATATGTGTATCTTGTTTCGGATATTTATTAGTGTAATGTGTATCAGGTGTATCACTAATCAAAGTTCATGTATCATTTGGTTATTAGTTGCTAAATTGTAAATTTGCATTAAAATATTATTTTTTTTGTGTATGATTGTTAAAATTCTTATTTATAAATGTTTTAGTGGTTTTTTAGATTTGATCTTATTTTTACAATTTTAAATTCTTATTAAAGAAAGCCGTAAAAGTACACTAGGACCCACATGTCCGCATTTTATGTGGATCTCTATGTACTTTTTGGTGGGTCCCGATACTTTTGGTGTTTAACTTGTGCCCTGGGGCACAAGTTAGAAAAACCATATATATATATATATATATATATACTAGGCAGTACAGCGCGCCTAGCGGCAGTGGTTTCTAGCGTCGGATAAATAATGATTTGTGATATTGTGGTGAGTGTTTTGTGTAGCATTTAAAATAGAACGTGAACCGATGAAAATGTAATTGCAAACGGTTGTACTTAGGGGTGGAAGCGAGCCGAGCCGCCGTAAAAAGCTCGGGATCGGATCGGTAAAAGCTCGAACGAGCCGAGCCTAACGCAGCTCGAGCCCCAGCTCGAGCCTAAGTTCGGGCTCATTTAATAATCGAGCTCGAGCCCGGCTCTATACAAAGGCTCTTTAGGCTCGCGAGCCTAAACGAGCCCTAAAATATATATATATATTTTCTATACGTATAACCGTGTTAACGAGCTCGAGCCTTGTGTTAACGAGTCGAGCTTTGTGTAACGAGCCGAGCTCGAGCTGTGAGAAAATTTCACGAGCCGAGCTCGAGCTCAAAATGTGAGGCTCGAAGCAGGCTCGAGCTCGAGCTTTTATATATAAGCGAGCCGAGCTCGAGCCTAAACGAGCTCGAGCTCGGCTCGACTCGTTTCACCCCTCACTTGTACTATCGATAACTAAAGTCTAGACAAAACTCTTAACATCTATCAAACAACATATAAAAACATTTAATAAAATGAAAGTAAACATTACATCAGTTATGAGATAAAAACTAACAACACAAGTTACTTGTTGCGTAAAAACTAACAAGGATGAGATTAATGGTGCCGTTGTTAAGAAGAACGCATATACCAAAATTATCATGAATGTGATTAGCCCAAAATTAAAAAAATTGGCTAATTTTGGCTATTTTGTAAAAGATTTGGGCACATTTAGTCCCATCTTTTTTTAAATGAGCGTATTTAGCCTATTGAAAAGTTAAATGTGCACTAACAGCACATATTTTCTCTTAATTGTAAAACATTATAATCGTTTTGAAGAAAAACTTATATATATATATATATATATATATATATATATATATATATGTATATATATATATATATATATATATATATATATATATATATATATATATATATATATATATATATATATATATATATATATATATATATATATATATATATATATATATATATATATATATATATATTTATATAACGACATATCGCTTTGTGTTAAAAGAAGGTTTATGGGTTCTAAACGAAAAAATAATACTCCATCCGTCTCAAAATAATAGTCCACATTTCCTTTTTGGATGTTTCAAATTAATTGTCCACTTTCCTTTTATAGTAAAAACTAGAGAATTTTGTGAGGGAATATACCTTTTAAATGGTTGAAAATTAAAGTGGTCCCACTTTTATTAAATTGTGTGTTTCTTGTCTCTTGACAATAATTTTGAGACTGAGGGAGTAAAAGTTTGAAGATTTGGGGATTAAACTTAATGTTTTGAAACTCGGTTCGACCCGGGTGGTTCAACCGGTTGAACCGTTCCCGTCGAAAAACGGATCTATTTAAACTGAGTCAACCCGACAGGTTGGGTCAAAACAGGTCAAATTAATGTGGTCAACCCACGGGTTTGAAGCGTCCGGTCAACCCGGTTTCGATACGACAATAGTTTCAAATTTTCACTTTTACTTTTTGGTTTTCCTTTATATAGTATAGCGGTACCCGCCGTGGTACCGTGACGATTAATCAGAAATAGATCTCGATGAGACCGATTCACCGCTTTGTATCGGTTTCAATGAGTCCTCTCTAGTTCGCTTTCGGATGGTTTGTTATTGGTTAGCCGAAGCGGTGGCGACACTAGTTTCGGTTGAACCCGTTGGTCCGGTCCGATTTTCAATACTATATGTACCATCAACTTGTTAGCTTGTATGAAGCTTTGTGTGTTTTATTAATTTGTATAACAACACGTACTTTTCATTTTAGGGTGTTTTAAAAATAACATTAATTAGTGTGTTTAATTATTTTATATTTAGAATAATGTGTAGCTTGTTTAAATTGTACATTGTGAAATTTTTATTGTACTTTTTAGTTAGGGGTGTTTTAATTGGTTGTTTTTAATTTGGTAGATATTCTTTTAATTGGTTGTACAATGTGAATAAATTAATGTACTTTTAAGTAATGGGGTGTTTTAATAAGAGTATTAATTACACAATACAATTCTCTCACCTTTGACTTTCAACTTTTCACTTTTCAAGGTTTGACCGTTTTTCTATTATATGTAGTGTATCTCTATATTATATATAATAGGAGGCATTTGGCATTAATGCCACCTCAATGCCAAATAATCAAATTTCATGCCACATAAGCATTTGTTGTCCAACTAAGCAATATTTTTATCCACCTAAGCACTAATTGTAAATTTCTGATTTTTAATAATTATTTTTGTAAAATTCGGATTTTTATTAAATATTTTTGAAAATTATTTATAAAAAAATGAGCCTTGCAAGGATTGAACCTTGGTTATTTGGATAAATAACTTGTGTGTTTACCACTTAGGCAACAAGTTATTTTGATAATTATGTTTCATATTATAATCTATAAATGGCTATAATTTTATTGGCATTCATAAAATCCGAATTTAATTTGTACAAAAATACATGATGCTGGATTCGAACATGGGTCTATTAGTCCACAAACAAACATGTTACCCACTAGATCAACTTAATTTTTGAGTTATACCCTGCAAAATTAAATGTATAATGTTTACCATGTATTAATGATACATATATTTTCCTTAAATATAGTTCCTAATAACTATAAAGCCTATGCATGACACTTTTAGGGTTTTTGTTTCACGATAAAAGTACGGCTCTTCTCCTTCAAACCCTACCGATGTATTTCTTTTGCGCTTTCTTTGAGGTTAAGCTTTTCTTTGAACACATGATTTAAAGGTACCCTATAAAATCTTTGCTTTCATCTGATTACTTGATGTATTTATAGGCAGCTATAGGTTAATCAATATTCTTTAAATTGTAACCAGGCACTCCTACCTGATAAGTGGTAAATGGAACGGTTTATGGGTGGAGTTTCAGTAAGAATTTATTAGTTATGTATGTTAGCGGCTACGATTTGTCCATTAGAAGCCATAGATTTCTTATATTTACATTATGGATAGAACAGCTTGATTTCATGCTTTATGAAGGTTCATGAGGAGTTATATGCTATAGATATGGATATAACAATAAAACTTATGACCTGAAGGTCAGTAATCAAGTTGATTAATTTAGATTTATTAGTGTAAATAGATAAATCACAATTGTTATTTGTTGAACCACACTTTGATAAATCACAAGTGATACTGCATTCATAGATTTACAGAACCACACTTTTTTATTATGTACCTCACCTTTGTCACAGACATGAACACAAATATGGAGACATGCAAACAAGCGTGCCTCAATAATTGCTCGTGCAAAGAAGCTTTATTTCAGTATGGTTCTAATTCTTCAGATGGGAGTTGTTATTTACCTTCTAACCTTTTTACCATGACGACTGCAAGGGGTGTTAATCGGGTCGGGTTGGCCGGGTTCGGGTCAATTCGGGTCGGGTCAAAGTCGGGTCAAGGCAAAAAATAACATACCCGAACCCGACCCTATTTGAACTCGGGTTAGTCGGGTTCGGGTCAAGTCGGGTTCGGGTCAAATCGGGTCGGTCAAGTCGGGTTCGGGTCTGTACCATTTGTAAAATCTCAGAATTTGATTTCTTATAAATTACATAATATGTTTGTTGCATTCAGTTATTAGGGTAGGATTCTTGCAAATGCATGCAATCATGCATGGTAACTAGTTACCAAATGAAAAGTTAAGTTGCATTTGTTTGTTCGAGACTCGCAAACTGCATTAGTCTTATTGTATACTTGCAACAAAACTGCAATTTGCAACTTGCATCAGTAGGCTGCCATGACTTGACAAAAGAACAAAATTATTATGCTAAGAACATTAATAATAGTGGAACGACTCATTCTTGGTTCTTTGGAATTGAAAGTGGAACGTTTCATTATTTCTGATATAAGCTTGTCTGACATTAAAAATTGGATGTGAAATGGGCCAAAGTTTACAAGCTATTACATGGACTATTTAACTAGCGTATTTATGCAAAACTTTATAAGGCAAAAAAAAAAAAAAAAAGAAAAAAAGAAAAAAAAAGAGACTAACTCGGTCGGTCGGGTTGACCCGAACCGAATAGGCAAAGTATTTTGAACCCGATGCCGACCCTATTTAGTATTCGGGTTAATCGGGTTGACCCGATTGACCCGAATTAGATTTTGAACCCGATTGACCCGACCCGAATATCCTTATTCGGGTTCGGGTTTACGGCTTTTATAAAAATACAGAATGTAAGATCACTTCCTTCGTCAAAATTCCAAATACCAAATAAAAAAGTAGGGCTTACGACAACAATTATAGGGTCCATCATTGGGAGTGTTTTGGTTCTATTTGTTGTTGTAGGTTTTATTTTATACATAATTCACAAGAAAAGAAGGAACGCCAAAATGGAGGAAGAGTATATAAAAGAGGTTCCATGAATGACTACCCGGTTTTCCTATGAAGCACTGAAGATCGCAACAGAAAATTTTAGCAAAAAACTTGGTAAGGGGGTTTGGATCAGTTTTTGAAGGGACACTTGAAGATTATTTCAATACGTACTTCTCAGCCACTGGATTATAATCTTTGATATCTTCTAATTTCCAAGAGGAACCCAAGCCATGGACATCATTTAAATCCTGTGCCCTACCAAAAAGAATAGCCTTATTTTGAATCCCGAAACCGGTTTTAATAATGTGCATTCATATACCATTAATATAACATGAATGTTATGCATTCAACTTTAGCATATGAATGCGTGATCTTTCTCACATTTTTTGCCATTCACATTAAGAAGGTCTAATTTCTTCTATAGGGCATTCATTGTGGCACATGTTCTAGGCGACATAATTACATCGATATCCAAGAACTCAAGTAGTTATGGCTGAAGGACCTTCATTGGAGGGTTATTGGATTCCTTAACCGAAGTATTGGCATTTCGCAAGACCTAGACTGTGGCACCAGATCCAGCTTCCACTAATTCCAGCAGTAATTCCACTACGTCATAATTTGTCGCCTCGTATTCGTGCACTCCATGACATCTTCAGGTAAACTTTTAATTTGTAAAATTGCTAATTAAAGTTGGCAAGTTTCTTGTGTAACACCCCCAATTTCGTGATACGCAGCGGAATTCAAACTGGGTGTTACTTCATGGCACAATAGTCATAACAATACAAAAAGAACTCTAAAGGAGTCGTTTTTAAAGATTTTTCATTCGATTTATATAAATATCAGAGTTTACAAAGATGAGGTGCCAAATGGTTCCAAGTTTACAAAATACATAAAATTGATTTTGAATGATAATAAAATTTATAGCCTTCTTGAGTATCCGTGCTCCTCCGTACAACCTCGTACAATATGGACACGAAATACATGCTTAAAACTCACAACACAAAGGTTGAGTGAAATTCATAGAGTTTAGGAAATCAGTTGAACACATAATGTTTGTAGTGTGAGTTATAAATTCACACCAATGGTTTGAAAACCAAAAGAGATATTATTGCACTAAGCTCATGATACCGAAAACGTTAACAGATTGTCAGTAGAAATTGATATAATAGTAACAGTTGCCTTAATAGGTAATTTGCCAATAAACCTATAGACGTTCAAATATAGTGCGTTTGTTTGCCTACCCGGTCAACACAAACGGGATTCGTCAATCCCAATAGGCCTATCCATAATATTCGCGTTCACTCGCAAGTGATTAATGGTTCATGATAATAGGGACTTAAGATTGGCAATAGTGGTACTTAGTGCAAATAATACATTCGGATAAGCATACGCTTTGAAAGCAATGTGTCGATTTAAAATAAAGCATGTATCTCCCCAAGAGTTTGTAAAACAATTAAGTAATAAAAGTGGGGCTATGAACTCACCTCAAAGTAAATGATAGCAAATGTATAATGAGAATGATGGATATGCCGTGAGAACTTCTACGAGCAACCTAGAATATGATGTTGCGACTTAGGATTGAAATAATGATGCGAAATAAATAACAAAACTATATACGTCTCTATATTGATCGTGATGTAGTATTTGTATGTTTGTTTATAGAAATGGTTTTAGTTTGTATAACTCGTACTACCGTCCGGGCCATCACAATTAAGAGGTCATGCAGTAAACTTTCGAGGAGCTAGGACACTTTAAGTCGTAAATTCAGCAACTCGTCGATACATTTTACTCAAATGAAACCCCTCACATGAAGCTCCCTACTATTGTAGCACTTAATACGTAAAACATGTATTTTAATTACTTGATTATATGATATATTAAGAGTTTATAAATACAATAAATAAACTAACAAAGTTTATAAGTATTTAAATAAGTTTGAGTTTTATAAATACTTACCTTAATATAGAATGCTTGAGTATTACGGAAAAAAGAAATATAAGCGGAGCTACGACGTAGAATTTGCAATTTTCGAAAACCCGAGGCTATTTGAAGATTATAACAACGCCTTCTTGAGAACCCGAAGAAGAAATGAAGATTATAACAACGTCTTTTTGAAGACTTGAAGTTATTTGAAGATTATAACGACTCTTTCTTGAAAACTTCCAAGAACGAAGATCAAACACTAGTTTTCTTCAAGAACACATGAATGTTCTTACAAGATCTATAAGAAATGCCTTAGGTTTAGGACTTTAGATGTTAAGAAGGGGTGGTGCAAGAATTTATGAAGGTTTATGCTTGGTATTTATAGGCTAGAGATTTTAGTTAACTATATATTGGGTTAAAAACTAACCATGGTTAAATTTACACATGTAAATGATCTAAAGGAAGCATGCTTAGGATTTTGACACCAAGGTGATGAATCCCTTCCCTAATTTCATTCATATAGAGATAAGATGACTTAGGTGGATAGTTTTGGTATTATCTTGATTACGGAGTGAGTTTTGGTTCCGTTAAATGCTAACCAAGCCATAAAACGTAAAACCGGTATCGTAAAAATATGAAACTTGCAGGAATGATGAAACTAATCATTATACTCCATCTAAAAATATAAAATGGGTGATAAGTCTTATTGGGTGCAAAACGCTTAAAAGTCGGAAATCTGGTCAAAACGCGTAATTCGTAGTTTATCGGAAAAGAGCGAAATTTCGTGGAAGCGACCGTGAATTTATTTAGAGTAGACTAAAATTAGTCTAAAAGTGATATGAGATGTCAAACTTTGGTTTTTGTCATACGCGGATAACTTAACAGTTATCGTGAAGTTTAAAAGTTACGCGATTTAAGCAAAACGAGAACGACAAGCTTAATTTCTTTATGGTCAAAGGAGGAGGAAAATATGTTTGACTTTTCCAAAAATGTAAAGTGTCAAAAACATATTAGAAACACAAAAGAGAATCGTTAAGTCCGGATGTAAGTAGAATTGTTTAAAACGTAAGTTTAGTTTTGTCTTATTTGGGGTTATTTGGTAACATAAAAATAAATCTTAAAAATTCTCAAATTAATTGTGAGTGATCTAAAATTTATCTCGATGCGAGGAAAATTGTCGAGACGGTTTTCGTTATGCTGGATGTTAAAATGGTGTTCGACCAAAATGAAGCTTTAAAGCGATGTTTTCTTAATAACTTTTGAAAATGATCTAACGATGGTGAACTCTCAAGTTATTACTAAAATAATTTATCTTACGAGAATGTGGATTAAAAATTTTACGGATGAATAGTGAAAGTGAATAGTAAAGTGAATAGTAACTTTTCAAAATATGAAAAGTAACTCGAAAAATGCGGGTTGTTACAGTCTCATCATTTAATGGAATTCCGTCCGAATTCAATGCGTGTTATCCGATGTTGAAATGTCTAGGGAAATGAGGTGTATACGCCAAATTCTAATCTTTGTGTTTTCAAATTTCTAGTCATAGAATGTATTATGTACCATGTGGCTTAAGTTGATAACCTAAAGGGTTTTGTTAAAATCTTATAGAGCCCAATATACCTAAAGTTTGGCTTTTACCGATTCTCAAACGAATCATATCTTATTGTATCGAGGCTATCAATAAGACCTTAATTTCTAACATGGAGTTTTTTGGTGATAGTGTGGCATGGAGCCTAATTTGTATTTGTATGGTTTCCTTAGTTGTTTCGTGGTGATCTCTAAACACCTTAGTCCAACAAATGGTTAACTAATACATTCGTCTATATAGTGCCTCAAAATGGAATAGTTTTGTTGTTGTTAGGGTAACTATTGTTAATCAAAGGTGTAAGATATTGGTGATGTGAAATGGTTTGTAATGATGTGATAACTGTCGTTGTAGGGGAAGTCTTGCTAGTGGCAAATGGTTATCCAACCCACTTCCAAAGTTGATCATGTCTTAGGTGGTTTTGGGATGAAGGCTATATCGTATAGTGTTTATACCTACTACTGTTTGAAAGAAACGTGGTACTGTGAAGTTTTACATACTGACTTATAATGGAGTTCAGAAAATGATGTGATATGTTGACGATTAGAAGAGTGTAGTGTACACTTAACATTATTCTTAGGTAGAGATGTCAAGTTTGTTTTAAATTCAAAAGTGAATTTTAAAGGAATATGGCGGAATGATATCCTTGAAACCTAAACAAGCTAGTACTACTAAGAAATGACGAGAAGATTTGATGACTATCCCAAGATAGTAGTTCGGATTATCTCATGTATGAAAATTTCAAGAATGAAATTAGGTAGTATAAATAAGATGTTAAGATCTCGAGTGGTAAAACACTATCGCGTCTTTAGATCTTTTAATGAATTCTCGTGGTTTCTCGAGTTTAAGTAGGAAATTAACTGAATATAACCCTTGTATAACTATTCTCGGTGTTTAAAAATTTAAGTCGAACATAGTTAATCGACTATGTTCCACTATCCAAGGTTAAATTTAGGTGATTAGGCTATATTTAGCCGAGGTTCGATAAATTTTCAAATACCTAAATTAGGTATACTTGTGATATGTCCATAGCTTTTGAGAAATTGTCCACTAAGCAAAGGCGATATCAAACCATTCGATTCTTTGTAACACCCCCAATTTCGTGATACGCAGTGAATTCAAACCGGGTGTTACTTCATGGCACAACAATATAATAATAGAAAACGAACTCTAAAGGAGTCGTTTTAAAGATTTATCATTCGATTTATATAAATATCGAGTTTACAATGATGAGGTCCCAAATGGTTCCAAGTTTACAACATACATTAAATTGATTTTCGAATGATAATAAAATTTATAGCCTTCTTGAGTATCCGTGCTCTCCGTGCCGACCTCGTACAATATGGACTGAAATGCATGCTTAAAATCACAACACAAAGGTTGAGTGAAATTCATAGAGTTTAGGAAATCATTGAACACATAATGTTTGTAGTGTGAGTTATAAATTCACACCAATGGTTTGAAACCAAAAGAGATATTATTGCACTAAGCTCGATACCAACTGTAACACCCCAATTTCGTGATACGCATGAATTCAAACTGGTGTTACTTCATGGCACAATGATCATAACATTAGAAAATGAACTCTAATGGAGTCGTTTTAAAATATTTATCATTCGATTTATATAAATATCGAGTTTACAAAGATGAGGACCCAGATGGTTCCATTTTACAAAATACATTAAATAGGGTTTCGAATGATAATAAAATTCATAGCCTTCTTCAGTATCCGTGCTTCTCCGTGCCAGCCTCGTACAATATGGACCTGAAATACATGCTTAAAACTGTCAACACAAAGGTTGAGTGAAATTCATAGAGTTTAGGAAATCAGTTGAACACATAATGTTTGTAGTGTGAGTTATAAATTCACACTAAGTTTGAAAACCAAAAGAGATATTATTGCACGGTACGGCTGCCTCAAGTATATGATACTTGAGCCCGCTTTTGTTTGTTACGGCTGCCTCAATACGTTGTGATACTTTAGCCCGCTTTTGTTTGATACGGCTGCCTCAATACGTTTTAATTCTTGAGCCCGCTTTTGTTTGAAAGCAATGTGTTCGATTTAAAATAAAGCATGTATCTCCCCCAAGGGTTTGTAAAACAATTAAGTAATAGAAAGTGGGGCTATGAACTCACCTCAAAGTAAATGATAGCAAATGTATAATGAGAATGATAGATATGCCGTGAGAACTTCTATGAGCAACCTAGAATAGAATGTCAACTCTTAAGTTCGGAATAAAGCCTAAGAAAACATGAACGATCCTATATATGCCAATCTGTAACACCCCCAATTTCGTGATATGCAACAGAATTCAAACTGGGTGTTACTTCATGGCACAACAGTCATAACAATAGAAAACGAACTCTAATGGAGTCGTTTTAAAATATTTATTATTCGATTTATATAAATATCAAAGTTTACAAAGATGAGGTCCCAGATGGTTCCATTGTTTACAAAATACATTAAATAGGTTTTCGAATGATAATAAAATTTATAGCCTTCTTCAAGATTCGTGCTCCTCCGTGCCACCTCGTACAATATGGACCTGAAATACATGCTTAAACTCACAACACAAAGGTTGAGTGAAATTCATAGAGTTTAGGAAATCGAGTTGAACACATAATGTTTGTAGTGTGAGTTATAAATTCACACCAAGTTTGAAAACCAAAAGAGATTTTATTGCACTAAGCTCATGATACCGAAAACGTTAACAGTTGTCAATAAAAATTGATATAATAGTAATAGTTGCCCTAATAGGTAATTTGCCAATAAACCTATAGATATTCAAATATAGTGCGTTTGTTTGCCTACCCGTCCAACACAAACGGATTCACAATCCCAATAGGCCTATCCACAATATTCGCGTTCACTCGCAAGTGATTAATGGTTCATGATAATAGGGACTTAAGATTGGCAATAGTGGTACTTAGCGCAAATAATACATTCGAGATAAGCATACTGGTTTGAAAGCAATGTGTTCGATTTAAAATAAAGCATGTATCTCCCCCAAGAGTTTGTAAAACAATTAAGTAATAAAAGTGGGGCTATGAACTCACCTCAAAGTAAATGATAGCAAATGTATAATGAGAATGATGGATATGCCGTGAGAACTTCTACGAGCAACCTAGAATAGGATGTTGCGACTTAGGATTGAAATAATGATGCGAAAGAAATAACAAAACTATATACGTCTCTATATTGATCGTGATGTAGTATTTGTATGTTTGTTTATAGAAATGGTTTTAGTTTGTATAACTCATACTACCGCTCGGGCCATCACAATTCAGAGGTCATGCAATGGCGCTCGAGAGCTAGGACACTTTAAGTCGTAACTCCGAGAACTCGTCGATACATTTTACTCAAATGAAACCCTCACATGAAGCTCCCTACTATTGTAGCACTTAATACGTAAAACATGTATTTTAATTACTTGATTATATGATATATTAAGAGTTTATAAATACAATAAATAAACTAACAAAGTTTATAAGTATTTAAATAAGTTTGAGTTTTATAAATACTTACCTTAATATAGAATGCTTGAGTATTACGGAAAAAGAAATATAAGCGGAGCTTGACGTAGAATTTGCAATTTTCAAAACCCAAGGCTATTAGAAGATTATAACAATGCCTTCTTGAGAACCCGAAGAAGAAATGAAGATTATAACAACGTCTTTTTGGAGACTTGAAGTTATTTGAAGATTATAACGACTCTTTCTTGAAAACTTCCAAGAACGAAGATCAAACGTTAGTTTTCTTCAAGAACACATGAATGTTCTTACAAGATCTATAAGAAATGCCTTAGGTTTAGGACTTTAGATGTTAAGAAGGGGTGGTGCAAGACTTTATGAAGGTTTATGCTTGGTATTTATAGTCTAGAGATTTTAGTTAACTATATATTGGGTTAAAAACTAACCATGGTTAAATTTACACATGTAAATGATCTAAAGGAAGCATGCTTAGGATTTTGACACCAAGGTGATGACTCCCCTCCCTGATTTCGTTCATATAGAGATAAGATGACTTAGGCGGATAGTTTTGGTATTATCTTGATTACGGAGTGAATTTTGGTTCCGTTAAATGCTAACCGAAGCCATAAAACGTAAAACCGGTGTCGTAAAAATATGAAACTTGCAGGAATGATGAAACTCATCATTATACTCCATCTAAAAGTATAAAATGGGTGATAAGTCTTATTGGGTGCAAAAAGCTGCTTAAAGTCGGAAATCTGGTCAAAAGCGCAATTGCAGCTTATCGAAAAGAACGAAATTTCGTGAAACGACCGTGAATTTATTTAGAGTAGACTAAAATTAGTCTAAAAGTGATATGAGATGTCAAACTTTTGTTTTCGTCATACGCGGATAACTTAATGCTTATACGTGAAGTTTAAAAGTTACGCGATTTAAGCAAAAAGCGTAGAACGTACAAGCTTAATTTCTTTATGGTCAAAGGAGGAGGAAATATGTTTGAATTTTACAAAAATGTAAAAGTGTCAAAAGATATTAGAAACACAGTCTGAGAATCGTTAAGTGCGGTTGTAAGTAGAATTGTTTAAAACGTAAGTTTAGTTTCTTCTTATTGGGCTTATTTGGTAACATAAAAGTAAATCTTAAAAGTTCTCAAATTTATTGTGAGTGATCTAAAAATTTATATGATGCGAGAAAAATTGTCAGAGATGGTTTTCGTTATGCGCGGGATGTTAAAATGGTGTTCCGACCAAAATGAAGCTTTAAAGCGATGTTTTCTTAATAACTTTTGCGAAAATGATCTAACGATGGTCGAACTCTCAGGTTATTACTAAAATAATTTATCTTACGAGAATGTGGATTAAAAATTTTACGGGATGAATAGTGAAAGTGAATAGTAACTTTTCAAAAATATGAAAAGTAACTCGAAAAATGCGGGTTGTTACATCTTGGTTTTAGCACTCTGATAAGCTTAAAAGTTTGAGTCACTTACAGGAAAGATAATGTTTTATCCAAACTTCCCGTTGCTATTATCAAGTCTTGGTATCAGTGTGATGGTTATATTAAGTTTATGGTCGATCCGATTGAGAAGGAGTTGCAAAGCTTTGATACCCCTCAAGAGGTATAAAATTTTCTAATTTTTTAATATATATTCCTATGATCGATTACTTTTAGAGTGCTAGGTCTCAGATATCTCACTTCTAGCATGTGATGCTTTTTATTTTGTAGGTTATGATATTTTTAGTACTCATGGGGTACCAATTACGTTATGTGGTGAATCTTGGTGATCCATATAAAGATCGGATGGAGGAATGCATCTACTTGATAATGCAAGAACCGAATGCTAGAGGAATTGACAACAAGCATGGATTGGCTTATCGTGTCGACTATTTATATCTATCTCGAATACTGAGTTCCTAATGGTCAAATTGGTAACGAGTCAAAACACGGCAAACTATGTAAGCCAATTTGGATATAATAATTTGGGAGGTCAGATAAGTCCTAAATAGACTTTTGAGTCGCTTTTTAAGCCAATTTCTCGCTCATCAACGCCGAGTCGAGGTGAAATCAACACCAAGATGATTGCATGTTTGGCGAAAATGCACTGTCATGAAAGCATCATAACCACTTCATGCTTGGCACGGAGTTCCAATTTGATGATCCGCAAATTGGGTTCGCACTATGAGTTATGCAAAAGCAAATCACCGTGTCATGTGCTAAACAATAAAATAAATAATAAATGTGAAGAACAACTTATATCCGAAAATCCAAAAGCATACATCATATCATCTACTTGAACCTCCACCGCAATGATGAAGCCAAACCGTAATCTGCGACACGGAAGCAATATGTGGACACATGATGGCAAAAGCCTCGCCAATGATGTTCTACTTTTCTTCATCTTTAATTGCAATATGTTATTTGCATTTAGATGGATCTTTGTGTCAATTATGTATGGGAAGTTTTTGTGAGCTAACGCTACATATTCTTCCAGCTTTGAAGGAAGAGGACCCATAAATTTTTTACATACATGAGCAATATCTATTTCACAAAGACACAAATTCACATATATAAGTGGTTCACAAATTTTTGTACTCTTGTGGAAGCTGCTCGCACAATGCTAATTTATTCTAGTGCACCGTTATTTCTATGGGCTGATGCTGTTGCCACTGCTTGTTTCACTCAGAACCAATTCCTAATCCATCCAAGATTCAATAAAACCCCATACGAAATTGTGAACAACAGAAAACCTGATATCTCTTACTTTCACGTGTTTGGCGCTTTGTGCTATCCGACGAACGACAGAGAAGATCTAGGTAAATTGAAATCTAAAGGTGATATTGGAATCTTCATTGGATATTCAGATAACTCGAGGGCATTCAGGGTGTATAACAGAAGAACTAGGAGGGCATTCATTGAAAAAAGGAGTAAAGTGAGAAAGGAGAAAGAAGGGGTTGAAGAATTAAAAAGAAATGTAATGAAAAAGAGTGAAAAGAAATAGCCTCCACAATCAACCTTAGGGCGTAAACCGGTTCAATACATATGCTCTTGGTTGTCACTAGATGACACCGGTATTGAAGACAAAGACGTCATGGACCCAAAGTGACGCATCGCACTAAACCTTCTAGCCACTCAATTCCTCTTAAAAGGATTTGTTTCATTCTCACCGGAACCCTACATAATCTATCGACTTTCTCTTAGAGATCGTTGGTATTGAAGAAGGAGACCCTCTCCTAGTCTCCGCCAGAAAAAACCAAAATGCACTAATTGAGTCTAGAGCCACGAGATTCATCAAAAGATCTCATAGGAACACATGACATGACATCGCTTGTTGTTCATCTATAAGGGCACAAGTGATATATTCTAGAGTCCCACGCAGTCTTAGCAATCGCCGAACATTTATGAGAAGTTTCACTCGTGATCTTCATGATTGAATGGAAACTCCCGCCGTGGTCAACATCAAAGCGACCGACACGGAGTCACCGGTAACTCCCGTGGATTACGCTTAGTGTGTCTCAAACGGTCTACATCGTGAAGTGATGCTTCGTGTACCTCGATGACTCATCCGAATCAGAGGTGTATTTGATTACATCGCGTTATCTCACTTGTGGACTCCATTTCGTGAACGACCTGTGAGAATTAGAGATGTGTTTTCACACTATCTTTGTTAACACCTCGAAATTTAAACTTGTAAGTGCGGAATCCGCTTATTACTAACCTGTTTTTATGTTTTCTTCTTATGGAAGCTCCGGAGCGGATTGATCGTGCAGATTCCACACATGCTCATACCAACAACACATGAAAGTTCTCATCATAATCAAAGGCAACTCAAAGTTAAAGATGATTCTTCGTCAATGTCAAAGAATCTACAAAGTTTAAAGACTCGAGAACCACATCATTGGTAACCAAAGACAAATAGAAGTGTGAGCATGGTGGAGAAAGACGTGGAGACACCAAACCAACGGTTGACAATGGCGGAACAACCACATTATCTCGATCACAAAGCATGAAGGAACAAAGAATCAAGACTATTCTATATCTACACACGAAGTTCAAGCTCGAGAAAGTAAAGACCTAATCAAGTGGGGCATCATTTGAATGACCACCCCTTAGGGGAGATTGTTAGCCTTAATAGTTTTATTAGAAGTGATGGTCATTCACGCTAGGAACTTTGTAAAGTGTGTTAGATATCGTGGTAGAATAGTCAACGGCTCGTGGATTGGACTAAGCTAAATGGGTATTAGTTTAGTTAAACACCTTATATCCAATCCAACCCATGTCCAAGCCACGAAGCCTATAGAAAGCCTTTAGGGCATCTTGTATTTAGAGTATAAATATCCTCAAATGGTCATTTGAGGGTGTGTGTGTGTGTGTGTGTGTGTGTGTGTGTTTTCTTTGGAATATACAACATATTGTGTTCATCTTTTCTCTACACATATACACGGTTTTAACATCAAGTCACCATCATCTTAATCTTTCCTTCTTTATTTACGCATATGTTTGTGTTTGTGTTGTTCGTGTTCTACGCATAACGTGTTGGGTTTGTGATAAGGTTGATAGATTTAAGGTCCTACAGAACCTAATACAATAAGTGGATAGAAATCGAGTCACAAGAAACCTGATTCCTACCAAGAAAGCAATTGTGTCCAACGATAAACTTTTGTTCGAGGAAAGAAGGTCAATCACATGCACGAAGCGTGGCGGCCAGCTTATCAAAACCCTCACTTAAAAAGAGCAAAGGCATGAAATATCTTGGGTTTGCTTATGTTTTGAGATCATTATATGATCCGAATGACATTATGCGGCTATAAAAGCGTATATAGTGCTTACTATGTATCAAAATGCGTTGTCACGTAAGTCGTTTTAATAATTAGTGTAGACCATTCTAGAATGTTTCCCATAAGAACTATCGCCGCTTTGAGTATTGTCTCGGCCCAGCCTTTACCAAACATAGTCTTTCCATAACTCCCATCTCCGCTCAAACCGAGAAAATTTAACACTCCTACTTTAAGTCGATTTGCATATTGTGTTCGACATCTAATAACATGCGTGTTCTTGAGAGCTATGAACAAGCGTATATCAATATAGTTTGTGTTCAACAAAGATTCGAGTTATAGGATGTATTGTTATTTAACCATTTTCGATTTTCTATTTTATGGTGATATAACTCGGTTTACGTTCTAACGATAAGATTTTATTTATATTTTTAATTTCGTGATGTAATTGATTGCCGTAGTCTTCCGATAGTAACTCACATCGAGGGGCGAAGAGCCACACGCTCCCAGCTCTCGTGATTTCACTGTAAAGCTTTTGCATCTTTGGTATTTCATGTATTTTTGACATTATACATAATATGTGTTGCATGATACTTATTGTTACTTCAATGCTTCACAACATCTATTTAAATGGTGAAACCTTTTTTAGAACTACTAAGCCAATAAACCTTAAAACTACTTCACAAAGTTAGATATCATCTAGAATTGCTTAATGGATATATGTACCTGATCCTTTAGTGAAAGTTCTTATACTCTTACGATCATACAACCCAAATAAAACTTAACTAATACTATTAGGAATTTAGGATGCTTCACATACTCCCTTTGTTTAATTGATTCATGGTTTTGGTTGCTCAAGATAGTCATGTGTGTTGTCTGCTTTCAATAAAGAAGTAAAAAATGCGGTGAACAAATCTTATGCAAAGAACTGGGAATGATAGATCGTGTGATGTCGGTAACTGATGGTGAGTGTAAGGACCAGAGAATGTTCAGACTCAAATGAGAAGGGTATAACTCAAGGTTTCTAATTGGGAGTTATAAACTCTTAGAAATCAATGTCATTAACACACCTTATTGTCGATCACCTACTTCTATACACCTAAACATACAGTCTCTCGAAAACATAAGCGTTTATTCAGACCAATATGTCTCAACCTGAATGAGTCCTTAAGTGGTCATGTATCTAAAGTCTAAAACCAAACACCATAACAAATCTTCCATGATACGGACCATGAGGAATCATAGAAGTAGATGATGTATGTTTCGGACTTAGGAGTATGTATGTGGATTTAGGAATGAGCTATTAGAAAAATTAGAAAGGAGAAATAGATCGGTGATATGGGTGTGCGACTTAAAGGGTGTGATAGTAAGAGCTTCAAGAATCGAGGGTGCTTGGTTGCAGTGAACTTTGAAGGAAAATGTTTTAACAGAAGTCCGATCGGTCTCTAAAATTAGTGAACTATAATATTGACTGATATGAAATCGCTTAGTGAACTATCGTCATATTGTTGGATTTGTATTGTAGGCATGGTTCATGGATGATGTGGTTGAAATCGCAACTTCCTCATGTATACAATTCTCCTCGCTTATTTACCCTCATTGCTTATTAGGTATGCATCATTTTTCATTTACAATTTCTTTTCTTCAAATGTTGTTTCTACAAGTAAAGGGCTAAAAAGTAAGAATGATTCTCTCATTTTGTGAAATTTCTTGATTTTTAGTTGCGGTTTTCAATTTACATAAAAGCTATCATTTTACAATGGAAACCGAATTCCAATGCAACCGATGAATAAATGGATAAATGTACCAATGTTGCACTTCAAGTACCAATGATCAAATATTTGTTGGAAAACGTTAGATTTCAAAGTAATTAATAAAGGGTAATAAGTCATTAGGTGGTTAAAGAGTGTTTGGAATAGCTTAGTTTTGGCCTTATCAACTGCTATAAACCTATAACTGATTCGGCATTACACCAATGCTGGGTTCCTATGAGCAATGTCGAATCGTAGTACCTCACACGTTGACCATACATGCAATCCAAATACCCTATGTTTGCATTATGTAACACTCTACCTTTGTTGTACCTTACTTTTGTTTATAGCAAGAAAACATATTTTACTAATTTGTGAGATATTTTAAGCAATAAATGTATGAGCACAAGTGGTTAATGTAGTGATAAACAGATTTTCATTCATCTTAACGATACCATAAGAGCATCCGTTAGAAAGTTTTTCTTTCATAACTCTTATTCATAACAAGTTAGGTTGTGCTTAAGTTTTATTTATATTTTTAAACACTATACCAAAGGCTACTTCAAAGCAAAAGAAATTCTTTTGATTTAAGCCATTGGATCAAATCTAATGGCTCATAATGCCCCAACTTGAGTCAAGTTTTACCTCTCAACTTGAGAGGATCCCATCTCCTACCTTTATTGGATCTTTTGGATATCTAAGATACTATGTTTTACAAAACCAACTCAAATTTCATTTTAGAAGATCATACTGTTTAAGTTTAAGCTCCTAATAAGCTTTTGTGCCAAACACACCAATAATATCATGATAACTGTGTTTTCAAATGAGCACCTATGCAAATCGACTAAATGGTTGGATAGAAAAACTATTTTACACCTCATTTGTTGTGGTTCTTTGACCCTTAGGAAAATAGCAAATAGGCAAAACAAACAATAAAGTTTGAGCAAATGACAGAGGGTAAAACAACAAGCTTTGACCAAATGAAGTTTAGAAGCTACACTTAGAGCAAGATCCATGAACCTTTCACATAATGTCACTCTTATAGATAGTGCTAGAAGGTAATAGACAGAGAAAGATCCACCGCCCAACATTTGAGCCTTAACTACCTTCTTTATAAAATGCATGTTAAATCACAATTTTGATTTGTTTTATGCTCATCTTATTTGACTCCTCCCATATTTTAGAGCTTACTATCACCAGTCGCAGTGAAGGGCATACAAGGTTCAATTGCATGTATATGATCTAAGTAATGGCTGGCTCCCCAACTCTCCATTTCATTCCGGTTGCAGTTTTTGGTGGGTGCCTCTGTCCCGCACTACATTCTTAACGTGCCTAAGGAAGTCATGAGTAGCCCTTGGCGCCTTATTATGCCTATGATACAAAACTTGGAGATGACAATGGGTCAAGTGTCGTCCCACAAGCTACTCAATTTAGACCATCTCCAAAGTGAACACGATTCCTCCAACGACAAAGAAAGTGGAAGGCACATCGAAAAGCGTTGATGCCAAGTTGAACGAGGAAAACGTGGTCCCACCTACATTTGTGCCACCGGAACATCGAAGAGAAACAAGAGCCAACGATCCTCTTGGAGATGCAAGTGAAGTGCAAGAAGAGTTGGGAAAGAGTTTGTTTAATGATGGCGAGTAGGACCCTCCGTGCTAGCGAGGTCAGCGCTTGCAACCAAGGTGGTGATGCGTAAATATGGGACTATGAATGCCACACAAAGTCGATATGGTTTTGTGCTTCTTGGTGCTATTTTACAGGACCTTGGAATCAAGTGCAATATGGAAAATGGTGAGAAAGCATCGATGAATGGTGTGCTTATGCAAGAAACATTGAAAAGGAGGAATATCATTGGAAATCCTAAACACGTAACTTTAATTATACTATGGGTTCCCCATATATTGCATTAGGATACCGCTACATGCAATGGAACATAATCTTTTACTCTCAAATCAATATGAATTCTGATTGTTGAAATACTTATGCTCGAATCACATTAGATTGATTGTTAGATCTGATTGTTAAATGCATAAGTTTTTGAATCTGATTGTTGGAAAATAACTTTTTAGTCTCAAATCAATATGTATTTGATAAATTTATACGTTAGTGGAAAGAAGATGAAATTTAACACAAAGTTAATGAATAGAATGTAGCTAAGTCACCGTCGGTTTAGCAAATTTTAGTGTAATTTAGCGACTAAACAAGGTAATTGTTTGAGGCCTTTTATATTTATTGAAGTGTGTAAGAAATAAATATTATCTTTATATGAATATATAAGAAATAAATCACATTAAAGTCTTAATAACAACATTCGCTTTGATGTCTTTTGTTTTTATTGGGATATTTTGGTACATGTTTACAACAATGTCCACATCATATATATATATATATATATATATATAGTAGGGATCCAGTGAGAAGTAAATTAAAATAAGAAGGTGAGAAGTGACCAAAACCACACATTTGAGATGCAACGACTTGAATTAGATGCATTTCTATTCATATAGATGCAACATCTTGAGTTTCGAAAGTTAATTTGATGTATAGATGGTGCAAATTGATTTTCATGATTTCGGCACGTGCAGAGGAACAAAAAAGAAGAGAAATCATGAAATGCATATAATATACATATATGCATCTGATTAAAAGCTAGAAAACATACTATAGTGCGTTATAATGCATCTAAGATTATAGGGATGCATCTAATTTAGATCGGTGCATCTCGGATTTGCGGTTATAGTTCTTCTTATTACTTCTTATTTTAAGTAATCTTCTTATTTGATCATAACTATATATATATATATATATATATATATGTATATATATATATATGTATATATCTATACTACTTATAAAGCATGCATATCCCCATCCTAACTCCGAGCCTCAAATTTAAGATTCAGCCATCCGACCCTTCGTCCGAGCCTAAATTTACACACACCAAACCAACATCCAATCCTAAAAAATTACCAAACCAACAAAACTTTATAAACATACCATACAAACAAATACCCCACACATCCTCATCTTTCAATCCCATTTACTTTTAAAAAAACACACACACAAAACACAATCTCCCATCTCACACCAAACTCAAATACTCTCCCAACTCAAACCCAAACAAATAATCTCACATACACCACTCTCCATCTCAATCCACTAATAAAACTACATATAAAAAAAACAACCATCCCCCCATCCCATTTTCATCTAACAAATTACAAAACACTCCCATCTAACAAATACCATCTCCACCACCACCGGACCCCTCCACCTCTAAATCTCGCGGCTGCAACAACCTCACGACCACAACAACCCCGCGACCACAGCAGGATCTCGACCACCGAGAGGCACCACCAAGACCCACGACCATTATAAAGGTTTTTCTGTTAATTAAGTTTTTAAAGCTTTTTTTTAGATCTACAATTTTTAACAATTTTGGTATCTTTTTTGTTATATCGGCTCCACGTTCGGACATTGCACTGCCGCCACCCTATCATCGCCGGAGTTTGCGCCACCGCCGTCACCGTGACCCATTACATCCAAGACTATCACAATAGACCAAAACCTCGAAATCAAAAATGAGTTTTTTTTCATATTTCGAGGTTTGTGTTTTTAGTAGATTTATGTATTCATTTTTTAGATCATTTTTATCATATTTTGAGATTTATGTATTTTTTTGTTAGGAAATCTGATGGGTGTTTAGTTTTGAATGTTTTTTTGTTATTGATTTATGTAGTTTTTTGTAGATACGAGTTGCAATCACATTTTTCAGTTGTCGCTGAGCGAATAAGACTTTGGGTAGCCGGAATTTATCAACTTTTTAAGGTTTTTTTTTATAGATCTATACACTTTATTTGTAGATCTATAGTTTTTTTTTAAATATAACTAAACACCCCATTAAATTATAATTATCATCAATAATACAAAAACAAACACTCACGTATTCGTTGCCGGTAAAGAATAAAAAATAATTGTTATTTGTTTTTGTCTATTAACATTTTTAGTATTTTTTTGTTATAGTCGCCTTTGTCGCTGCTGTCCGACCGCCACCAATCCACTACCACCCATGAGCGGACCACTACTAGCGATTTTAGGGGTGTTTTACGCTTTTGTTACTTTATATGTATTTCAAGTTTTGCGATTTATTTTTATATATTTGTATATACAACATTTTTTTTTTTTTTTTAACATTTTAAGGATTTGTTTTTATATTTTGAGGTTTGCATTTGTTCACATCGTTGTCATTGGAATCCTCACAGAATCGCCACTGAGGCTACCGTCCCGGTAAATATATGGTTTCTATTTTATGTTTCGTGGTCATCTGTAAATTTATTGGTAATTTGTAATTTTATGTAAATTTGTTATAGTTTATTTAAGTTTGTGTATTTAGTTGTTTTGAAGTTTATTTTAAAAAAGTTATGAAGTTTGATGTATTATTTACTTGTATAAAATAGGTTCTAATTTGGCTATGTAAATTTTCTTGTAATTCAGTTTTTTTGCAATTTTGTAACACCACTGTTAATATTTGTAATAGAAAATAAATTTGATGGATAGTACTTTTAGTTATAGTAGATGTTGACATATGATGCATTAGAGTAGGTAGTAATATTTAATGTATCTGAAAAAAAAAGTGCTATCACGTGAAATCATAAAGGTGATGGACATATAAAGTTTGAATTGTTTTGAATTAAACAGCCGTCGTCACTAAAGTTAAATTTGAAGTTCAAAATTTGAATTATCGAAAACTGTGTAAATATTTTATAGAAAGCTAATTCAAACTTAAATAAAGCACAAAATTTGAAAAGTCACTCAAAGTCAAATTTGAAGTTCAAAATTTGAATTATCGAAAACTGTGTAAATATTTTATAGAAAGCTAATTCAAACTTAAATAAATTGAAAAGTCACTCAAAGTTAAATTTGAAGTTCAAAATTTGAATTATCGAAAACTGTGTAAATATTTTATGGAAAGCTAATTCAAACTTAAATAAAGCACAAAATTTGAAAAGTGCTATCACGTGAAATCATAAAGTGTATGGACATATAAAGTTTGGATTGTTTGAATTAAACAACAGTCGTCACTCAAAGTTAAATTTGAAGTTCAAGTTTTGAATTATCAAAAACTGTGTAAATATTTTATGGAAAGCTAATTGGCAAATCTCGGAAACAACAAAACTTTATCCAGCGATTTAAAACAGCATTGAACTTTCAAACAAACATTACCAACAACTATATTCATAACGTATATATATAGCAAAAGTCCACTTTTAGTTATTGATCTTAACTACAATTTTACATGAGTTTGACGAAAAGTCACATAAATTACTTTGAGTCCTTTGTCCAAAGTCCAAACAGTTTGTGTGCTTCTCTCATAATGCACCCATGCTCTTCAACATTGTTATTCACATGGGTAAAACCAAATACAAGTATTTGTATTCAGATAAAACAAAAAAGCACTAATATATAAGTTGTTGAAACTTGAAAGTCTATGTGACGTTTCATGATGCTTAAAAATTAAAGACGACTGTCCAAACCTAAACAAAGGATACAAACCAAAAAAAAAAAAAAAAGAACAAACTTAAATGGAAGTAAAAGATAAAATAAAAATGGACACCGGACCATGGTGACACCTACCACTATGACACCTATATGTGCATATTGAAACTGCATAGACTTATCTATTTATCAATTCTTTCGATAGACGGATTGGAGTGATATAAAAAGTAAATATTAAATAGATGCATGATAGGTAAAATGTAAATAGAACGCTTGTAGTAATGAAGAGAATAAATGGAACAAATGTTGTAACCATATATATAGTTTTTTTTGTCATAAAAAGGTTATAAATAGCGTGAGACGTGACGTGACGCCTTGTTCAAGCTTTACGTTTTAGCGGCTAAGGCGAAACTTTTGCATTTTTAAAGCATAGTATAAGGCGGCAGAAAATTTAAAAATATTTATATAATATTTCATATATATCGAGTTTATAGAAAGAGTAATACATAATTAATAAGGTTAAAAACTAATTTTACATATAATATTCTTCATTTAAAAAAAGTATATCGAAGTTGAATAAAATGAACGCCACGATTCACGCTTTAGCGCGTTTTTCCCCGCCTAATCTCACGTCAAGTCTATGGTCGACGTTTTGGTCTATTTCGTAACGTGGGGTTACGCTTTAGCGACGTCGCCATGGCACACATTTTAGAACCAAGCAAAAATGAAAAAAAGGAGGAAAAAACACACACAAACAGTTTTTACTCAAACCACATCGGGGGTTTTGCTAAAAGAGAACCGTTTGTAATATGTTTAGTTGTTGCCATACCTGCTATATGCAAGTTTGGGTTGGTGGCTTTTAGCATGCATAATTAACCATTTCCACATACTGTATGTACAATAACTCGCGAACCGAATGCACATCCATAAAGAAAGTGAATAGGACACGAGGTTAATCAATTACAAAAAGTACATCTCATTAACCAGAACTACAATCGCTAAATTGTCGTAGAACTAAAAAGGAAAATCAAACCAGAACCATGGATAACGTGCTTGACTATTGCCATAGCGGTTCACCCGCATACAAATATCGATGCACTTGGAACTGTTGAATACTATACATAGCTGCCGCTAGGCGCGGGTACTCTGCTAGATACCACTGCCGCAAGACATGGCTACTCTGCTAGATACCGTTGCCACTCTGCCGGACACTCGGCTAGAAACCGCCGCCGCTAGAAACCGATGCCGCTAGGCACGGGTACGCTAGTATATATATATATATATATATATATATATATATATATATATATATATATATATATATATATATATATATATATATATATACTTATAAGGTTAAATGTTTTACATTAAACAAAAAGTAACCTTTACAAAAAGCTCAATTTATGATTGTTTAGTTATTTACTACGTAGGTTTGGTTGCTATTATAGACACAATGAGTTATATACATTTTGGGATATTATCTTAATAGTTGTTGAACAGACAAGTGTTCTATTATAGATACAATGAGTTATATGTGTCACTTATTATTTCATTAAGCTAAAAATGTTGGTAAATAGATTATTTGATTAAGGTGGCTTTGTTTATTAAATACATTATATGATACAAGAACTTTGTTAAGAAATAGGAAAAAATAGAACTTGAAATAGGGTGAGTCACATGGTTCAACCCCTATGTCGTTAAGGCGTTAACTCCTGTAATTAGCCTCATATGGCCTTTGTAATTAGCCTTATATGGGACGTCTTGATTCAATGCATTGACGAATTTGTCTACGATTGTCATTTGTGACGAAGATGGTAATATGTAAATGATTACTACAAACATTGTTTATGAAAAACTATTTCAAGACCTTTGATCAAACCTGAACATGCATGTACATCTATATAACTAATTAGTTGTTCTTTATTTGTTTTGTACATCTATGATGTTTGCAAGTAAGAACCTATTTACCTATGTTTTAAAGGATTAATGGAGCTAAATAGTTACTATAAAGACATAACTTTTGTTTAGCTTTACAAAAGCTGGTATTCACACACGGACAACTATATGCGGTTGTTTAAAGGGTTTCTATGGACTATTGGGTGTACACCGAATGGACATTGACTATTGGGTGTACACCGAATGGACATTGACTATTATATTGATTAGTCCTCACATACACAGTATAGACATTCAAAGTGAAAAAACAAAGGATTAACACTTTATTTAACATGGAGTATTTGGTAGGAGACATTATCATGTAACATGAAGTATTGATGCAGAAAGCCTCTTATATATAGACACTATTATTAACACTTTATCTAACTAATAATATTTCCATTTTAAAGCATGTATATAGAAAAACAATATTTTTCAAGCAATGTAGTCTTATTTTCATAGAAATTGTAGATGAAATTGTTCTAAAAACAAAGTATGACTCTATTTAGTAAAGGAATTTAACAATTACCGTTTAAGAAAAAGCCCACTTTCAAAACATTTCTTAACAACCTTCTTACAATAAAGACAAATATGTTAACAATAATTATAAGTCATGCCCGCCCATTGGGCGGGCTTTGAAATCTAGTATATATATATATATATATATACACTAGCCTTCATGGCTCGCCCAAGGGACGGGCATGACTTATAAGCCCTCCCGTTGGGCAGGCATGACTTATATATATCGTTGGCATATTTTTCTATAACGAAAGAATGGTAGTAAAAAATGGTTGGAAATTGTACATGTTGAAAGAAAGGGATTTCATTAAAATACATGACGAGCATCATTGTGTTAATGTGTTTAGCTATTTGTGGTCTTTATTGGTGGGTCAATACATCCATTCTTAACTGCTTGAATATTTGTTCAATTATCGTGTGAAAAATGTTAAACTTATAGCTTTTTTTTGCTCAAGTATCGGATGAAGTTACTGAACTTCAACCAATTCTCGATCCTGATGTTCTTGTTGTGGTGATCATTAATAACAATCTAAGCATATATGAACCTATTTGACACAAATTAACCCATTTATCTTTTAGGTAATTCTTGTTATCTGACCTGTGAGGTATAAACCATAACCTAAATCACCTCATTCATAAGTAAACGGGCCAAAAGTGCCATCTTACTTTACTTTGCTTAGTACTTCCAGTTATACGTTTTAGATACCAGTGCAGCCTAAACTTATTTATGATGTTTGAATGGGATCCAAATCTTCATAATTGATATGCAAAACAAAAATATCATTAGGCGAAGTAATTAAATTTAGCTAAGGATAACCAAAGTTTGTCAATATAATTATGATATCACATCTCTTGACAGAATTAATAATTCATAATAATGCTACAAATTGGATGACAACTAATAATCCACACCTTACATCGTGATACAACCTACACAGACCCAAGACCTCAAAGATGCTTCTGTAAAAATTTGTCAAGCTCAAAATATAAGAGATCTGAAATGCTTTTAAGGAGTTAGCTTCACTTGTTCCAGGCAGTGTCGTATTGCTAGCCTTCTCAAGAATTTTCTCGATCACTGATTCCTTGTTGAGTGTTTCTCTGCATGAGATGCGCCCTATAGCGTAAGGACATAATCCTCTCTTTGCACCTTTCTTTAAAATCATAGTGGAGATACGTAGGGTGCGCGCACACTCGTATGAGATGTCCTAACCATTTGAGCTTAAGAGCGCTAGGTCTTGCTTTGCATCCAATTATTCGATGTAGTCTAGTGTCTCGTGTGAAAATGGTTTAAGGGATTGTGGCCAGTACAACCAATCAAATGTGAAATCTTCAAACTGAAAGAGTATGAAAGCACGTGTTAGTATTTCACAGCTGATTCACATTTATGTTATAGGTCACTTTGATAAAACTATTGAATGTTTGTTTACTTTTGGTAATGAACTGTATTTATTACGTTCTCAGGCAAGCAATAGCCATGGTCAATAGGGATTAGCAAAACATAATCACCTTTACGGTTCATCAATATGTTCCCAGCATGCCTGTCAGCATTAGCAATTCTTATATCAAAAACCATGATCTTATGAACCTCTTCAATTTGAAAATCCCTAGGACCCATATCCTCACAACTTCCACAGGTTTTCATAAAAATTTGTAAGGACCCAACCTTTACATTTTTTGGTCCACCATCATAACCTACTGGATGATTAAACTCTTTGTTTAAGCACTTTGCCATGACAGTTGGAGGTACACCCGCAAAACCTATCTCCATGTCGCCAGATACCCGTGGTCCCTTCCTCGGATGGTCTAGTATTTAAGTTGCAACCTCCCGCAATGCCCCTTCCCCTACTTTTGTGCCCCTTTTTATCCCTTCGCCATTTGAGTATATAGGTAGTCCTTGAGGGTTATTAATTGCCATTGGTTCTTAATCTATTGGCTTGAAAATGACAACATACCTATTCCCTGATGGATGTTTCATAAAGTAAGTTCCTTCGGTTCCCTCTGATGATCTAAGTGGCTTTTTCCCTTTTTGCAACCCTCCAGATGCAGAATCTAGCATACTCCATATCATTGGGGACACGTTGAAAACCGGATTCACAATGATTGGTTGTAATGGATAGTTAATATCTGGGGGTCTCTTCTGATTAGTTTTTTTCTCATCTTGTAAAGGGTTTCTTTCATTAGATTTTTGAACAACTAAATGAATTACCGCATCATGATTCGTGCACAAATCATCAATCAACCTTTGATCGTCAAGCTTCTCACCAATTCACCATTACACAAGATTTTATGATCTTCAACATTAGTGAATCCATTCCTTTTATCTTTTTCCGATACGAGTTGTTCCAGATACCTCACATTTTAAAATCTATCAAACTCAAACTCAAATTCTTTTCCAATAGTGGTCTCGACGGTGATCACAAGTAGATCAAAAACTCTAAGAATGAGATGAACAATATCGCCACTTGAAACACCATAATATTTTAGAAGAGAATTATTTCTTGACAATTCCCTCCCTCCAAAAACTACCTTTTGTTTCTTTACTACAAACCCTTTACATGTTTGAATCCTAAGTTTAACCGTGCCAATTGAATCGACTCAAAATTCTCATTGGAATCAAAGAACCAAAGAAGGTTAGGTAAATCACTATTGATTCATCACGTGGGAACAACCAATGTCGGATTGTTCGTGAACCGGACTCAACACTATGTCAAGAATCGACATTGTATGAATTTCACCCTCTTTCTTATACCTTTCTTCTATTTATCTTTTCTTATAATATTATTTAACTTCTGGTTACACACAATCGCAATAGAGCTCAATGATATATAGATCTCCACACGATCGATACATAATGCACAATATATACGACAAAAATATGAATTAATTTTCGGGTAAAAATTTATTGCAAATTTCGATATTTAGAAACACAAAAAGAGCGAAACCCTTATGCCCTTTCGATTGAAAGACCCCAAGTAACCTCAAATCAAAGGGCTCTTTTGCATTAACCCACTTATATTGTGTAGACCATGTCCGTGTTGGAATTATATAACATGACATTCAAAATTAAAACACAAAACATCAAAGCAAGTGCGGAAGCGTATAGGAACATATAATGAATAATTAATTAACTAAAGAATAAAGTATCGTACCTTACTTGATTCTAGCCGAACAAGAATCAAATCCACAAACTAGCAATTAGGATGAACCCTAATTAGGGTTTATAGGATTATAAGAATTACCCTCACCGCTTTGTAATTCAATCCAAGAATAATAACAAAGTATGTTATTACCACGTTCTTGTACACACGTACTAAAACAAATTAAAGTAATGCTAGTTTTAATTAAACAAAATAATTATGTTTTGGAAAAGATGATGATCGACACCCATAAGGGTTGTACGATCGTTTTCAAACACAAAAATACACAAACACCTTTTGGTTTTAGGTTATGAGTACAAGAGATGCAAAACACAAGACCCCTAGCCTTGTATATATACTTAGCAAAACTTGGAGAACAAGTTGAGTTGGATATGGGTTGGGTTTCCTTGTGGCCGATCGGATGGAGTATCCCACAAGGTATTCCGAAACCTTCCAAATATTGATTTGCATTCTAGACCTTTCCAATTACATTTAACGACCGTTAGTCCATTACAACTAATTACTTAACGTCCGTTATAATTATTTCATTTAATTAATAAATAAATATAACTATTATATTTTATTATTAACTTTAATTCTCATACGTAAGTGTGCAATCCGTGGTCTCGAAGTTCGATCATAACACACGCCTATTAATTTATTGTCCATAAAACCAACACCCCACTTGGACATATCTTAATAGAGTGATCACATCGGTTAGCGCCTAGCAACACTTCGATGCCTATAGTACAACTCGAGCAAGGCTCCTGGAAAACCTTTTAATGATTTCTCATTATTATTATCCTTTTGTTTCTAATACTATGTTAAATAAAGATATGGAATTAAGTCATTCTTTATTCAACCATTCTGTTTCTCGTTATTAGTGATTGAGCAAGATTACCAAATCTTCTGAACAAATTTAGGGGAGAACTTTGGGCATGGCCATGCAAACATCTTGTCAACCCTACGAGGGGCCCAACAGTATTAAACTCCAAAATAAATTTGAAGGAACAAATTCTATTTTGAGTACAAGAATAACCCATAAACTTTGCAACACTTCAGGAAACAACCCTTATGACTACCAGTTACGTATAGCGTTAAGTTGTTTCACAGATGTGCACTACATTCATGACACTTATCTGGTATCTCAAGTCTGAGGATAACTATTCATAATTTACTTATAACAATATCCACAAAGTAAATTATGTAGTTGGGATAAGTCCTATATTCAATTCATTGAATATCATCTAAAATTGGTATGCATTCTCATCAATATACTTTCAAGTACATTCTACCATATCTCTCAGATTTGTCTTAGTTTAATGCTACTCCCATATCATTAATTGACAACGGACGATTTAGAATAAATAAATTTATTCACGGATTAAACATGCAAATATAGGATACAATATATTATAAAATCAAACATACCAAGTATTTGATTTATTATAACAATTGTTTAACATCCCTTATCCAAATACCAAATAGATCAATGCATGAAAATTCCAGTTTGATGAATTATGCCTCAAGTAATGACAATCATACTTGTTGACAAGGCATAAATCAACCAACTTGATCTATCATAATTTTGAGAATACTTATTTCAAGAATTCAATTAATGAAGTCCTTGTATGTGTGCATTTAACAATCCACATAATAATTCATAAAGTGTGTGACATCCTCTTTCACCAATTTATGACAATTTAAACTTTCAAACATTTTAAAGTTTAAAGTATTCTTATTCTTTTAATGTATAATGCAACTGTGCTTTTAGTAGCACAACTAGTTCACATGGCTATTAACAAGGATGAAATCCTACCATGACTAGTATTGAGTGTCATCTCAATTAAACCAGCATCATTGTATACAAACAACAATATGCCCATTTAAAACTCCGTAAACTTTAATATCTTATTGTGTAATGTTTGATGTCTTCCAAACTTTCAAGTTTGAAGCTGATGGCAATTTGCACAACAATTGACATATTGTTCATCCATAGAATCTAGGAGCAATTCCAGGCTGAGGATGTAATTCTATTAGAATATTCATTACACAAGTTATCTAATAACTTTTAGTTAGATATCAACGTTGTCAAATCACTTCTTATGCAAGAATGATACAACAATTTTAATATACACAACATGATGTACATGATGAATCTACAGATCAAACTTAGACTTCATTCATGTTCTATCTTGTCAAAAGATATTTATCAATTTTCCAAATGATATATCATGTTTTATTAGAATAATTTATTTTACTGAACATGTTTATTAATAATAAACATATATTCCAAGGTTGTATGTTTTAATTCTTAAATCTTACAAGTGAAGTATTATTCCAAACTAAGATTTAACATTTAGCTTACAAGGAATGTTACTTCCTATATGTTATACAACATATAAGATTTAAAACCTTAACATAATACTCCCACTAGCTTTTAGGAATACTTAAAATTTATCTTATTTCAATTATAAATCGAAACTAGGATTTAATAATTAAACATAAGAATAATTTCATAGATGCATGCATTTATCCATTCATGAATTATTGCACTTCGTCCACTACCAAAGATTATATGAATTCAAAAAACCTTTCTATTACTTACCGTCATCGCTCAAGTAATTTTTCAAGAAAGAGTTTTGATATTTCATTGTCATATTTCATATTAATGAAAACAAGTATGACCATTATTATCTTTATATATTTAATGTGTCTAGAAAAGAAAATTCAATCACAATTAATTGCTTAAGTATGATTAATAATCTTGTCATAAGACATGCATTAAATATGTGTACAATATTGTCCATATGATTTCTACATAGAAATTCAAACCACTAAGGTTTTTCATCTCTTTGAAGAAACTCATTTCCATTCTCTAGTCTAACTATTAAGATAAACCAAATTTCCAAAATTAATTATCTTTATGGACATCATCTTTAACATTCATAGTATGAGTAATTTACCCAATTCAATATTTGGTAATCCATCATAATGATTATCAGGTTTACTATAATCCTGTAACTCATGTTGTTCTCAACATATAAATCAAATATTTGAGATATCCTTGCAGATCTATGAATGAAAATTCCATCATCATGAGGTCTATCATTTACATGTTTAACCTCATCATGATATTTACTAGTGTTTTTAAGAAGATTATGTATCTTGCAATTTTATCTTTCAAGATAAAAAAAACTTCTACTTGCCTTTTGTAATATATAGACTATCTGTATATACTTAGCAGTTAGAGCAAAACTACATTGTTCTCTTTTTGGGACATTACAAATACACATTGATAATTCCATATTTTAGTTTGTTAATAACCTATTCATAAGTAGTTTAACAAATTCAGAATCTTCGATTTTAAAACTTAATGTGATTCATCACATTCCATAATAAAATGGTGTTTTATCAATCTTCTAGGTTGGAGTTATATTGAGTATATTCAATCCATACTCAATTTTCTAACCTTGTTACTTTTTAAGAAAGAAGTTATGGTTATCTTGAATCACACAAATCAAATAGAGTTTGATTCTCCTAACTAAACATACCATCAACTTGTGGTATTCATTAGAATTTAATATTGTAAGACAATCTAACAATATATAAGATAAACATATTCCTTTTGGCTTACCTATTTACCAACTAAGTCAACTTAATGGTATAATAGACTTTTCAAGCCAATTGCATGCTTTATAACACAAGTACTCTTTAACCAAGCCACTTCATATCCATGTCTCATCAAGAAAACATAAACTGTTATAATCCCATTATACGTTATAAATCATTGATCACCTCAATGACTTCTTGTATTGTCTTAATTAAAAACATAACAAGTTAACGTCTTACTTTATTATAAGTCTTAAAAGACTTTATGTTTATGTCTTTACAATGAATCATAAACATGTTTAACTAAAGTAATTATGAACACAACTCTTGGTTTCAATAGTAATTTCAAGTTAATTTATTTACTTCACAATAATGTAGGACTACATTATTTATTCATTTATTTATGTCATTCCAAAAATTCATAAATATACAAATTAAAGTAGGATTAGATTACTTCATTTAATTTTATGTCATTCTAATAATACATAAATATTTAATTTGAAGTAGTCTTATATATCATTTTGACACATATTCTAAATACTTGTCTAATTTAGAAACCGCAAATATGTCCATGCAAGGTCGACTTCACATAGAGATTTACTTTGTTGTTACAATCTCGCCAAGTTCTCACATGACGAAATTGCAACAGAAGTGTTTCTTGAATTAGATATGTTCAAGTTATATTAGAACGTTAGTCTCTTACCTTGCGCCAAGAGAATCCGTTAACTCATATACTTATATGTTGTACCTTGCACACAATATAGATTTCTCCCACTTGTGCATGGAACAACATCATGTAGCAGATAAACAACACGACATATGTTTGTTTATGTGACTAATATGATTGTGTCATTGATATTAGCATAACTAGTAGATGTAGAACCACTTCATTGTCTAATAAGGAAACGCACATGACTATCCTTGAAAACATAAGTGTCTACATGTGGAAAATAATTATCTTAAGACATTCTAGAGATAATCTGGGTTACTACTAAGATGACAAAGCTTGTAACTGTAATACCTGGAATTTCTAAAGTTCACAAAAAGACCAAAATACCCCTACAATCAAAAAGTATGAATAACTAATTTGAAGAATACCAAATAAGCTATGTAAATTCAGAAAATTATTAAGAAATATCCCACATGATCTAAATAAATATTAAACACTTTGTAAAAGGTAATTTTTATAGTTTATAATCTTATAAAATTCGTTTTGTATTTTTATAATTAGCGAATATATTTAATATGTTTTATAAAATAATTTAATTAATAAAAGCCCAATATAAATTTACAAAATTAAGAGTCCATTTATTTTAAGTCCAATACATTATAAAGCCCACAAGGAAATTGGAAAACCATATAAATACATAAGGTACGGTTTATCTATATCCCTAATAATCGATTTACACAAAACCGACTCCCAAAACCCTCCATAATTCGACTTCCAGTTTCTAAGGCTTGAGACCATTTTTCTTGGACAAGTTTGAAGGTAAAGAAGGTGAGAAAAATCGTGTTCGAGGTCCTAAGCAGCTGGTTTGATCGTGGTTAGTTTTTGGGTCAGTTAGGGTTTCGGCGAGTGATAGTTTTTGGTTTCTTTTGTTCTAGCGATCCAAGCTCATCAAGGGTATGTTCCTAATGTTACTTTCAGCCCTATAAGTCACATATAACACGTAAAAATTGGCCATGCATGTTTTATAAGTCGTATGGAATTAATTGGAATTGAAACCCTAAAAGCGTATAAAAATAACGTATGAGCTTATGATAATTTTTGAGGCCATGAATTGATTTTTCCAGAAGCTCTTACATGTTATAAGACCTGAATAAAATACATATTTATGAATTCGAAGCTTGTGTTGTCTTGAGTTTTATTATTCGATTAAGCGTATGAAAAAGGAAAGAATTATAAAGGGACGATTAGGGTTTGCATGAACTAGGGTTTTCTTGTTATCATTAAGGGTAATAAATGAAGTAATAATGATGAGCTAATGATTGGTTTAACCTAGGTTTAGGGCTTGTACTCGAATTATGCATTATTCGGTTCTACATAAAAGGTTTGGGTTGGTTTTGTAAATTATGAAACTTAAAGGTTATTTTTGTGAATAGTAAAATAAAGGTACTAAACGTATAAAAATAAGTATGGGGTTAAACGTGTAATTTTGGATATTTAGAGGCCATTCGAATTGTATTTAACTTAAAGGGTATGTTTTGTAAATTCTAAAACCTTTGGGCTAAAAGTGTAAAATCGATAATATAAGGTTAGGTCGTATAATTAAAGATGTTAAGGGTGTAATATGTAATTACGAGTAATTATGGGTCAACATGTGTAAATAAATTACGTAAGGACATGCATGAGTTTGAGGTAACTTGGTTTGTTTTGCATATCGTTCTAGGTCAAAGTGGAAATCATTAAAAGAGGTAACATGTAAATTAAATGCGTATTAAATGATATTAAAAGTATGGAAACCCTAGAACATAAATAGGAAGTTGATTAGGGTTAAAAGCTAAGTGTGCAAATTCGTTATTTCATGTGAAAAGTGGTAAGTCTTGGGTTATTAATAACCATTGATTTAGAGTAAATGAGCTAGTACTAAGTGTGTCGTGAACATGCGTGAGTTATAATGAATTAAATTAGAATATGCATGGTCTCATTAAGGGTTTGCATTCGAACAATGTTACGTGTGAGTTTTGGGTTAATCATGTACGTTATAAAGATTATGTAAACTACTTTGAAAGAGAGTCCTAAAATCCGTTTTTGACATTTGTAAACCCTATACCTTGAAAGATGATCATATAAGTCCTCAAATAAGATAATTATCATATTAAACCCTTAAGTTACCGTTTGTCATTTGCAACCCATAAGTAAACTAATTAATGATTAAGACTCTAAAATGTTGGAATTCGTCCGTCACTAAAAATGAGTATATTCGACAACTCTAAAAAGTATTAATGAGATTAATCCGTTATACTAATAAGTATTAAATAAATCATAATCCGTGTAGATTCGTTGGAGGAGACGCGACGTTACATCTTTGTATTCGTTCATTCGTTTGCTTTTCTTCTCATTTGCTTTAAGGTGCGGATATTCATCTTACTTTAAGACACTTGTGTTATCGTCAGATATTCGACCTTTTCAAGAAAGGTTCCTCATGATGTTCTTTTCCTTGTCATTACTATTATGTTTATTAGGATTTCCAATGCCATTGCTATGAACCCTTTTCTGAATGTTTGATCTGTTGCTTATATGAACTTATGTTCTAGTGAACTATGCAATATCTGATGTGAACTTATGTTAGAAAGACTTTGATATATACATTTGTTGAACCCTGCTATATTGGATTATGAACTATATGATTATGAACCTCTGGTTATGAACGTCTGTTTATGAACATATGATATGCCACTATGATATGAACTTATGATATCCGATTATCTGAATATGAACCTTATGATATGAACTATCCGATATGATTACGTGACCTTGAGTTTGACTATGATCATGCTATATCCGAAAATTTGTTTTAACTTAAGTTGGTTGATAATAAACAAATATTTAACTAGTCATGGGGTTCCATGTCCGTATCGATGATGCACCTCGATATGACTCTAGGGCGATGAGTGATGTTACGCCACGTCTCGGATGGTGAAGCATATTTTGAATATGTAGGAAGGGCGTATGGATGCATCCTAGATCGATCTGTTATCGATATGTTATCCGGTGAATGATGTCGGTATGCAATCTGCGTCTTCACAAAATCTGGGAGCTAGCTACTCCATTTATTTTCTCGAGTTACTTTTGAAGAAGAAAGATATTTCGAATATGATATGTTAGTGAATGTGTTTATGACGTATTTGTTTAAGTGATTATTAGTTGCCATGTTAGGATAAGACCAATACGTTAGAACATGATTCGTATATCGATATTATGATTTGTTATTGTTACGTGAATGCGTTGATCTCATGAGATGAATGTGCTAGTGCATAATTGAGTGTTTTGAAGGTTAATTATCTGTCTGCGTATGTGACTGCCATGTTAAAACTCGCTAAGGTTAGGATTTGATCCGAGAACCGGTTTAGCTATTATATGCGCCATGACTTATCTCGCTATTTCATTGCTACAATATTGCATTAAGTGTATTAAATGTTGATTAATTGATTTGTATGAATGCCATGTTTATTTTCTAGGATTGATTCCGTTAGTTTGAGACTTTCCGTTTGGCTTATACGTAATCTGTTATTTGATATGTTATGTGTTTGGTTGTTCTGATATATTTGTGTTTGTGTCATTAATGTGTTATGTGATGTTTAAACTGTTATGTGGTTGCTTGGATTTCTGTATATTTGTGCTTCCGCAGAATCCTAAAGATCCTTCATCATTATTTCAATTTATTTTCGTTATTCGTATTTATGTTTTGTTTAGTTTATTTTCGTTATATCTGTTCACTGGGCTTTGTAAGCTCAGCCGCACTTTTCTTTTCCTGCGGCAGGTATTTAGCATTCAAGATGAGCTTATGGGATATCGATCCGGGTTTGAGAGTAGAGTCGATAGCAAGATTTGACCATAGAGATCTTAGATTTATTTTGAATATTAAGTTATTTATATTATCTTTTGTAAGTTTTTGTAAAGGCTTCCGCTTTTGTACATTAGTTAAAGTTCTGATATGAAACCGTATTGTGATATCTTTACCCTTGTCGGGTCGGGGTGTTACAATTTATGGTATCAGAGCTCTAGGTTTTAGGACCCTTAGAGCTTAGGCTATGACCTGTGAGGATTGGGTAGACATTAGGTTTCCGTCTGTTCAGATACTTTTTTTCGATTCCTTTTGATGGTCGTTCAGATTTGACTTCGATATCCTTTTGCCTTCACTGAATTGGCCCTCCTCTGTTCGCATCGAATTTTGTTAGTTTGTTTTCGCTCGTCCGTTTGTCGATCGTTAGATGGAGACTACCCTGTGGAGCCGAAGAAGATGGTGCCGACCTGCGTTCTGCGATGGTTCTGTCTTTGGAGAGGTTCGTGAAGCGAAGCCACACTCGATCGCCGTCTTTGTCGGAGACATCTGGATGTTGTTGGAGGAAGTTGGATGGACCAACCAAAGGCGCAAGAGACGGAGACAAGATTCAACCGGTGGTGAGAAGATTCATCTACTTCATATGATTTGGGCGCGACATATGTCACTCGATTCGTTTGTCATGCGTTTCAAGACGGTTTGATATTCGATAAGTGATTACGATCGTATTGCTTTTCTACGATTTGTTCGAACTCGGTGTGAATCGTGAAGTTTTATCGTTTAGCATTCGGTATATCTCGACTTTTCTTCTGGATCGTCGGTAATAAGTCATGAGGAAGAATACGAGGTGGACTCGGTTTAGAATCTCTGACTCTTGTAGGTTTAATCCGACACAAGAATAGGAATTTCGCTCGATTAGTTGTCCTCCTTATGAGAAATTTCGACGTTTGATTTTGAGCTAAGTCCTTTTGTTTTTATTTAGACGATTGAATCTTGGATCATTAGGTTTTGTTTTGGAAGTTCATCTTAAGACGACTCTGCAAATTTTGTTTGATTAATGGAAATAAAACAAATTTTGGAGGCATAGTTCCTGTCTGTTGTTTCTTTCTTCTAGATTCGTTAAGTTTCCGTTAATCCTCATAAGTTTCGTCTGCTATTTATTCTCTTAGTGTTGTTGTTTAATTACCGCTTGAATGAAGTATGACCATCATGATGGTATACTTATGTATATCTGGTTTGTTATAAAATGTTACTTGCTATCTGTATGTTATCTGTATGTGGTATGTTTTGTTATGCTATTAGTTATGTGTTTTGTCATGACCCGAGACCGAATATAATGACAATAAGAACTGGTTATGTGATGCAAGTATTATGACGCTTTGATCAACGTAATAATACCGAGATCATATAATCGAACTTATTGAAGGTATCGACGTCTGGGAAATGCCTATGGTTGATGTGTGAATAGACTTTGACTTGTATCTCATTATTTGGTGCTTCTCATGTTCGTTTGAATTCGTACCTAATTGTGAGATTTTTGTCGATATTTGTTACGTATAAGTTTTGTACGCTTAGAATCCGAAGTTGTTATGATCATGTGAACCTATAGATTGCTATGACCACCTTAACCTTATATGTCTCCACATATTTACTGCGACTATTGAGGCCGATAGGATTTATTTCGTCTATGCATATGATGTCCTCATCATTAGATATCTGAATAAGTTAGAATTTGTCGTTTGATTTTCTGCGTCTCATCATTCTCCGCCATTATTCGATATGTATATAATTATCTATTATAAGTATTTGAGTATTGATTGGATTTACGAATAAGTATGAGTTCGAATATTCGATAAGAAATTCATTTGTTCGATATAAGATTAATGTTCGATATATTCCTAGAAATTCGAAATCGATTCGTTTTACGTCTGTTCGTCTTGTTAAATTTCGGGACGAAATTTTCTTTTAGAGGAAGAATTGTAATACACGGAATTTCTAAAGTTCACAAAAAGACCAAAATACCCCTACAATCAAAAAGTATGAATAACTAATTTGAAGAATACCAAATAAGCTATGTAAATTCATAAAATTATTAAGAAATATCCCACATGATCTAAATAAATATTAAACACTTTGTAAAAGGTAATTTTTATAGTTTATAATCTTATAAAATTCGTTTTGTATTTTTATAATTAGCCGAATATATATTAATATGTTTTATAAAATAATTTAATTAATAAAAGCCCAATATAAATTTACAAAATTAAGAGTCCATTTATTTTAAGTCCAATACATTATTAAGCCCACAAGGAAATTTGAAAACCATATAAATACATAAGGTACGGTTTAATCTATCCCTAATAATCGATTTACCCCAAACCGACTCCCAAAACCCTCCATAATTCGACTTCCAGTTTCTAAGGCTTGAGACCATTTTTCTTGGACAAGTTTGAAGGTAAAGAAGGTGAGAAAAATCGTGTTCGAGGTCCTAAGCAGCTGGTTTGATCGTGGTTAGTTTTGGGTCGATTAGGGTTTCATGAGTGGAGTTTTGTGTTTCTTTTGTTCTAACGATCCAAGCTCATCAAGGGTATGTTTCTAATGTTGCTTTCAGTCCTACAAGTCACATATAACACGTAAAAATTGGCCATGCATGTTTTATAAGTCGTATGGAATTAATTTGAATTGAAACCCTAAAAGCATATAAAAATAACGAATGAGCTTATGATAATTTTTGAGACCATGAATTGATTTTTACAGAAGCTCTTACATGTTATAAGACCTGAATAAAATACATATTTATGAATTCGAAGCTTGTGTGAATTGTCTTGAGTTTTATTATTCGATTAAGCGTATGAAAAAGGAAAGAATTATAAAGGGACGATTAGGGTTTGCATGAACTAGGGTTTTCTTGTTATCATTAAGGGTAATAAATGAAGTAATAATGATGAGCTAATGATTGGTTTAACCTAGGTTTAGGGCTTGTACTTGAATTATACATTATTCGGTTTTACATAAAAGGTTTGGGTTGGTTTTGTAAATTATGAAACTTAAAGGTTATTTTTGTGAACAGTAAAATAAAGGTACTAAACGTATAAAAATAAGTATGGGGTTAAACGTGTAATTTTGGATATTTAGAGGCCATTCGAATTGTATTTAACTTAAAGGGTATGTTTTGTAAATTCTAAAACCTTTGGGCTAAAAGTGTAAAATCGATAATATAAGGTTAGGTCGTATAATTAAAGATGTTAAGGGTGTAATATGTAATTAGTAATTATGGGTCAACATGTGTAAATAAATTACGTAAGGACATGCATGAGTTTTGGGTAACTTGGTTTGTTTTGCATATCGTTCTAGGTCAAAGTGGAAATCATTAAAAGAGGTAACATGTAAATTAAATGCGTATTAAGTGATATTAAAAGTATGGAAACCCTAGAACATAAATAGGAAGTTGATTAGGGTTAAAAGCTAAGTGTGCAAATTCGTTATTTCATGTGAAAAGTGGTAAGTCTTGGAATATTAATAACCATTGATTTAGAGTAAATGAGCTAGTACTAAGTGTGTCGTGAACATGCGTGAGTTATAATGAATTAAATTAGAATATGCATGGTCTCATTAAGGGTTTGCATTCGAACAATGTTACGTGTGAGTTTTGGGTTAATCATGTACGTTATAAAAGATTTGGTAAACTACTTTGAAAGAGAGTCCTAAAATCCGTTTTTGACATTTGTAAACCCTATACCTTGAAAGATGATTAAATAAGTCCTCAAATAAGATAATTATCATATTAAACCCTTAAGTTACCGTTTGTCATTTGCAACCCATGAGTTTGGCTAAGTAATGATTAATACTCTAAAATGTTGGAATTCCGTCCGTCACTAAAAATGAGTATATTCTGACAACTCTAAACGTATTAATGAGATTAATCCGTTATACTAATAAGTATTAAATAAATCATAATCCGTGTAGATTCGTTGGAGGAGACGCGACGTTACATCTTTGTATTCGTTCATTCGTTTGCTTTTCTTCTCATTTGCTTTAAGGTACGAATATTCTGTCTTACTTTAAGACACTTATGTTATCGTCTGATATTACGACCTTTTCGAGAAAGGTTCCTTATGATTTCTTTTCGTTCATTTCTATTATGTTTATTAGGATTCCCAATGCCATTGCTATGAACCCTTTTCGAATGTTTGATCATTGTTTATATGAACTTATGTTCTAGTGAACTATGCAATATCGATGTGAACTTATGTTAGAAAGACTTTGATATATACATTTGTTGAACCACGCTATATTGGATTATGAACTTATGATTATGAACCTCGGTTATGAACGTACTTTATGAACATATGATATGCCACTATGATATGAACTTATGATTTCGATTATCCGAATATGAACCTTATGATATGAACTATCGATATGATTCTCGTGACCTTGAGTTTGACTATGATCATGCTATATCCGAAAATCTGTTTGACTTAAGTTGGTTGATAATAACCAAATATTTAACTAGTCATGGGGTTCCATGTCCGTATCGATGATGCACCTCGATATGACTCTAGGGCGATGAGTGATGTTACGCCACATCTACGGATGGTGAAGCATATTTTTGAATATGTAGGAAGGGCGTATGGATGCATCCTAGATCCGATCATTATCGATATGTTATCCGGTGAATGATGTCGTGTGCAATACGCGTCTTCACAAAATCTGGGAGCTAGCTACTCCATTTATTTTCTGAAGTTACTTTTGAAGAAGAAAGATATTTCGAATATGATATGTTAGTGAATGTGTTTATGACGTATTTGTTTAAGTGATTATTAGTTGCCATGTTAGGATAAGACCAATACGTTAGAATATGATTCGTATATATGATATTATGATTTGTTATTGTTACGTGAATGCGTTGATCTGCGAGATGAATGTGCTAGTGCACAATTGAGTGTTTTGAAGGTTAATTATATGTCTGTATATGTGACCTACCGTATTAAAACTCTGCTAAGGTTAGGATTTGATTCGAGAACTGGTTTAGCTATTATATCCGCCATGATTTGTCTCGCCATTTCATTGCTATAATATTGCATTAAGTGTATTAAATGTTGATTAATTGATTTGTATGAATGCCATGTTTATTTTCTAGGAAGTGATTCCGTTAGTTTGAGACTTTCCGTTTGGCTTATCGTGTCTGTTATTTGATATGTTATGTGTTTGGTTGTTCGATATGTTTGTGTTTGTGTCATTAATGTGCTATGTGATGTCTAAACTGTTATGTGGTTGTTTGGATTTACGTATATTTGTGCTTCCGAGAATCCTAAAGATCCTTCATCATTATTTCATTTTATTTTCGTTATTCGTATTTGTGTTTTGTTTTGTTTTTGTTTCGTTATATCATTCCTTTGGGCTTTGTAAGCTCACCGCACTTTTCTTTTCTGCGGCGGTATTTAGCATTCAAGATGAGCTTATGGGATAGGTGATCCGGGTTTGAGAGTAGAGTGAGAGCAAGATTTGACCATAGAGATCTTAGATTTATTTTGAATATTAAGTTATTTATATTATCTTTTGTAAGTTTTGTAAAGGCTTCCGCTTTTGTACATTAGTTAAAGTTCGATATGAAACCGTATTGTGATATCTTTACCCTTGTCGGGTCGGGTGTTACAAGAACTCCCACCGAATTAGAGATCATTACATTAATTCCTTATTCGATAATAAGAACAAAATACTCCCATCGGATTTGACAACATTGTAAGTGTTGCATTAACCAAAGGAAAGAAAATAGCGTTCTATTTACTTCCCTACACCTTTGAGAAAGTCCATACATAACAATTACTTATGTACTTAAAAAAATGTATTCTACTATGTAGGTGATGTATCATTCATCAATGCTATTAACTTGAAAAATTGGGCATGCAATTTCTTTCTTAATAGTTCTACTATTCCAACAATTGTAAGTAGTACTTTTAAATGGTCAAAACAAAACAACTAGATAAAATATGCTAGTTTGTCTTTTACCAATTATACAGTAATTAGTCTAGCTTCTAATTTAATAACTCGGAACATATGCAATTTTCTTAACTATTAAAATTTGCTTACGAGTTATGTATTTAGAATTTAGACAATTCTAATTGTCATATCATACCTTTCTTCATTCATGAAAAGGAATAGGATTGAATCTCACTCTTTCTTATGAAAAGAGGACTAGGTTTATTCTTTTAGTAAGGTTGACTCTACTAAAAACCCTTACAGGTGTAGATCAATTTACCAATACAGAATAACCTCGTTTACGGTTTAATGTTGCATTAATACATTTAAAGAATTAGCAAAATTCATTTTAGTATTTTCGATAATTAAACTTTTCAAGAAAATAAAATACCCAAGGTAATATTCATATAACCATAGAATTTTCTCGAAAACTAGGATCCAAATTATCGTAGTTCCATTACATCGCTTGATCTGCTAGTAACGAAAGCACAAAATAGGGTAATCTGTCGAACAATAATTGGCAAACAATTTCCAATTCCTAGATCATTATGGGATTTATATTTTCCAACGCTATTGCAAATATGAACATGTTTCATCCCATCTTATGCCATTGAGTCCAAGTCTCACTTCCTACTCAACTTAAGTGTCTAACTTAAAGAAGCGCAAATATGTCCATGTAAGGTCTCACTTTACATAGAGATTTACCTCTCCATCACAATCTAGCCAAGTACTCTCATGACATAAATTGCAACTTCAAGTGTTCCTTTTAATTAGATGGCATATAACTTAATTTAAAAGGGTACTAGTTTTGATTTTATGTGGTCAAATCAAAGATGTACAAAGATGTCATGCATTCATCTTGTAGCATAAATTTAATAAAAACTTTTTATTACCAATTCATAAAGATCAAATTATCAAAGTTTTGATTGAGGTATTGGGTTCACCAATTAAGAATTTAGTATTAATTATCGTCCATTATACCGTACTTTTGCATAAGTGTAAACACTTAGTGTTTGGGTAATTACCACCAAGTGGCGCATGGAATTAAAACTAATTCGCCTTAAGATGAGTTTGCACATTTTATGGCTTACTAAGTAGCTCCACTTGAACTTCTGAGGCGAGAGGACCGGTAAGCGCAAAGTATAACCTTAGACATCCTTTCGGTGATTGTATGCACTTCTTTATTAACCCTTTATAGTTCATTCTAGTGGGTGAGCCGTTCGGACCATTTGTACCAAAGTCACCAATCAATTAAACTATTGAAAACTTAACTCTTCCAAAACAAATCAAATTTCGCCATTGTTTAGTCCGTATTATTTTTCTATTCAAAATTACCCTTTGCTTAAAACTGTCGCACATAATAAACAAACAAGTAATACCAAAAAAAATATAAACAACTAAAAAAAATGCGCACATAATAAACAGTTTATACGTGTAAACAAGTAGCCACATGCAACTTATTCGATAAAACCCTATTAATAATCAATGTTGTCACAATTCTCAATTTTTGGTCATTTCTCAAACTCTACATTCATCATACTAGTCATGCATGGGTTTTGCATTTCACATTAAACGCATAATTTCATATTAAATAAACGTTATCGCGTAATAAATTATTTTGAACATTTGATCCGTTACTTCCAAAAATTTATCACAATATATTTTTAGACTCATATTAAGTTATAAAAATATTATTTTAGTTTACCGGTATTTTAAATTTATTTCAGTATATAAATTGTTATGTTTATATAAATTACGACGGTTTTCTTAAATTCAACCCGATAAATATTTATTCACTCAAATCTTTCAAGAAATGTATTTTTATAATTTTTATGACTTAAATATATCTTATCTTGACCCGTGAAAATTTATTTTTATCTAACGCTACCTTAAATATTCAAATGGGTACACAATTTACCACAAGTCTTCAAGTAACTTACATTTTATAATACTTATACATTTATTTCAACAAAATACAACTTGATCTTTTTTTTTGCTTCATACATGTCGACCACCCCCAATGGGTGAGTCATTTGGGTACTAAATATCTTACACACTTATAGTGTATAATACTCAAAATATCCAAAACATACCTCACTTCATTTTTGTCAAAGTAGAAGACTTTTCTTTCTTCTCTTCCTCTCCATACCAACCGGCCATCCAAGGAGGATCAAGAAGTTGATTAACAAAAATTTTCAAGACAAGCTTTTATCACTCTAGTATCATTTGTTGCATAGGTTTTGCAATACAAACCTCAATTGATTAGGAAAAACCCTTTTGTCCTTAAACCTCATCAAGTATTCTTGTAAGCATCTCATGTTTATTTTTCATCTTTCATATTCATTTCATACTCATTTCATCATATTTGAGCAAAAACATGCAAGTCATATGATCTTGTACCACTTTTTCATTGATTTTCAAGAGTTATGAATATATATATAAGTCATCCTATAATTATTCCTTGTTATATATTAGTTTTGGTGATGTCTAGGAAACCATGACACCCTAAGAAGGTGTATGGTAGGATTAGAATAACCGGAGTTGTTTTGAATGGGTTAGAATAGGTTTGGCGAGAAAAACTCATTTCGACACGTTTTGAAAAGGTCTCGTCCTAAAATTTAATTCGGAAAATCCGACGGTAGACAAAAATATTTGGCCTAGATATTTAGAAAATATACTTTAAAACGAAACCGTGGCCGCTTGAACGGATTAAAGCGGAGCTATAACGAAGAAGATATGAATTTTCAAGTTTGACGAGGAAAACTATTAATTTCGAAATTTCGGCATGAAAATGTCACTCTTTACGAGTCAAAATGAGTCTTAAGCTTTATAAATTCAGTATATATTAATTAGGGCTTTCACTCTCAATTGAAAGTGAGCCACATACATCGACGAATCGATTGCGTAAACCCATAATTAATGATATACCAATTTGCACATAATGATTCATTAATGTATATAATTGGAGTCTTCCCCAATTCAAAATTTATCATAAATAAACATGTGTATAAAACTTAACAATTAAGATTCGCATAACCAATCTTAACAATTAAGTATTCAAGCAACCATCCATGACGAACATGCATGTATCATCATGGATATAACATAACAATTATTCACGTTGTCACAAGATCGCATACAATTCCATGTCACATAACAATTATTCACGAATTAATTCACGTAACATATATACAATTCTAGGTCTAGATATCAATTAACAAAACAATTTTATAAACCCTAAAAAAAAATTTATAAAAAATCGACTAAAAAAAAATTTAGGTCGACATAAAAAAAATTTAAAAACCAATTAGGGCAAAAGCCCTAACCATAAAATTAGGGTTTACATAATAATAACCAAACCCTAGAATTAATCATATCAAACACAATACAATATCCGTTTTCGTGTTTAGTAATTAATTACTCATTAAACCAAGCTCGTGATGCCACCGTTGGAATTATATAACATGACATTCAAAATTAAACACAAAACATCAAAGCAAGTGCGGGCGTATAGGAACATATAATGAATAATTAATTAACTAAATAATAAAGTATGCGTACCTTACTTGATTCTAGCGAACAAGAATCAAATCCACAAACTAGCAATTAGGATGAACCTAATTAGGGTTTATAGGATTATAAAATTACCCTTACCGTTTTGTAATTCAATCCAAGAATAATAACAAAAGTATGTTATTACCACGTTCTTGTACACATGTACTAAAACAAATTAAAGTAATGCTAGTTTTAATTAAACAAAATAATTATGTTTTGGAAAGATGATGATCGACACCCATAAGGGTTGTACGATCGTTTTCAAACACAAAACACACAAACACCTTTTGGTTTTAGGTTATGAGTACAAGAGATGCAAACACAAGACCCTAGCCTTGTATATATACTTAGCAAAACTTGGAGAACAAGTTGAGTTGGATATGGGTTGGGTTTCCTTGTGGCGATCGGATGGAGTATCCCACAAGGTATTCGAAACCTTCCAAATATTGATTTGCATTCTAGACCTTTCCAATTACATTTAACGACCGTTAGTCCATTACAACTAATTACTTAACGTCCGTTATAATTATTTCATTTAATTAATAAATAAATATAACTATTATATTTAATTATTAACTTTAATTCTCATACGTAAAGTGTGCAATCCCGTGGTCTCGAGTTCGATCCTAACACACGTCTATTAATTTATTGTCCATAAAACCAACAGTCCGTTGCGCTAGTCATTAGGTTTCCGTCTTCATCATAAATAACCGTCTTCAATCCTTTCTGCTACTAATAGGGGGTACAACGTAATGTTAGTATTAGAATACGTATTTGTAAAAAACGAAAACCTCATACTTACCAAGTATACAATTGAACTCAGATGGGAAATCATCCAGCTTACCAACCTACACATATGAAATTAGGTCAAAATTTCTATTGAAAAATAATATCACAAATCAAACCAAGTAATTATCAACAATTCAAAAAAAAAAAACCATTATTAGCTTACAAACATTAAAAGTAACAACATGCAAGATCATTCTTTTTTAAATATGATACTAATATTATGGAGGTACTCAAGCAAGTCCATGAGTTTGAAAGGTTTTGTTTTCCCTGGTGTATTGTTTAAATCTCCGGTCTCATTGTATCCAAATCACATCTAACATACCAAATATTCATGTTACTTATACATAATTGTTAAAGAAAAATCATAAAAAGTTTCAAAATTACCAAATTTGTCTATGGCTTCAGCTTCACATTGAAATATCTCCTTAAACGGTTTGAGATCAAAGCAGTGGCCATGGAAATATTCACACTTATCAGTAAACGTCTTGCTTTTTCACTTGAAAAACATGGTTAAAGAACATCCATATCAATTTTTTTTAATGATCAGATGTAAAAACCATTGGATGTTCTTTAACCATGTTTTTCCAGTGAAGTGACTGTTAGATGATGTTAACCTTTGTGTTATCTATATCAACTTTTTCATTGAGAGCAAGCTTGATTTACATCCCTTCTTTCATTCTCATAACACAGGCTAACACACCGGATACGCGCACTCGTTACAAGGAACCATGTCACCATGGTAATTAGATTATTGATATGTATAGTAATAACTTGCAATTCATAATTAATATGCAATCCATAATATTGACGATGGTTCATCGGACTGAACGAAGTAGATCGCAACATTGTTTGCCTTTAATATGCTTGATTAATATAAAGTTTATGTATTGTAAATAATTGTATGTGCACCTTCAAGGATCTCAATTCGGAATCGGTCCACTTAGATGAAGCAGAACCTATAATGCCAGTGATGGTCCCGTTAAACCTGCATCAAGTCAGTTATATAACCAATTTATGAAATATCTCAAGCATTATGTTGTATTAATAATGAGCCATTTACAGTCGTCACCTTCATTCAAGAACCTCCTCACGCTTAAACCTCATTTTAAAACTCATACCAGATCTTATGATTCTAGATTTTGTGTTAATAATCGACAGCCCTCCTAACAGCCATCCCTTGCATATGGACCTGCTGGGGTTCATAGATCTTGCGTTAAATACATAAAACAACAATACCTTTACAAGTTGCAACATGGGTGGGTTGGATATGTTGGGCCATGGGACACTTTTTTTAATTCAAGCATATTCTAATGTTTTGAGACAGTTGATTTAGAAAGTATAATACATTAAAAAACACTTTGGTAACTTTCATCAAGTTTGACCCATTTCCTTTAAGCTTATGTTTTCATGTACCTGTTTGACAAATTAAAATATACATAAGCAGACCACCAGAGTCCACCCATTGTGAGTAAATTGGTCAAAATTTGCCAACTCTGTATCATTGTCAATATGCCTTTATAGAAGAAAAAATGATGTTTAAAACACTAACCTGCATTCAAAGAATCCTCTATGTGCAGATAGGCCAAAGGATGCGCCGCCTTGAGAATATGGTGTTTGCTTTCATCACTTAACCTGTACAGGTTTCTGCAATATACCTTCATTAGATTTATTGGAGACTTGTATATATTAATCTATTAAGATTGTAGATAATATATACTCCCACAAGTACGCTGTTGCAAGATAGATGTCCTGTTGTGTGATAGATGTCCAGTTTGCGTAATAGATTTATAGGAGACTTGCATAATCTCGTTTTGTATAATTTTGAGATTATATCAAATAAAAGTTATATAGATTTATGCTTGTTGAGCTTGAACTTCCTGATAATAATTAACTACATGAAAGGGTGTGCTATGAATCATTCATATGGTGTTTATTATCATTTAGTCATACTTCAGTTATCCACATTTGGATATGAGAAGGAGGTTAAACTACATTCCGTAATAAATGATCCACGGATCTATGATTATTTTACTTACATAAGTACCATCTTTAGTTTAATATATTAATTAGGCTTATCATACTTCATTTGTTTGCATACACTACATATACCAATCTGCTGTGATCACATAAAATAGGCGAATTAAAATAATGATTTTTTTTTTGTAGAAAGAGGTTGTTGATGTTATCTATAGGTCGCAATTTGACTGATTTACATATGAATGATCGTTTCAGATTGTGTTTTATCTCTAAGTGGTCAAACGGGTAAAACTAAAAGAAGTCAACTGAAAGGGAGTTGAATGAGTCAAAAATCGCCAAAAGTGTGACTATAATGCATAAAATCTCCAAAATCATACTATTGAAGCACCATTTTCCTCCAACTTCATAAAAATAGATAAGCTTATCATCTCAAAACTATGCATTATTGAGCTACAAATTTAATATTCTATGTCAAACTTATGCCAAATACACGCAACTGAATTAACCAAAAAAAGAACATTCTTTTGGTGCTCACCATGGTACTGCAACCAAGTAATATATTTGCAAGTAAATCCTTTTCCTAATTGTTCCACATTAAGGGCAAGTAGATGTGGCGATTTCAACCCATTCACAAATTCAGGCTATTCGTAATAGCTAATGAATAAAACTGGGCAGGTAAATATCGTTGCTAGAAAGAAAATGGGTCAAATATACTGAACAGGTTAGGCAATTTTAAGTTGCCCAAAACAATATCTGGACACGGATTACAAAACTGATGGAAACCCAAAAAAATTATTCTTAACCGCCTACCCACAACAAACTCTTAATGCACCATATCAAACAACAAAGATGATATGTGATATGCACATTGCGTTATGTTCGAACAAAGAAAGTTAGCATAACTTTTACATGTATCAGCTCATCACGGACATTCTCTAACTGTATTAATCAATAAATTTTTCTTACTAATTGGTGTGTCGAAAATTGGTGTCATGTTACGATTGAGTTCATTAGATGGAGTAAATATATGTGGTCCTCCTTGCGGAACGCTTGAGACACAGCCTGGAAACTTCAATGCATAATAAAAGTAATTAATCGTCAAAGATTCAAAAGAAAATAAATTGGTTATACTTTTTAGACGTCCCCATTTCGTGTGGGCGTGAAAACGTGGAATTATTTCTAACCAAAGCCATTTGGAAGTTGTTGTTGCAATTTTCCTATATTTATTAATCGAAATAAACGCATTAACGGGTTTCAAAATAAAGTTTTTAAAGTATGGAATAACATAATTGCAACGCCGACATTAGATCACCATATCTGCAGTGAAACACATAGTTGTTATTAGCCAAAAAGTAATAAGATGACCAATAAAACTTCACTAACCTCCATCTACCACAGAAACCCGATCACGAATAGAAGTACAAAGCTTAGAGATATTTAAGTCTTGCTTTGTGTTACAAAAGGTGAACACAACGAGGTGAACCTAAATTTACATCTGGATGTGGATGCTATTGTAATTCATGGAATCATGGTTGTAACATCTTGCAATTTAATCAAAGATACCCGAGCTTCAATGATGCTATGGTAGCATGCATGCACACAAATCAACATGTGTTGAAGAAGACTAACCTGCAAAGACCTGAAAAAAGCTGCAAACAAACCAACTGCATACACGGTAACAAAGTTTCATCATAAGGGTTTTGAGGGAAAAGAGGCATACCTTTTTCTATCAAAAAATCCGTCATATGATCCATTGTTTCTACTTTGAGATACCACAAAAACACAAGTCAATAAAACCCTAAAAACGTGTTTCATTATTATGGTTTTAAAAAAGGCGTACCTTTTTTTTGGGATAATTCCATATATACCCAATTTAAACATGAGAATGTCATATATACCCAAAATACAACTTTTGAATGCATGATGTACAATGCATTTAAAGCATGTTTTGGGTAAATATGACATTATCATGTTTAAGTTGGGTAAATATGGAATTGCTCCTTTTTTTTGTAACAAACCGTATATAGAGAAAATATGAATATGGGATTTATATTCTAGGGTTTTATGAATGTGGGTGAGATTAAGACATTACATTTTGATTTTGAATTGTCTAACATAACTTTTGGCTTGTTCCATTGGTTGAAGTGCTTGTTTATGAACTAACAAACCCATGTTCGAATTTAGCAGTATACATTTTTGAACAAATTATTAAATCCGAAATTTTTCAATTTTAAAAATAAAAATGTAACTAATTATGACATGGCAATTCGAAATTTAATTTGCTTAGGTGGAGATGATATGACATTTAATCTAATTTGTGACGTCATATATATCCTGATATATATATATGTTATATATATACACACACATTATAGTGCACACAATATTACATTAGTATAGGTCACCCCTACACAATTGGAATTCGGAATATTCACCATTCTACCAATTAAGGCAAAAGATTCGATAAGTTTAGTTAGTTGTTGGTAAGTAATAGTACATAAGATGTGCTTGTCTTTGTCTTCTTGTTTTTAATGTTCATTTGTCTAAATACCAAAACCCTCAAAACCATTTATTTTACTTTCTTTCAATTAAATCAACAACATACCAAAAAGAATCACCTTTTTCCCCTAGCTCACTTGCATTTAAATCTCAAGCTTACGCCATTATTCTCATAGACAAAGATCAATCCTCTGGGGTTTGTTAAGTTTGCTTCGCGACTCTTCTCCATCATTATTTATAAATAATATTACTAGTATATATCAAATTAATGTATTTACATGGAATTATACATATAAAAAAGAAACCACGAGTTACCGTGACTTTTAATTGAATACACGAGATTATACATATACGAACGACTCATTTTATTTTTCTTTATGAGATTAAGTATGGATATCCGAAAAAGTATTCTTTTTTAACTATCCGCATTCAATAACGACTCATGTTATTCCTCTTTATAAGCCTGACCCGCTCACGGGTTTAAAAACTAAATGTGGCTTAAATTATTATTTACAATATTATAAATGTCAAAATGAAGGCACGACCACACGGGTTATTGTGAGATGAAAATAAAAAGGTGGGATTGTACATATAACAACGACACATATTTTTCAAGGGTCACTATATTCTACTAAACACATATAATTTCTAGAGACATGATATCAGTAGTTAAATTTAAACAAGATTAAGTAAACACCATACTAGCTAAACAAAGTCAAATCATTCGTTCAACAAAATTTTATGAAAATTATAAAATATTACAAAAAAATTATATAAAAACTCATGTAAACACATGTATTATAACTATATAAGTATCAAAAATTTAAATAACTCTATAGAAAACTCTTAAACATTACAAAACCAAAAATTTATGAATTGTCACAATATTTAACTTCAAAACAAAGTTGAACATGTATAAATATGGATATAATGAGTCCATTAAATGCTTTTTATACAAATGATAAGGCTTAATCACAACCCTAAACATTGTTGTTAACAAAACTCTAACACACATATAACTCGTGTAATAATAAGAAAAAAAAATTGTATTTAATCAATATATTTGGAGGAGAGTTATTTTACATACCAAACTTTTTTTATATATCAAGGGACTCATCTCCATCATCCATCTAAAAAGAAATCAATGGCTGAGATTAAAACTTTAAAAGCATTTTATTATTTCATCTATTTTTTATAATTTAAATATCTCTTAAACCGTTAATCGTTAAGAAAAAAATAATTACACCATCGCGACGAGCATTTAATTATCTTTTTATAGACGGGCACTTTGATTCGAAAAAAGAAAAAAACATCATTTTTTTTACGTTTTTTTGTCTTTTTTTTTCGTTTTTCTTCGAAACTGAAATTTGCATGAAATATCATAGGAGTATATGATTTAACACTAATTTGAAGATCACATGTGATATTAGTGTTAAATCACATATGATATGTAATATCATATGTGGTACTAGTGTTAAATCATATATGATAAATCACATATGATATACATATCATATATGATTTAACACTAATATCACATGTGGTATTCAAATTAGTGTTAAATCATATATGATTTTTTCATGCAAATTTCAGTAACGTAAAAAAACAAAAAAAAACTTAAAGAAAACGTGAAAAACACGAAAAACAAATTGTCGAATGTATATCAAAGTGTCTATATATAGAAAGATAATTAAATGCTCGTCTTAATGGTATATTTTTTTTCGATTGACGATTAACAGTTTGAAAGATATTTATATTTGAAAAAAAAATGATGAAAGTGAGTTTTTTTTAATTGTTGAGATTAATCTCATCCATTAAATCTAACAAAAATGAAGGGTAGAGATTAATCCCTTAGTATGTAAAAAAGTTTTTGTCCTCAAATAATCTTAAATCATATATTTGCTATAAATTAAATCATAAAGATCTCCTATCGCACTATTAATAGCTATCATAGGTAAAATATTCTCAAATTAAATCATTAGTGTGATCAAAATATTTATGTTGTCAATTCAGCAATTAGTACAAGATCTAACAAATAAACCTTGATTACATATCCTCCTATATAAGTGTGCTTATTATGAATCCTATATATTATTTTTGAAAACAATTAACAAACATCAACATGGTAAAGTCATTAATTGCCATAACAATTCTTCTCTGTCTCATGACGGCAGGTAATTGTTAATCCTCTTATTCTTGGCTAAGTAGGTGCTTAATTTAGTTTATGTATAAGCTAGAGTATTTAAAATGCAAAATGTAAAGAATTACATTATTAAAATGTATTATTAATTTTGCAAATGAACCTAACCTACAAAACCAGATTTTAGATATTTTCTTCTCATAAAGTAACTTAATGTTTAGAACCGTGAGACTCATTGTTTCCTTCTTGTTTTTCTGTAGTGCTATTCTGTCTGCAGGTTTCTCCCAACCACCAATCGGGCAAGTGGTCTTAGTGAGCAACAGGTGACAATCATGCCTGCGATTACTATTATATTTTTTTAGAGATGGCAAGATAAGTGGGTGGGTGGGTTGGTCAAAATGGGTCTCGGCTGAAACAAGTCATCTGTTGGTCTAGGTTAAAGAGGCAGGTCGAATTGGGTTGACCGACCAACACTTCTTCGTCCATTATAATTTTTTTAATAGTTAACGAGTAGTCATGAGTACAAAAATAATATTATTTTAATAATACTTTTAATCTATAAATGAAAATTATACAGGTTTAATGCATAAACAATATACTTTGCACAGTTCTGAGCTTGTTCGACTTATTTGATTATTTTATTTGACCCGTAAGCTATAAAACACAATCCATTTATAAGTAATGGATTGAAATTGCCACCCCCATATATTTTGTTAGCACATACGTCTATTAATTCAAGACAAAATTACAGGCAAGCAGATGGTGACATCGACGTCTATACAACATATTTTAGTCCCTTAAAGGCTACTATATATGGCCTTCCCGATAGAGTTCTTATCGGCTTATTTGAATTTGGAAGCTATCATAAGCACAATTTTTCATACTTACGAGCTTATCAAGTTGATAATATGGACTTAAATAATCCATAAGCTTAACTGATAGCTGACAAGCCAAAAAAGTTAACTTAGGAGCTTTTTCAAACTCAAGTAAACTCATAAGTGATAAGCCATAAAATAAGCTAATCCAAACACCCCCTTAGTATTGATTCACGCTGACAGGTCACACATGCGCATATCTAACTGGTGTCACTTAGGTGCATTGTTGCAAAAACTCAAGTGCTCAGGTGTTTCACCTAATGGTTGGAAGATGGGTGGGTCGGATAACAGGTTATTTTTTAGCACTAATAAAACGGGAACACCTGCCCATTTTTTAAATATTCATAATTAATTGAAGTGTCAAGGAGTAATATGTGAACATATCAATTAAAGTTTGAGCAGTTTTTAGCAATAGTTGACCTATTTCCAATCAAACACAAACCACATCAACCCATTCATAATTAACGACTGAAATTGTCATCTACAGTCTTGCAGCTCTGCTATTTGTATCTGTGTAAAAACAAACAAGGGAAGGACTCACATACTTATTTGTTGATACCTATTATACCTCTTACAAAACATTTTGGGTTAAATGTGTTCCTGAACATTTAGTTGTTCCTACGTGATATTTTTAATGGTTAATGGACTGGATTTCTTTACATGATACATTATCATTAGTTTAGGATAGGGCTGAGAGTCGGGCCAAAACCGACCCGAAGCGACAAAACCGAAAACCGAAAACCATAAAAAACCTAAACCGAAACCGAACCGAATATGGCCGGGTCGGTTTCGTTTAGTGTCGGGTCCGTCGGTTCGTTTCGGTTTATGTGTGTTTGTGCATGTTTTTGTCCGTTTTGGGTCGGACCGAACCAAACCTACCCGAAACCGAAAATCGTAAAAAACCAAAACCAAAACCGAACCGAAGGGTTGTCGGGTCGGTTCGGTTTTTGTCGGTTCTGTTGGTTTTGTCGGTCTGGTTCGGTTTTGAACCTTCCATGCTCAGCTTTAGTTTAGGATTAGTTGGAATAGCGTAAAGTTTTGTTGTGGTTGTGGTCTCTTTTCTTATGGCTTATAGGGGTGTTTGGTGTTGGTGTAGGATGACATTTAACTTGGATATATATGATTTTTTTTATATAGATTTGAAAGCTCAACCTCTGACGATCCAAAAAGCAACGTGGATGGTTGATGCTACTCACTCTCTTGGAACCTGGATGATACCGTCCACTGAATACTCCATAGGTATCATGCTGGAATCATACAGGTTAGTTATAATGAAATTATGTTTTCTTGTGATATTTATTTCAATTTTAAGATTGAGAATCGTAAAGAAAACATGAGCCTTAGCTTCTCCTATATCTTGGTAAACCAGTGAAATACTATGACTGAATTGATATAAATTTTGATAATATCTTGATAGGATGAGGATGAGGATGAGGATGTCGAATGGATCAACATGAATTTTGAGTACCCTAAGCCAACTAACGATGACTGGGTTGGATTTTTTTCCTTAGAAAAGTTCAGGTAATCTTATTTGTTGATACCTATTTTACCTCTTACAAAACTTTTTGGGTTGGATTTCTTTACATGAAACATTATTATTAGTTTAGGATTAGTTGAAACAACGTAAAGTTTGGTTGTGGTTGTGGTTGTGGTTGTGGTCTATTTGTTGTGGCTTATAGGGACGTTTGGTGTTGGTGTAGGATGGCATATAGGGGTGTTTGGTTGATTGTTACATTTTCTAACCGCTAATGATAGGTTTTTTAGTAGGTTTTAGTGAATCTACCAACGATTTAGGGGTAAAATAAGAAAAATACAGTGATTAGTTTGGGATAAGAGCTAAAGGGGTGTTTTGCTTCTACTCATTGACTATTAAAATTTCTTATATGCTCTATCATAATGCAATAAGTTAATAAATAGTTTTAATAAAAAAAATAACAAACACCCTTTTAGTGGTCAAGTAATTAATTTGTAGTAGTTATTTAGGGGATCAAATAAACAACGTATAGCCTTGAAATTCCAAACACCTCTTTGTTAGATATAACGTTAGCATGTTTTTTATATGCAAAATCAATTACCACTTCAACAGCTTAGATACTATTTTTACCTGTAGTAACAATTGCTCAACAAATTCAAGGCTAGGGAGTTCTTATATTTCAAAGGAAAATGACACAATAGATCGCGCACCACGATATCACTTTATGGACCACTTTTATTTTAAATTTGAAAATAGGCAGAAAGAACTGTCATTATCGTTAGAACTCAACCACATTGCGACGATGTCCGTATGTGTAAGGTATTGTTTTGGGAACTAAAAGCGGTGGGCAACCGTATAATTTTAAAAGGGTTCTATCGTCATTTTACGTTAGGCGAGAAAAGTACACATTTGAATAGTAAAAGTACGATATCCATTAATTAAGAGAGTTCAAAATCCAAAAGTCAACGACCAATAAAGCATCCATAGTTATCGGTATTCTCTGCTTTTTGCTTCTCATGATTATTTTCATAAATCAAACCGTCTTCTTCGTCATTGTCTTCCTTGTAACGTCCGGTTATGTCACCATCTTTAAAGCTACAGTGTTGATTGCAAAACCACATTCGATTCATCAAGTTTTAAAAATGTTCCCAAATATGGTGCGTAAATATTCTTCTCGTTGTTTATTACATATGATTATTTCTAATTGGTTACGTGTTATAATAAATCGTTTTTGTTATTCGATGAATACCTATGTTAGATAGGTGTTAATTCCATTTTATAATCCATTGCTCTTTTTATGTGTATCCTAGATGTCGTTAGTTATGTATGTAACATTACTTGATTCATTAAAAAATTTAGTGCGGTTTGTAGACTTATAAGGAGTGGTTTATATGCATCATCTATGCAATTGTTTACAACGTTGGTATAGATTCCTTCTATGGCCTGAATTATTTTTGGTTTTGTTGACCCTTTTAGGACTACGACTAAGTTAATCATTACGAGTAAACCGAATCGCTTTTCGTAATTATGTAGGGTAAAATACATCTGTCTGTTTACCGCTCTTCTACGACTTGTTTAGAGGCTTTTCGCTTTGCCCTTTCCTTTTCGTAGCAATTTCTATAGCATTTACTTCCATATGCAATCTTTTAGCAATTTTTCATCAAAAGCTATCTCGATCCTCTCGTAGTTTGAAACACCAAAGTTGGATCGCAATCCTTTACCCTTTCCAATATCGGTTTGAGTAACTACATCTTTACGCAGGTTCACCAATGTTTAGAGTCTTAGCAATAGGTCTAGGTGCGAGGATAGGGTGAGATTGCTTTTGGTTGACCAATTGTATGGCAATCTCATTGTCGACCTTTTGGGTTTTGGTGTTGGTGCTATTGATGTGGTTATAATTGTAGCAATGGTTGCCTATGCGATGGAAACGTCTGAGCGGCGGTGGGTATAATAATACCGGTGGGTTACTCCAATTCTAGCGATGGATGCAACAATATCGCCGGGGTTGCCTCGCACCTTCATTCTCCTTTTCTTCAATCTGCGACCTTTAAAGAATCATCTTGACTCTTGAGGTTTGGAAAATTTATGTTTCCTAGTGAATAATATCAATAACTAATGGAATTTTGAGTTTAGTATTGCAATTAAGTCTAGTTAGAGTATATTCGCATGGGAAGAATATCGAGATTGGCTATTATTTTGATTATTTATGTTTTCACAAATGATATCATAAAATCATAACATAAAATTTGATGTAGTAATCTAGTACCTTGTTAATTAGATAAATACTTATTACCTTACATACGTAATAAGTCCAAAATAGCACATTCTTAAACATATACAAAACACATTCATAATCCTAAAATCGTCAAGATCACCGCACTTTTTGAGTAAGTTGATAAGCTTTTTGGCACATTCAACCATCTCTTGATACTTAGCTTTGACAACGACATTATGATCTTTCAAATTCTTAAAGCTGGTTTGCATCTCTTCATACTTCGCTCAAAGATCATCATTATAATCTTTGTAAATCTTAAAATCACTATCGCCTCTTCACACGTTGCTTCCAAATTAGCATTATCATCTTGATCCTCTTGAAACGCGATTTCATATCTTCATACTCATTCATACTCACGGAAGTTGTTCAATCATTCTCTTCCTCTTATCAATCAGCTCTTGTTTCTATCTAAAATTTCCTTCTATTGGGAAAGTCTTTCCCGGCTCACAAGCAATTACCATTTTCTTGAAACGGTCTATCATGTCTTTAAATAAAGAATCTTGCAAATTAGAACAATTCGGAGTGCATGTACCATCTTCACATAAAGAACACGGCATTTCGTAAATGATTGTGATGATTGATAATCTAATTGATCTAAATGTTAATTGAGTAAAATATCACAGTAGAAGTGAAAGGTAAATTTCACAAATGAAAAGGTGTTTATAGTTTTTGTGTAGACAGCTGTATTATTTATTGACAATTTGAATTGGTGTATAGTGTGCATAATCCAAACTAACTGTAAGAATTGGTGTTTGCAAATGGGTTTTGTGGTCACTAAGAGTTAGAGTATCGATGGCCTCTGCATTTTACTTTTTGACTTTTTGTGAACTCTAGCATTTGGCTATTTTGTTTTCACTTTTCACTGCTTACGTTAAGGATGTCGTTGCTTTTTGGGAAATGGTTTTGTATTTTTAAATCAATTTAATAATCTTCAACTATCAACATCCACATTCCTCGAGCATTACCAATGCATCAAGTCATAAAAGACTTGATGCATTGAACACAATTAAATGGTTGAGGTAAAAGCTTTTGCAAAACCAACTACTCCACCGCAAAAGCTTTTGCATATTTAATGTTGGGTGAAAATGAAATTTTATAAATACAAAAGCTTTTTACAATAGCTTCAAACGCTTGAAGTCTTTACAAGTGCTTTTGTAAAAGTCTTATTCAAAGTTATTGCCACAATGGAACAAGTCATTTGAATATCTTATTAGAATAGTAAAAAAGTCTTTCACCAAGTTGCCATTTCGGATGCTTACCCTGGCTGACTTTCATCGAAGAATCCAAATAAAAAATCGTTGTCCTTTTCTTCTTTTTTATAAACAAATCCAGGTTTGTTGTACTCCCCCATATGTACTTTGTTACCTTATTCGTTCATATATTTATAGAGTACATGAATATAAATAACTGTGCAACTTTATATTTTATATTTTATTATTAAATATTTATTTAATTAAAAGTTATTGAAATTGTTATTAGGGTTCATGTGTGATAGGACATGGCGGAAACCAAAGAAGTCATATTTAAAGTGCACCACAACGGGAAATTTGAATTTCACCACACCGCTATGTAGGCGGTCGCCTTGTCGATGTCCGGAGTTTTAGCTCCACCGGGGTTGCATTACCGTGGTGCTTGATCATGTTTTGAATGATATTGGAGGGGAAAATGGGCTTTATTTTATCTTTGCACAAATAAGGCACTAGAAGATGGTTTAACATTGTTGCACACGACAATGACGTTCGATTTAATGTATGATGTTGGAATCACTCCTAAACCATAATCAAGTGTTAGTAATTAATATGTAATAGTTAGCTTTATTATGGCCTTTATGTTTGTTATTAGCCTTAAGCTTATGTAGAAGGCCCATGAGCTTAGGCCCAAGCCCATAAAGGAAAGGAAGGGAACTAGGAGTGTTGCCCTAGCTTCCCTCCTATAAATACTCTTGTAAACCCTCATTTGAGGGTTGGTTGTTCAAGTTTTCTTTTCACACATATTCCTCGCCTAACCGTGCTACTCTTATCGTGTATGTGTGCTTGTTTACTTGTTCAATCGCCTTATCTCTTTCTATATTACTTGTGTTTGTAAAACTAGTGACCTAACGATGGTATCAATCGCCTACTAGTTGGGTGAATCGTGTTTGTTTTTGAAGTGGGTTTCGGTCCCACGCCTAAAAGCGTACCTTGATACTTTGGTTCGCTTCAAAACTTGTTTTTACACTTTCTAATCCAAGATTCTTGTACTTTCAACGTTTGAGGTGTTAAAATACTTGTTTTGGCAAAAGTTTCAAACTTTATGCGTGGATAGTTGTTTTGATCGAGTTTTGAGCGTGGGTTTCATTCTACGCTTAAGCTGTTTTAGAGGCTTTGGTTCATCAAGTTTCACACTTTTGTGTATTTTGGTGTTATTGAAGCTATTTTATCACACAAAACGGTTTAGAAACACTTTTGGATGAATCAAAGTTTTGAGCATTTCTACGCGTAGTAAAACCCTAAAACTACGCGTAAGTGCTTTCTTGGTTTGATCTTCATTTTCCGGTTTATTCCGTGTTTTCTTACTTGGATAAGTCCGAAAATACGTCGACTTTGGATATCCTTTGCCTTTGTGATAGTGTAAAAGATCATTTGGGCAAAACCCTAAAATTACGCATAAGCATAAGCTTACGCGTAGAAATCCTACGCATAAGATTCACTTTACGCGTAAACCTAGTTCTACGCATAAGGAAATGCTACGCCTAACTTGTCTCGCATAACTTTAGAGTCTTTTCCCGCTTCGCGTAAGCTAAATCCTACGCGTAACTCCTAATTGTTACGCGTAACTTTGGTGTTTTACGCATAAGTGCTACTTGGTTCTTGTTTTTCTACGCCTAAGGACACTTCATCAACAAAGGTTCATTCGACTACAAAGATCCATTTTACTACACAAGTTTTTCAACATGTCTCAACCACCATACTCTAACTATTTCCTCACACTTATAATCATCAACAACAACAACAATTAACTCTACAACATCAACAATGGAATCAACAACAAGCTATTTATCAACAACAATTTAATCAACAACATAATCCACAAATTGGTGCAATTCCACCACCACAAATGGTTCAAACACCACCAAGCCTTCAAGTTCAACCCTACACAAATGATTTCAATCAACATCCATCAAGGAACACTATGAAGGAACCCACTTGGTTTGCAAAGATGTGTGAAGCTTTAAGCGACCAACAATCAATTCATGAAGTGGATCACTTGATAGACCTCCAATGCTCACTCCAGAAACTACGATCAATGGGTGATAAGGTTCTTTAGGTTTTGTGATCCGAAGAAGCCACATGGAAAGTTCTTAAAGAAGGTTATCTTGGAAGGTCCATTTGAGATGCCCTCGTCATTGTACCCGAGATCCAAGCTGCTGTTCCACCAAGAGATGAACAAACCAACATTGCTACTTGCGCGGATCTAAATGCTACGTAACTTCTACACTATGAAGTGATGAACTTGCAATGGAATACATCCTCTTAGGATTACCAAACCCAATTCTTCGTAGTGTTGATGCTCAAAAGACACAAAAATGTGGGATCATATTCGTCTTCTTATGGAAGGATCATACTCAATCGAGGATTTGGAATCCAAAATTTACTTGGCTTATGAACACTTCATGATTGAACACGGAGAGACACTAGAGTCCTATCATCATCGATTTTCGAGACATCATCAATGATTTGGATAAACACAACATCATCATGCCAAGAATTGCGGTGAATACTAAGTTCACGAGTAGTCTTGGTCCGAATGGGAGAAGTATGTCATTTTTCTCCGTCAAGCGAAGAATATGCATCATTCTACTTATGGATTGTTGTACGATTACTTGAAGCCTCATGAAAGGAAGTTGATCGGGAAAGGATTCTCCGTGCTCAAATTGCTAAACAATCGCATCCGGATAATCAACAACTTGCCTTGTATGCTCAATGAATTATCCTCTCAACCGAGAAACTAAACCAATCGCTTCAAACACACCTTCACAAAGAACAACCTCAACAAAATCAATCGGTTCCATACAACAACAACAATGCTCAAGCATATGTCGATGAAGCGATCGAGGAAATCAATCCGTTCAAGCATTGCAACAAGGATTTGTGATGATTGCTAATGCTTTTGGCGTTACACCAACAAATCCAACAATCGTATTCGTTCCTCATCTAACACACGGACTCAAGTCATTGTGAACAATGGATGTGTTGAAGTTCGAATCGTGATTATGGTCGTCGGATGGGCGGTGGTCAAGGGTTTAATCTTGTGGTAGGAATAACAATGAGCTCAAGTGGTGGAGGAAATGCTCGAGAATCGGTTAAATGGTCTTAGATGCTACAAGCGCAATGAGAAGGGACACTGGCTAATGCATGCCCAAAGCCGAGGACTAGGGGCGGTGCTTATTTCAAAGAGGCTTTACTTTTGGCTCTTAAGGATGAAGTCGGTGGATCTCTCACGGACAAAGAACGAGCTTTATGGCGGATGCACTGGATGATGATATGGAGGACTTGCAGGCCAATGCACTGCTTATGATGGCTAATATGCAAGAGTTACACATAAGTGAAACAGGCCCATGTATGACATCGATGGCTTGTCTCGGTGCCGAACAAACCATCATCATATCGAATTCGGCACGACTCAAATTGTTCAAAATGAGTCATCTACATCTCATTCGGCGATTTTCAAATAAACCCGTAGTTACATTTGACGATCCGGATGACCTTATGGTTTCCTTGATAATCAAATTGACTCCGTGGTTATACTTGAGGATCTCAATAATGATCATGTTGTGACTCACGTTGAACACGTTGAACCTTGCCTCATCCGGATCTTGTTCATTACTTAAAGACCAACAATCCCAAATTCTTTGAATGTGTTGCATTAAATCGGACCTTAAAAAGTAAAATGCACTTGCTAACCAAGGATTTTGAATGCTTACAAATGCAACTCAACTTTTCAAAACCCAAGAAAACCGTGAAAAGGTTTTGAAGCCGCTTTGCAAAATCTCATCAAACGAAAAATATTTAGAGAGACAGATCGTGATCTAGCCGCCTCGAAGAATGCTTTGTTGTCGAATTAGAACAATCGAAACATGAACATAAAAAGCAAATTAACGCTCTCACCTTGGAAAATCAAAAACTAAGGCTGAGTTGTTAACTTGTCAAAAACAGTTCTCCGCATACAAAAAGCATTCAACGAATCGGGTAGATGACCTTCTTGAAGAAATTATCGGCTTGCAAAACAAACTTAAAGAGTTTAAAGCATTGTTTACAAACATGGTGAATCGATAATGACTATTGAAAGTTTACTTTAAAACCCAATCCAAAAGGATATGGAAAAATCTAGGCGATTACAAACCAAAGCTTTCACTAAAAACATTCAAACCAACTCACGAAGTTTCCGGTCAGAATACAAAATTGATAATCTTGTATGAGTGTTGTTAAATATCATCGTCAAGAGGAATTAGATCACGAAGGCGAGTCGATCAAAATTAAAAACGTTGTTTACAACAAACCTTTTAATTATAAAACGCGATATCTTCGTCACACCAACGGATTCTTCTAACACACCAAGGTTATCATCAAAACACAGAGTCTTCTAATGTTAATCCCAAAACAGATTATGCACAAACTTATGGTCCTTTACCTTCAATTAGTGAAGTAAACTCAAAACACGAAAATCGAAATATTCTTAGATATTTTGACATTTTCATGGTCGACCTCAAAATTTTACAACATGAGATAGAATATCCTCAAAATCAAAATTGAACATTTTCAATCGCCTCTGGCGAGGAACAAAGAGACATTTTTCGAAAAATCTTTACCTAATGTTAAAAACTTGAAAAGTTGTGCATTAGCACAGGAACAAGGATTTTCATAAGGAACTTGGAACTATGAAGGTCGTTTCAAGAAAGCGAAACATCCATTTCTAATACTAAACGTATAAAGAAACTTTTGAGAAAGGATGTTGATCGACTCTTGGAAGACCTTATCTCTTGATGTCCATAATGTTGTGTTGTTTCATTCTTTGCCATATGCATCGATTATATCTCTGCGATATTGTTGAAAATGTTGTAATGAGAACACCGATAATGTGCTTCGGATCGAGTCTTTAAAAGTCGAAAATAAACGATTACTCAACGAAATTTACAATGCAAAGCGTCGTCTTCATTGGTGCGAAAAGATATTCACAATCATCAACTTAGTTTTCAAAGAAAATCGCTCGGTTGAGTGAAAATCTTCGATCCTAAAATTGAGCAATCGGATGATCAAAGCGTGTCTTTGAAAAGTCAAATTTCTAAATATGAACAAGAACTTGTAAAAGTGAAACAGAATATGGTGTCATATTTGATTTACTCAATAAGACTCGTCATGAAGCATCTAACGAACTTGATAACTATCTTGCTCACACTAGAGTCATGAATTTTCTTTGGTAATATTCGTTACGAAAATCAAGATTTGATTCACACTATCTCTAAGTTAAGGAAATGTTAAGAAAGTATGAACAACTTCCGCCTCTACCGTGATTAAGAGATTAGCACCGGTCACACTTAGTAATCGTGAACCTAGAATCCCTACGACAAATCACAAGTTGCTAATGTGTCTCCCTCTTGAAGCAGAATAGTTGCGTCTTTTCCAAACGTCCGCGCTTCACAACCTAGGAGCACTCAATCGAAGAATAGGAAGTTGCGACCTAAGAAAAGATCAATAAGGAATGCTAAAGTAGAAGAACACCCTAGGACTCGAATAAGACTCATGTTGCTTCCACTATAGATATTGCGTCGGCAAATGTAATAGAAATAGTGATGTAATGAATGCTAAACCGTTAAGTACTTTTGATATTGATCGATGCACCTTGTGTTATTTGTCGGAAGAGTATGAATTCGATTGTCATGACAAATGTGTTGCTAAAGCTATAATCTCGATTACGGAATCCTAAGAATCGAATATCTCTAGGCCCACTAATCATTCTAAGTCCGTGCTTGGTAGACCGCCTTCTTTAGATTCTAAGGCAAACTTTCATTGTCACCGTAGCTCGGTTTCACCTCCTAAGAATGTAGTACCACCTAGGGCATTCACTAAGACTAAAGCAAAGAGTAGTTATAGATGGCGAAATGGATATATAACACACTAGGATTTAAATGGATGCCTAAAATTATTAATGTGTGTATGTCTAATATACCTTGGAACCCTCTAACATTTCGGGTTCCACATCTACTTCTATTCCATCGGTGTCGTGCGTGTGTAATGCGTGATCTGATCATTCTCTGATTGTTGATAACGGATGTTCCCGACACATGACGAGCAACCTTAAGCGTTATCAAACTTTATTGCAAAGTTCATTGGCCTGTCGGGTTCGGGGCGATCACCCAGCGACTATCATGGGCTACGAAGATTATGTCAATGGGAACATCGAAATCGGCGGGGTTTACTATGTGGAAGGCCTCGGTCACAATCTGTTTTCGATGGGTCAATTTTGTGATGGAGATTTGGAGGTTGCTTTCGGGGAGAAAACTTGTTTCATTCGTGATCTACAAGGAAATGACCTTATGTCCGGCTCGCGTAATTCTAGTCTCTACACTATCTCTATGCAAGACATGGTTGCTTCCTCTCCCATCCGCTTACTTTTAAAGGCAACATCTACAAAATCACGGCTATGGCACCGTGTCTCTCACATCTAAACTTTCAAACCATCACCAACCTTGCTCGACAAAAACTAGTTGAAGGACTCCCGATTCCGGTATTCAAAAGATCACCTTTGCTCGGCACTGTGAACAAGGGAAAAGCACTCGTGCTCATTTTCCTTCAAAGGTGGAACACGACTCTCGACATGTGCTTCACCTTCTTCACATGGATTTGTGTGGCCCAATCGCGTGCAAGCGATCAATGGAAAACGCTACATCTTAGTAATTGTTGATGACTACTCACGATGGACTTGGGTCTACTTTCTTGAAGCAAAGACCAAGCTCCACAAATGATCGTAACCTTTCTCACAAAAATACGGGTTTAGCTCCGCAACACCGTCGGGATAATCGAGCAGACAAAGGAACCGAATTTGTTAACAAAACCCTTCAGTAAATTCTATGAGAAAGTGGGAATTGACATCAAACATCTATTGCACGTACACACGAACAAAACGGAGTTGTTGAAAGACGAAACCGAACATTAGTGGAAGCTGCAAGAACAATGTTAATCAATGCTAAACTTCCAGATTACTTATGGGCGTAGTCATCTCACGCATGCTATACTCAAACCGTTCTATGATCACAAAGCACAACAAAACACCTTTTGAGCTTGTCACAACTATAAACCGAACCTCAAACACTTTCATGTATTTGGATCCCTTTGCTATCCGAATAATAATCGTGATAATTTTAGAAAGCTCAAAGCCAAAGGCGATATTGGAGTCTTTATAGGATCTTGTGACAATTCTAAAGGTTTCGAATCGGAATCGTCGAACTAAGGAGGTAATGGAAATGATTCATGCTCATTTGATGAACTCACGGAAATGGCTTCGAGTATAATGACTTAGAACCCGGTCACAACCGTTTAAACTTCCTCAACCCCATCATCACCGAACAAAGCCCCACTAACTCGTCAACAAATGGAAAGGTTATTTGCTCCTACGTTACGTGGCGATATTGATGAACGTGCTCGGTGTATCCATTGCACAACGATAATATTCTATACGATACACTGCTACAACAACTCTGTTGAAGATGCACTACACCGATTGACTCCAACACAACAGTTGAACACACCGCTTCTAAAAATGATGAACCGGTGATGATATTCTAAATATAGTACCCCACTGCAGATTTTGATCCAAATGCGTTCTTCAACCCGTTTGCTAATGAGGCTGCACGATGTCGCGGAATCTTCAACAAACCATTTGAATCCTCGAATCGCACAATGTATACCAACATCAACCCTCTACACACCGATGGACAAAAGACCATCCTCGGCTAACATTATTGGCAACCGAATCAACCCGATCGTTCGCGACAACGTCTTCACACCGATGGTGAACATTGCATTTATGCACTCTCTCGCCAATCGAGCCTAAAAACATTAAAGATGCAATGACAAAAGACAACTGGATTGAATCCATGCGGGAAGAACTCAACCAATTCAAATGTCTTGAAGTATGGGAGCGGTTGAAAGACCAACGAGGGTCTACGTCATTGGTCTAAAATGGATTTGGAAAAACAAATTGGATCTTTGAAGGGAACGTCATCCGAAACAAGTCACGTCTAGTTGCTAAGGGTTATCGTCGGGAAGAGGAATAGACTTTGAAGAATCTTTTGCTCCGGTTGCTCGTCTTGAGGTCGTTCGGATATTTCTCGCGTTCACGGCTCATATGAATATGACGGTCTTTCAAATGGATGTCAAAGCTGCGTTTCTCAGCGGACAACTTAAAAGCGGTTTATGTCGGTAACTGACGGATTCGTTAATCCAGAGTGCCCGAACCATGTCTACAAACCGAACAAAGCTCTTTATGGTCTCAAACAAGCCCCGGGCATGGTACGATAAGCTATCATCTTTCCTCATTGCCAATAATTTCACCAAAGGCTCGGTTGACCCAACTCTTTTATACAATATCACGGGCACATATCTTAATTGTTCAAATTTACGTGGATGACATCATTTTGGGTCGACACATAAAAGTTTTCAACCGCTTTTGCAAAACTAATGAAGAAAAATTTTGAAATGTCCATGATGGGTGAACTTCGTTCTTTCTAGGGCGCAAGTTCATCAATCACCCGTGGTATTTTCTTGAGTCGATCAAATATGCCCTTGAACTGTTAAACAAATTTGGAATGACAACTGTGACACTTATGCCACACCAATGGCTCATACCAAGTTAGATCTTTGATTTACATGGGAAATTAGTTGACCCTACCAAATACCAAGTATTATTGGGTCTCTCATGTATCTAACAGACTAGCAGACACGATATTGTCTTTGCCGTTTATCTATGCTCCCGTTATCGATCGCGACCAAGCTGAAACCCACCTCTCTGAGGCTAAAAGAATCTCCGATACATCAAGGAACCATTAACTGGGGATCCGGTATCAGAAGGATTACGGTTTTGAACTAATCGTTTTTCGACGCCGATCATGCGGGATGCTTAGACTCAAGGAAAAGTACTTGAGAGCCCTACAATTTCTCGGTGATAAACGGTGTCTTGGCGATCAAAGAAGCGAGGATTGTACATCATTGTCATCAACCAAGCGAGAATATGTAGCCATGTCCGCATGTTGTGCTCAAGTCATCCGGATGAGAACACGGCTCAAAGACTATGGTTACGTATTCGATGAATCCCGATGTCTTGCGACAATCGGTGCCATTGCGATCTCGTGCAACTCGATTCGGCACTCAAAATCAAAGCACATCGATCTTCGCTATCATTTCATCAAGGACCCGCGTGGAGCAGTACCGTTGAATTATACTTTGTGGTCATGAATACCAATTGGCGATCTTCTCACCAAAGCCTTGCCTCCCGCTAGGTTTAATGAGTTGGTCCACGGATTGGTATGAGGTGTTTGACTCAAGAGGAATTGGATGACCTCTTAAAAGCAGTCTTAAAACCCGTCAAACATCAAAACATCTTTTGTAAATAAATTTTTCAAAAACAAAATACAAAAATATAAAACCTGATAAAATCAAAAATATTCTTCTAATCTATTTTTCTTTCAACATTGCAAGTACATTTCTTCCGTCAACACCTTAATCTTTCAAAATTCGGTATTTTTCCGATCAAGTGTTGAGGGGGAGAAATCAAAACTTTAACTGTTTCAAAACATCTGTGTACTTGCATGTTATCATATCTCGGTTGTTTCTTTTAACAAATGGTGGTAAATTTTCTGGTACAATGACACTCCTCGGACTTAAATTAATAACCTTTCATTATTTTCTCAAGTCGAGGGGGAGTGTCGTCTTGTTTGGTAACCAAAATGGAAGTTAAATGGCTTTGTTTGAAAAAGGAAGAGGTGGAGGGACTAAAGCATCAAAATGTTAAAGTTACTTTTAATAAAACTCTTCCCACCTACTTCTTCACTTCTCATTTATTACACTCAACTTTTATCATCTCGCCTAAGAATTAATCAAGAAATCCGTGTTTTTGATCTTCACTTTGTAAGTTGTTTTGTGATCTTAACATGTTTTCAAGCTAAGGTTTTCAATATAATGCAAATCCTACGGTTAAAAATTATATTCGCGTGATTATGTGTTCTACGCATAAGCGTATGAACACATAATCATTGTGTGGACGTTGTGGTTAAAAGAATGTGTCAAAACGTTTTTAATACATCAAGGATATCCTTTAACCATCAAAACCCACCCGAAACACTTATCAATGAGTTTTGAAAATTAGGGTTTATGTGTCGATTTGGGTTTTCCAAATGTGAAGTGTTTTGGTATAAAAGATTGTTGGGATATAGTCTTAAGTGGTTGAATTAATGATTTCCATTGCTATTAACCACCCAGAAACACGAATTGGCGAACAATTTGTATTTAGGGTTTAATATTCATAATATTGGGTAACTTTTGATTCACAACGAGTTAGGTGTTATAACTTGGTATAAAGACTCCCTCAACACTCTTTAACTACCAGAAAAACTCTTGTGCAAATCCCATGGTTAAATTTCATACGAGTAATTCATAACCCTTAGGGTTTTGACCTACGCGTATGACTTTTTACGCGTAATCTATCTATGAATGTTCATGCCATAAAATATTGTTAAAATGAAGTTTTGTGTTAATATTGATGAACTTATTTCAGGCTTTGTTACGCGTAATACTCAGAATCAAGGTCATTTGCAACTCTACGCATAAGGATTACCCTACGCGTAGTCATGTTACGCGTAAGAATAATCCTCACGCATAACGATTCTGGCGTAAGGTTCTACAATGGACTACGCGTATCCCGTGAAGGATATGCGTGGCAAATGACCTCTGCATAAGGTCTACTCTTGCGAGTAAGCCTTACGCGTAAGGTATATATCGCCCTCGCCGTAAGCTCTCACGCATAAGGTGCCCTTTTCCTCGCGTAACATTTCTTACGGCGTAAGTTAGGATCCCACGGCGTAAGCTTTCTTCTGCGTATCTCATTCTGTTTACGCAACTTTTCCAAAACTACGCTAACCTGGATTGACCTTCATGATGAATTGTTACGTGTACAAACTTGTAAATAAACTAATCATAACGTCACGAATCCAATAATGTCACTAATAAACTTAATCGTTTAAAATGTTGTGAACAATAAGTGATAACATAAACTTTAAAACTTAAAGTTAACTAACTCACGAAACATTTCACGGCGTCATTAGACTATTGGACAAACAAGTGACTTAGGACTCGTAACAATCATTATCACTGTACATTCAATAACTAGACAATAAAACTTTCTGTCGACTAACATTATGTCTTTCGATATGTTGGTTCTTTTGGCTAATGTTATTTCGAGATCACGACATGGTCGAACAAATGAATGTGGATGCATCGAAGTTCTTACAATTGGCGATATCTTTCAAATGGCTATCCGAGAAAGCTTGGAAAGAACAACCTTAGGGTTGACTTTGACACCCTCGCATGCTCGTAATCTTCTGTCTCATTCTTGTGGATATTCTCGGGAATCATCCCTACCGAACATGCTCTCACACTGCCACGGTTCGGTCTACATTCAACAATTCAGGATTCCATGCGGAGGATCGGTGGTTCATATCGAGTCCTTCACGGATCTTAGCAATGTCGAGAACATTTATGAGAGGTTCACATCAGTGATCCTCGGTGATTGAATGGAAACTCACGCCAGGTCAACATCAAACGACCGACGGCGAAGTCACCGGTAACTCCTCGTGGATTACGCGGTGTGTCTCAAACGGTCTCTGATCGTGAGGTGATGCTACGGTGTACCTCGGCGACTCATCGAATCATAGATGTACTTAGGTACATCGTGTTATCTCACTTGTGGGACTCCGGTTCGAGAACGGCCTTTGTAAGAATTAGAGTTGTGTTTTCACACTATCTTTGTTAACACTCTCGAAGTTCAAACTTGTAAGTCTTGGGAACCGCTTATTACTAACCGTTTGAAATGTTTTCTTCTTGGAAGCACCGAGCGAGGATGATCGTCTTGATTCTTCTCATGCTCACGCCAACATCATCACCGATGAAAGTTCTATTCAAAAGCAACACAACCGTCGGAATGATTCTTCGTCAAACCAAAGAATCTACAAAGTTAAAGACTTAGAGAACTTCATCGGTGTGAATTCCAACGTCAAAGGCGTGTGAGCATGTTGAAGAATGACGTGGAGACACCGGAGCAAGCGGACACGAGGCGGACTAATGCGAGACAACAACATACTATCACTTTCACCACAAAGAACAATAATCAAAGAACAAAGTTAATGATGACGTCAAAGCATAAGCGCTCAAGGAAAACTATCTCTACACCGGGAGATTGTTCGAATCAAGGCAATTCTTCTCACAAGAAAGAAGAATGTTAGAAGGCGTCGAGCTACTATTACATCAACGCCTTCACTGTTCATCACCAACACTTGAGGGGAGATCGTTGGAATCACTCTAAACCATAATCAAGTGTTAGTAATTAATATGTAATAGTTAGCTTTATTATGGCCTTTATGTTGGTTATTAGCCTTAAGCTTATGTAGAAGGCCCATGAGCTTAGGCCCAAGCCCATAAAGGAAAGGAAGGGAACTAGGAGTGTTGCCCTAGCTTCCCTCCTATAAATACTCTTGTAAACCCTCATTTGAGGGTTGGTTGTTCAAGTTTTCTTTTCACACATATTCCTACGCCTAACCGTGCTACTCTTATCGTGTATGTGTGCTTGTTTACTTGTTCAATCGCCTTATCTCTTTCTATATTACTTGTGTTTGTAAAACTAGTGACCTAACATATGACCTTGCTGATGAGAAGGGATCCATGGACGTCTACATTGTGCATGAGCTACAGCCTTTGTCACAATTTTATTTCAAAAACATGGTATGGCAGGAAGAGGATGATGGCATGCGGTGCGGTAGTGCAACACCTTTCAAAAGAAGGAAGCTAACAAAGCGTGCTTCTATCACGGAAACTGAAAGGGGGTTCGAGATCATAGAAAAAAAGGGCTAGTGCACAAGGAATGGTTCCACCTGTTATGAATGTTTGTTGCCTTTAAAAATAATTATGAGTTTATCTTGCCAACCATGCGATAGTGCTTCTATGCCAAACTTAGTGTTGTTAGATTTATCTTTATTAAGTCTATCCTTTATGATCATATGGTTAAGAATTATGGTTGCCCGATCGTGCAACAAGTATTGCCCAATTATGGCATTTAGTTGCCCAGTTGCAAATTGGAAGGTGGCACGAGGTTCAAACGAAATTGCCCAATAACTTGAACTTGATTGTCGAATTTTCATGTCTAGATACTAGATGACGATAGCAGTTGCGTTGCTCATTAGAATAGCACAATTGGGGATAAATATGCCCAAAAATACTAACAAGCGCTAAAAGAGTTAAAACAGTTGTTTTGAAAGTACAAATTAATTTTGATTAAATTGGGGATAAAAAATAGAGTTACAACAAACAATCATTGCAATCAATTTGAAATAAACATCAATGGTGCCCAACTCTTCTGCTGCAACTCACAACATGGTTGCGTTTTTGGAAAATCCAAAGGAGGGTACATGGTTTGAACAAATTCTTAATTATATGCATATGTGAATACGCAACCACTGCTACAGTTTAACCAACCACTGCTAGGTTCGCTCAAACCAACGCTAGTGTCGACGCAAATATCAACTTTGTTTCAGTTTTCCAAATGACTAGTTGAAGTTCAAATTTTAAAAGTGACATTTAAAGCGCGGATATGAATGATTTACTTGAGTTTGTCAAACTTAAGCAACTTTTCAAAACCAACAACGAGATGTACATACATAGCAAACTTCGGTACAAAAGGGATAATAAACCGATAAATTCAAGCGGTTTGTAATTACGGATAAGTCTTATCAAAATACCAAAAGGAGAGAAAATCGCAAGTAAAATATTCACGTTCCTTCCTAGAAATTTTATGACAAATCCAACAGAAAAATAGATGCCAAGGAGCCTAGGCACGTGCCTACCCACAAAACAATGAATGGAAATTAATGATACGGCGTGCAAACGGTAAAATCCTCGCTATAAAGACGCGAGGTAAATAAATTAAATCACATAAAAAAACAACCATTCATCCACCAACAAAAACCCCAAAGAGATGTTGAAGATGTTAACAACCCGTTGCCCACGCACCGTCGGTTCCAAAAGCCCATACATAGCCTAAACCTTTACCCCCAAAACAAAAACATAAGCGCAAAGCGGTTGATGCGACAACGAAACATGTTCTTAAATGACTACTAATAACGGTTTGTCATTTCTAAGGCGACAAAAGCGACCAATCTCGCGACCATTCACAACATTCCTTCAACCAAAACCCGTGTCCTTTGAGGTTTGTGGAAGCCTGCGACCATATGGCGTACCAAAGGTTGGAGTTTAAACCGATTAGACTCTCATTAGCAATTTGGGATGGTCAAAGTTCGAGACAGTTCTTTCTTAACCTCGCTCTTCCCGCGGAAGAAGGATGTATATCATGGGTATTGGGTCGAAGGAGTGGTAGAATGTGCAAAGAGAGGCAAACAACACGGTGAAATTTCGGTCTCGGTCCTCTTGATTGCATCCGGCCCCAAAGCAAGTGTCGTCTACTAATCCCGGCATATCGGGTTGGATAGACTAGGTTAAAGGTAAAAATAGCGAGCTTGCGGCGCGGGATAAATTTTAGAGCAAACCATAAAGAATTCAAAAAAAAATCCCATGCTATCGTGTAGGGGATGATTGGTGTGTTTTGTGACGCTTTCTCTCCTCACTCCAACTCAAACCTATCACGTCGGTGTGTGGATGTATTTTTTCCGAATTATTTGTGGTTCTACCATTGCTCTAAAATAAAAGCTGCACGGATGGAAAAGCAACCCCACTAAAAGCTCTTCCAAGATCCGCGAGAGGCGGTTACACGGAAACCCGTTGAGAAGCCTATCGAACTTCTGCGTAGGAATCCCATATGAAAATCGGCCGCCCGGGAGGAACCAAGCGACGGAAATCCTTCAAGAAAATGATAGCATACAAGAAGGAATCCACACTCACAATTAAGTCGCGTACCATCGCTAATGTAGTTGTTCATTGCTAGTATCATTGTCTCGGTTTAATATGTAACATTCTAGAATTTCTTGGGTAGGATGTTTTGTATTAGATAAGTATGCTAAGTATAATTATCTTGTATATTGTAAAGGACTTCTTAGCTTATAAAAGGAGGTCCGGGCTAGAGTTTGATATAACTTTTCGGCATATTCGAGTCGATACACTTCAAGGTTGTAATCGCTAATACTATTCGTAGTATTCGTGTATTAATATTATATCCGGTGTTTTATAGACCATAACTTATTGTAAAACATCAACATCTTCACTTTGACGTAAGCACATAACGCTTGAGGTTATTAGATGTGTAGAGTGAGTTGATTATTTTGACGTTTATCGACTTTTCTAAGCGTCAAAAATGGTGTCGTGTCTAGATAGTAGATGACGATAACGGTTGCGTTGCTCATTAGAATAGCACATTTGGGGATAAATCGTCCAAAATACTAACAACTGCTACAAGAGTTAAAGCAGTTGTTTTGAAAGTACGATTAATTTAGATTCAATTGGGATAAAAAAATAGAGTTACAAGCTGCTAGGGCAAAACATAGTTTAGACCCACACATCATAATTGGCAACACCTAACAATGCTGCAATCAATTTTGAAATAAACATCTATGGTGCCCAACTCTTCTGCTGCAACTCACAACATGGTTGCGTTTTTGGAAAAACCAAAGGAGGCTACATGGTGTGAAAAATTCTCAATTATATGCATATGTGAATACGTGAACCATCGCTACAGTTTAACAAACCAATGCTAGGTTCGTTCAAGCCACCGCTAGTGTCGACGCAAATATCAACTTTGTTTCGTTTTCCAAATCGCTTATAATAAATAAAAAGTCCACAAGTACAATATGGTTTTTTTATGAATTAAAGGTTGAAGTTGAAGTTCAAATTTTAAAAGTGAAATATAAAGCGCCGATATGAATGATTTACTTCAATTTGTCAAGCGTGCATAAGCAACATTTCCAAAACCAACAACGGTGGAAGCTACATTTTCCAAAAAAATATATACATACATAGCAAACTTTCGAACAAAAAGGATAATAAACCGATAAATTCAAACGGTTTGTAATTACGAATAAGGCTTATCCAAATACCAAAAAGGTGAACAAATGCAAGTAAATATTCACGTTCATTCCTAGAAGTTTTGGGACAAATCAAAGAGAAAAATAGAAGGGTAGGAGCCTAGGCACGTGCCTACCCACAAACAAGAATTGGAAATTAATTATACCGCGTGCAAGAATCGAGAAAATCCTCGCTTTAAATACGCCATAAATAAAGGAAAGCACATAAAAAAACAACCATTCCTCCACCAACAAAAACATCAAAGAGAAGTTGAAGATGTTAACCCGTTGCCCACGCACCGTCGGTTCCAAAAGCCCATACATAGCCTAAACCTTTACCCCCAAAACAAAACATAGCGCAGCGCTTCTTTGCGACAACCGAAACATGTTCTTAAATGACTACTAATAACAATTAGTCATTTCTAAATTGTCGAGAATGACGACTAATAACACATCCCGTGACCATTCACAACATTCCTTCACCCAAAACCCGTGTCCTTTGAAGTTTGTGGAAGGATGCCCGAGACCATATGGCGTACCAAGGTGGGAGTTTAAACCGATTAAACTCTCATTAGCCATTTGGGATGTTCAAATTTCACCGCCATTACTTCTTACCTTCTGCCCGAGCGGAAGAAGGAAGTATATCATGGGTATTGGGTCGAAGGAGTGATAGAATATGCAAAGATAGGCTTAAAATTATGGTCTGCAGTCCTACATTGATTGTTGCCCGTTTCCGAAGCAAGTGTCGTCTACCAATCTGGCGGATCGGGTTGGATAGGCGAGGTCAAGGTAAAATAGACGAGCTTGCGGTGCCGAGATAAAATAAAGAGCAAACCATCTTTGCTAATGTAGTTTTTCACCGCTAGTATGATTGTGTTGGTTTAATATGTAACATTCTTGAATTTCTTGGGTAGGATGTTTTGTATTAGATAAGTGTAACATATTGGATTTCATAAACACATCATACATTCAATATATGGTTCAAAATATGCAAGGGTTTAGAGAGAAAGTATAGAGATGGGAGCCTTTCTAGAGGAGAAAGTAACAAAGGAAAGAAGGTTAGATTCATGAAGGTCCAACCTCTACCTTGGGAGGTAGAGGGTATTTATAGTTTTACATAATACGTCCTCCTAACGGATTGTGGATCGTGCATCTGATGGGTAAAGACCCGTCCGTCCTCCACGGTGTTGCACTAAACTAAATAGCTAACTAAATAACTAGTAAATAACGTAATGTCTACGAGCTAACTTATGCTAGATTATATTTGGGGTGACCGACTCTTCACTATGGAATTTCTAATTCCTAACAATCTCCCCCTAAGGGAGGTCACCCCATGATTTACATTTTGAATCCTAGCAATCAATCTTTGTCTTTATGCTCGAGCTCGTAGACATCGATTCTTCAATGTCCGCATTCTTTGTGCTTTTGTAGTGACTTTTCATAGTCCGATTATTTTGTACTTTCGGTGGAGGTCTTTGAACGATCCACTTTTTGATGATCTTGAGCTTTCTTTGAGATCATCGACCACGATAAATCTTTGGATCACCCTTTATTGTGTTGCCATCATGTGAAGTTGTGACTTTCGGACCGACATGCTCACACTTTCGGATCATGACATCTTTTCGCCGGTAGCGGAAGCTTTACTTGGTTCATGATATTTGCGGCGTGGCGAAACATAGTATAAAAATATCGAGCCGGTTACGTAGATATGCACCATCATGATTTCTTCAAATTAAGTGTGGATCTTTGTGAGCATGCGGCTTTGGATTGACTTCTCGATTACGATCACCGCAACCGTCCAAATGTACCGCAAACAACAATTAGCAATAAATCACGCGAAGTGTCTTTGATCACCGTCGTTGAATTGAGGTACACGCCCACGGTTCCCGTTGATTAGTACAAGCATCGCATGTGATCGGGTATAATTCGAAGAATCTCCTTGACATGGTTTCGCAATGCTCTAGGCGTTCTCAAACCGAACGTCTCAAAGAAGACAACACGGAGTGAGTGAACCAATGAATTGAGATTCACCGATTGATGAAAAATGATTTGAAAAACAATCGCGTATTGCTTGAAGAAAGAGTTTTGCAATGCGACGAAGGTTTTATGAGAAAGATCAATTTTCAATCAAAATACTTTTGTATTTGAAAGAGTACATATTCGATGTGCTAGAGAAAGAAGATTGCACATCGAATGGTTTTCCAAAAGTATTTTTCAATCGAGATACTTTTGAGTTTGAAATATGAGTACACATTCGACGTGCTAGAGAGAAGAAGGTTTGCACATCGAGCGGTTTTCCAAAAGTATTCGCCAATTCCAATCTCGGACCAAGGTTGATTCAAGAATGAATCTCCCATCATTTCTATCCGCTTGTCACAAGCTTGATCTTTTGCAAGATCTCACATGCCACCTACCAAGAGCTTGTTTGATGTTGGCTCTAGAAGGCTTTCCATCTTCATCGTGAATATTGTTACATATCACTCGGATGTTACGGCAATTACCACAAGGATAATGTGGGACTCTCAAAATATACTTACTTTCCACATTGTGTGAAACAAAGAAGTCTTCATTAATTTAGTGTCCTAATGAGATATTGTGGATGATCTCTTGGCTCTAGACTCAATTGTGCACATTTGGTTCCTATCCGGAGACTAGGAGAGGGTCTCCTTCTTCATATCGACAATCTCTAAGAGAAAGTCAATAGATAATGTCGGTTCTCCGTGAGAATGAAACAAGCCCCTTTAATAGGAAATTGAGTAGCTTGGGAAGGTTAGTGCGGTCGTCATTGGGTCCATGACGTCTTGTCTTCAATCCGGCGCTACCTTAGTAACCACCGATAGCATATGTATTGAACCGGTTTTACGCCCTAAGGTTGAATTGTTTGAGGCTATTTCTTTTCACCCTTTTCACATTCAATTCTTTTTCATTCTTCAACCCTTCAATGCTTATCGAGACTTCATTACTAGAACCTTGTTGGGTTAATTCCAAAGACTAGCTACTGCCTCGATCCGCACTCTTCCCATTTTCTCATTTTCTCCTTTTTCAATATTCCTAAGGACTCTACACTATCTAGTGGATTGTCCTGGAAGATCCCTCCGGCTTACGGCGGATCGTGGGAACTAATACCTAACCTAACCATCCTTATAACACCATGCATAAAGTAAAATGGTCGGTCTTTTGGTACAGTTCATTCTTCCTTGAAACCAATTGAAAAATCATTTGAAAAACAATCAAGGTACTTGTGATACGAGATCAAAGCATTTTGTACCTTAATAGTTTTGATCATTTAGAAACCTCCCCTCAACATGTGCATATGATTTAGAAATTGTTTAGCACATGGAGGCAAGAGGACTTTGAGATATTTTCTTTGATCACAATTTTCATAAAAAGCCATTTGATTTTCTTCTAGAAAAGCCATTTGATTTTCTTTGGTAAATTCTCCCCTCAATATGTCGTGGGATATTTGAAATCATTTTATCACATAGAGGCAAGAGTTCTTTTGAAGCACATTCACGATCACAAAGCCATTAAGAAACCATTTGCTCCCCTCAATATGTGCTTCGAGATTCGAAAGCGTTTAGCACATATGAGAGAAACGACCACACATTTGAATCAAATCGATCATCATTTATCGATTTCATTATTAAATCACAAATTCTCCCCGATCAAAAATATCAAACCCTTTGAGATTTTGGATCCCAAGTGATTTAATAAGGTTTATAAAACATTGGAGAATATGTGGCGGTTTAAATACTCATCATGTTTTGGATAAATCCTCCTCCTCAACATGTGCATCGTGTATTTGAAATCGTTTGGCACATGGAGGCGGGGAGTGCCTTTGAAGGACTAAAACCAGTTCCATTAAAAGCAGTTGAGATTTAAATCACGATCTCTCCCGGATCAAAATATCAAACCATTTGAGATTTGTGATCCCAACTGATTTAAATCATTTAGAAAAATTTGGGGAAAGACGTGGCAAGATTTAATTTTAAAAATGATGATAAGGACCATTTAAGACATTAAAGATTGTTAGTATCGGTATGAAAGTTTTAAGAGATCTTTAAGTAAAATAAAACAATTTCACAATCAAACAAGAATGAAAAATTTCATTTTGCAAGATCTTTGAGTTTTAAAGAAAATCATACCATGACATAACATTAAATCTTTAGATCACCACTTTTAACGTACAAACGGACTTGATAGATGAAATATCGTTTGAAAATATTGTATTTTAAATCACTCTCCCTCAATCGATGACCGTAGTCGATGATTGAGTGACTTAAGTTTTGATAAAAATGAAGTCCGGTGATTTTCAAAATTAAGTCCAATTAATTTTCAAAACAATATTTTCCATTTTCAAAACAATTTATTCAATTTTTCAAAATTGTTTAAAAATGGTATCCCGCACAAAGATACGTTAGGTGGTTGAGAAGCTTTTGTTGTTCTTGTAGGGCTTGGAAGAAAAACCGTCTGGCGATGCGGTGAGACTTCTTACGTTGCATTTTAATGCCAACGAGGTCAAATTAAGCTCCGTTTCTTCAATCACTTGAAGAAAACCATCTGGCGATGTAGTGAGACCTCTTACATTGCATTTATGCCAACTCTCCATAGAAGTCCAATTAAGCTCCGTTTCTTCATTTGTCAACCCAAGATATAGTTACCCTTTCCTTTTGGCCTCCAATCATCTTCAATTGTGAGATCTGGATCGGGAACATTCTTATATACCAATATACCTGCATATGTTAGTGAACACACATACAGATATATGGTGGTCGACATCACCCAAACAACAATCGACTAATTCAAGTCAATTCAACATATCAATCAGTTCATATAAGTTATGGGAATTATGTGTTCATCAAACTCTAATCATCTAAACCTAACAATCACATCCTAGAAACCTAGTCCTTCAACATAGGCAATTGTATTTTACAGATAAGCACGTAGGATGATTAAGATAATCTCGTTAGATGATACAGATTTGAAAACATTCTCCCCCTCAATCAATGACTTAAATTTCTGAAAAGTTTAAAAGCGCTGAAGTCATTGATTGAGTTTTCAATTTTTAACGAAAACTTTGAAACTGATTGTATTTCAAGCAACTCATTTACCACCATTTTTTAAAACAACAAATATTTTTCTAAAGAATTTTAGACGGAAAAACATTTGTGTAGGAACAGCAGTCCTTCGACATACTTTCCTCAAATTTGTTTTTAGGATAAGTGCACAAAATATTTGAAAATTGTTTAGCGTAGCACTTTCCTTTCTTGAAAAACGGGTTGCTATCTGAAATAATAGCAAGCCATGGTTTAAGCGCGGGTTACAATCAAATAATCGCAAGCCATATTTAGAGACATGTTTTGGAAAAGAATATTTACACCTCTGCTCGAACTTCATCTAAAGTCCCGTGCCATTATTGAATGACATTTCTAAGACCGTAGATGTTATCGATACGGAAGACATGTCTTGAGAAAACATATTTTTGGTATTTTTCAATTTTCTGATTTTTATGGGCTTTTGTTGATTTTATATTTTTCTATTTTGTTTTAGTTGGTTTTATATTTTTGTATTTTGCTTTTTGAAAATTATTTACAAAGAAGATAATTTAGTTTAAGAGAATGATGAAATGAGTACCGAGATAAGGATATCGCTCAAAGACGTTGTAGAAGAAAGAAATCAACATCTCTTAAACTTTCACCACCAAAGCATTTGAGGCTTCTAAGAAAATCGATGAACATGAGCCTTCTCAATTTGAATCTTTGGTAGCTTCCCCCAAACCGACAAACATCGAATAAAGACCATTTCCTTAAGAAGTAGAAGTGAATAAAAATGGTCTCATTGAATGAAGCTCAAGACCAAGAACATGAGAACACCAAAGAAACAAGTTGAAACATTGATCGTCTCGGTGGTTATCAAATCCGAATAGCGATGAAGTCCGATCACATGAACTGTTGTCGTCCCGATGTACACATTACTCTTCGAGATTGACCATTTGTCTATTCGGGGAACAATACATCAACATCTTCATTTTACCAAGTGCATTCCGCTTATCTCCCATATAACCAATCACCCCATAATGTACACGTACCCAACCGTAGTAGAGACAATGGCATCACAATGGCGGTTGAATCACCGATCTCCTCTGCGGATGTCAACTCGAATAACCGATTAAGCTCGATCATGTGAATATGTTGTGCGACCTTGATGTACACATATCTCTCCCCGATGGTTGCGATCTCATAGGAATCATCATTACATTGTGTACATGAAGCACTAACCGGAAGCACTTTATCATAAACCATATAGAAGATGTCGATAAGCAATATCATCTCACGTACCACATATTCTTCTCACATTTCTTCCAACTGAGCATCAAGTAACACATACCAAAAGTCTCAGAGACCATTTCCTCTAAATATTTGGAATAATACACCAAAAGTTACTTAGATAAACACCGATTTTCTCTACGGTTATGACCATTGTCTTTACGGGATAACTTCAATCGGGTAGAAGTGTTAAGTTCATCGGTATACTCGTTGTGCTTTTAGATATATGTCTCCTTCCCCTTCTTTGGTTTTGATACCTCGTAATCAGCAAAACATAATATACCCATAAACTTGAGATCATGTGAGAAGAACTCAAATAGCCCAAATGAATCCTGTGAGAATCAACGCTTTCTGAAACTCTCTCGACTATCTTTATCAACCCCTATGTAGACAATTTGAAGTGACCATGTTGAAGAAAACCCGATATACCAAACTTGAAAGCGAAGTCGAATTCCCGCATTTGTATCTTAAGCTTGCACTTAATGATGGAAGAGCGATGTCGAGAATCTATGCTTCAAGCAAATCTCTAAGTACTCACTACTCAAACAAAGTATGAGACATTAACACCTCTTGAGATTATCCACATCGTCATCCGCATGTGACACCGAGTAAAACAACGTAACTCCTAATAGTGATAGTTAACTGTGTCTTCAACCATCCACCCCGATCACGGTAACTAGATAAACCAAGTCTTCAACACAAATTCTTAAGCCCGAGCAAGTTATCAAATAAGAACACGCCTTTGTGAAAGTCAACTTCAATCTCAAATGAGTGATAAATGATTAACTCCGAAGTAATCAACTTGTGTCAAATGCCCAACACGTGAATAAACATACAATCGGATGTACATTGATCCACTGAATGAACCGGAACAAATGATTCCTCAACATCAATGCCTTCTTCCTATAGGTATTCATGTAGGGACTGATCTGGAAGACTCACCAATAATATATTCAAGTGGATGAGGTAGTCATTTTCCTTAATGTTCATGTGGTTGATTTATAGCATACACAAAGTGAGAAACAATAATCCGTGAAGATTTGGCAAATGAATACCAAAGAGCGGATCATTATTTATGAGTGCAACTTCAGATTATGATAGTCATTATCAACGCCTTGAGAAATAATCGGAGATAAGGTTTCTTGAGAATTCGAGAAGTACTTCTTAGATGGTGAACCAATTGAGTCGGAGGAACCGGAGCATGAGTTTCAGAAACTGGATGATCAACATTCGTTGGAGGTTGGAAGTACTCATTAAACATATCATGAAAACAATGACTCCCAAGCAATGAATCCCAGTTATCCTCAGAAAGTGAAGCATTAGGCGTTGAAGGAGAGTCATATGACCATAATTTAAGCATCCATCAACATGTAGTATATGCACACTTCTCCCCCTCAAAAATTGCATCCGAAGTTGCCATTTTTGATTTGAACAAGTGAATAAGAATATACACCAATGAATGTAGATCCACTTGAGGGTTGAAGGAGCGTGGAAAAACATGAAGCCTGTTGATGAAGAATGTCGATGAGAATGGTCATACACATGAAGATTTCTCTTCTTTTGAAGATAAAGCGCCTTTGAAGCGTACACCTTTCTTTTCTTTGAGGAACGGGGCTCAAGTGATATCTGCGAGAGCCATAATGTTGAAGTCACGAGGCCCGAATCGATGTGAGCAGACGTCATAGCGAAAGAATATCAAGATTGAGTTACTTGAACCCGTGAGTTATGAGATATCAATCCATTTGTAATCCATACTTTAAGCCACCATGTAGTGAAGGATTGAAATATCTCGCACAGAGTAAGGACTACTGCACTAATATTACAAACTTGATTGCATATATTTTGGTTAGTGACATTAGTATCCAAACCCTTTGGAGTTTCATGGTCAACCTTGATTTTGCTATTGGTAAACAGCTTTCCAAAGAGGTATCCACCCAAGTCCAGCATCCTTAAACATTCTACCGACGGTATCCACGTATGGAAAGGTCTAGGATTGTTAGGCTTCTTATGCATAGTGGAAGACTTATCCTTATTCCTAGTTTCCAAATATTTAGCGCTTGGTATCCATCTAGACGAAGCTTTTGGTTTCATTTGCTTCATATGCACTGTGGATGACTTAGTGTAAATCCTAGACTTAACGAGTTGTACCATTGCATGAGCATTTACTTTATTTAGGGATTTTGTGGAACATTTATCATGATTAGCATTAAAGATACATTTCAGACACTTTGAGCAAATAGCTTGTATGGTTTCAGAAATAAATCTAGATTTCTTAGAGTGATCTGCTATGGGAATAGCTTTAATCGAAATGCAACTACTGTTAGATGTAAGCCAATCCCTAGTCTTTTTAGTGTTCCTAGGTAATGGTTTAGAACTACTAGCAGTGCCTTGAAATCTCGAAGAATTCATCACCCTAGGTCTTGCGCCTAAAATTCCATCTTTGCGATTCTGTGCCTTCTTTCTAGCCTTTTCTAGATAAGAGTTCTTATACAAGTCAATCATATCAATTTTCCTAGGCAAGTGAGGTGAAGTGACTGGTTTTGTCAAAACTTGTTTGGCATCAACTTGGGAGGCAAACCACGTTTTTGAAAATTTTGGTCGTTCAGATCTAAACGCATTCGGTTTTCTAATAACTGGTTTCCCCAAGATTGATGGTTTTGCAAACTTAGTGTTCACACTATTCCCTGTTGTTTTTCTGAGCTCATTTTTTAAAGTAACAATGGCGAAACTCTTAGTTCTAGCTTCTTTGACAGAGTCACTTAGTTCTATGTGATGCTTTCTCAAAGACTCATTTTCCTTTAGTAATTTAGCCACATAAATTGACAGTTCATTATTTCTTTTAATAATAGCATCAATGTCTTGAGTATTCATGACTAAATTACTTTTCACATTCAAGACAGAAATATGTTTCTTCAGATTGTAAATGGTTGAGTCTTTGTCTTGAAGCTGAGCTTTCAAAGTGTTAATTTCAAAAGTTCACGAATTCGTGAAGTTCGGATTTTACATGGTTTGTTAAGTTGAAAACTTTCTTCTTTACTCGTATTTGCAATTTCAAGTGAAATGCAATGTTTTTCAAGATTTGAGAATTTGTTTGAGCGTTCATCAAAAGCCTTTTATCAACCATATCATTAGTTTTGAAACACTTAATCTCGGACTCACCTCGATTCTGAACATTTATCAAAGTCATGTTCAACATCATGATCGGTTGTATAAGTACTTTATCGATTCACTATGTTGAACAAAGAAAGGGTACCTCATTACATGACACCCGCTCAATTTACGGTCCGATATCCGCATCCACATCATGTGTAACAAGAGTCACCGGACATTGGTCGTGTCAAGCTTATCTATCTCGAGCCTCTGATTCGGTGCTTTACACGACTCATCATTATTTGTTGTCTCGACATTACGCATTCAAAGAACACCGATTCTTCAACGGTACATTACCCAACTTATCACAACAATCTCTCAATCGCACTAGACACTCATCCACTTTTTCATCCGTCGAGTAACTTCCTCAATATACTTCTCCACATTATCCATGAGATGGATAAGTGTCTCTATGAACACGCTAATTTCCATTCCAAAGTGTTTCATGAAAGACACTTGATCATGTCTTGATCATAATCTAATGTAAATTTCCCATCGATAATCGATCGAATTGTTTGTGGATCACCGAAGTGCAAAGACCGAAACTATCCTTTTGAACCTTTTCTTTATCAAGTTGTTGTTCCAATTGTTCTAAGTTCAACAAAGAAGTTTCTAGTCGGTGTAGGTAAATCTGACGGAAGATGGCACTACATGTTCGATCCCTAATTGTGGACAAAAGTCATGACGAGGTGAGAGTGAAGTAAATCGATAAGGTTCAATGTTACTTTCTATTAGCATGGCATTTTGTAGCCTAAGTTGGTGTAATTCTCTCTTTAGATTACGAACACGGAGATCTCACATCCTCATTGCTTAATTCAATAATCTTTAATCGATCGATGTATCATACATTATCATTGTTGTCCACGGTATCATCAGTTTAAGCACTTCAAATCACCGGGTCAAGAGAGTAAGACATGATGTGGTAGAATGCACGGATTTTACAAGTCTATGATTTAAACCGAGAAATAGAATCTTTCGTGGGATTTTACTAAAATCAAGACCAAACCGTTAAGCAATGACCAATGGAATGTGTTAAGATGATGATGGATCGACACAATGATAGAAAATTGTGTGTTAGGTCTTATGATTGTTTGTAGGATTAGCAGAGATGTTGTTTGGTTGTGATTTGGGTTGGTTGTTGCACGATTTTACGGTGAAATTTAGGTCTTAAAAACTTAAAAGCTCAATAACTTCCTTTCGGAGGATTTGGGCCTCGAAAATTCGTTTCACGACTTTGGGGTGAAACCTCACAATATTCGACTGTTCGGTCGTTTTGACAGTATTTCATTGAAACGGAGTTACGGATCAAAAGTTATGGCCGTTTGAATTTTTGACGTAAAAGTCAACTTTGGTCAAACCACTTCTTTAGACAAGTCGCTAAGTCACCAAGTCGCTAAGTAGCAACTCGCTAAAACCTCAATTTCCTATGAACCAAGTCGCTAAGACCAAGTCGCTAGGACCCAAGTCATTTGGACACAAGTCGCTAAAGCACCAAGTCGCTACAGGTCAGTCGCTAAAGAGCAACTCGCTAAGGTCCAAGTCGCTAACACCAAGTCGCTAAGAATACTAAGTACAAGTCGCTAACAAAATTGAAAGCAAGTCGCTACCTTCACCAAGTCGCTACCGTAGTGGAGAATCCACTAAGTGTCTTGTTTGTCGGCTTGTCTCAAAAGACAAGTCGCTAGGACCAAGTCGCTACCAAAAGCACTACAACTCGCTACCTTTTCTTGAAGCAAGCCGCTAAGATGAAATTCACTACGAGAACTAAGTCGCTACCAAGAAAAAACTTCAAAAACACACTTTTCAATCCAAAACAAGCTCAACCACAGTGATTCAAGCTTACCAAATCAAAACCCAAGCACATACAATGATCCTAAACACAAAAGTACACCCAAAATTCAAACTTTAACACTAGAAATGAACCAAATGATGCAAAAACCACTAAACTTTTTCAAACTCAAAAACCATCTAAAAACCACTAGAAATCCAAGGATATGTAAGAGATGATCTAACCATGGCTCTTGATACCATTTGTAACATATTCGATTTCATAAACACATCATACATTCAATATATGGTTCGAAATATGCAAGGGTTTAGAGAGAGAAAGTAGAGAGATGGGAGCCTTTCTAGAGAGAGAAAGTAACAAAGGAAAGAAGGTTAGATTCATGAAAGGTCCAACCCTCTACCTTGAGAGGTAGAGGGTATTTATAGTTTTACATAATACGTCCTCCTAACGGACTGTGGATCAGGCATACAGTGGGTAAAGACCCGTCCTTCCTCCAAGGTGTTGCACTAAACTAAATAGCTAACTAAATAACTAGTAAATAACGTAATGTCTACGAGCTAAATTATGCTAGATTATATTTGGGGTGACCGACTCTTCACTATGGAATTTCTAATTCCTAACAATAAGTATGCCAAGTATAATTATCCTATATATTGTAAAGGACTCCTTAGCCTATAAAAGGAGGTCCAGCTAGAGTCGATACACTCAAGGTTGTACTCACTAATACTATACGATTATTCGTGTATTAATAATATATGTAGGTCTTTATAGACCTTAACTTATTGGTGAATTTAATTTGTTAACATTAATATTTGTTTTCAAACATACTATTCAAGTGAACACTGATGAAACGTAAATGTCGATGTATTGTAACTAGTTATATTAAAAAAATGTCACATAATTTTTGTTAGGTTACGGATTTTAAAAATACCAGAAAATTGTTATAAAGAGCAACACAAAACAAATATTACCTTGTTTACTTACGTATTTATTATTTCATCTAAATTTGTTATTTTTATTTATTTTATTTTTTTTACGAGATCATATTTAAAGAGTTTATGCCCCTAATTGGTTGATTATTATTTTAGTATAAGCTTCTTGTGAAATTAGAAATGAAAACGGTAAACATGCAACAGGAAAGACGAAAATATTTATCATGCGGTGCCAAACAGCTTTAGCCTTTGACCAATTAAAGTCCCATTGTAAAAACATCAACATCATCAGTTTGACGTAAGCACATAACGCTTCATGTTATTAGATGTGTAGAGTGAGTTGATTATTTTGAGGTTTATGCGACTTTTCTAAACGTCAAAAAATGGTACAATGCTTTTATGCTTGGTTACTTAAATTAAATATCTAATTATAAAATGAATTGGTTGTATACTTACAACTGCTAGTTAATTTTTACTACTGCTAGTTATATCGACTCGCTAGTAAACTCGAATAGGTTGTCTACTTACAACGCTAGTATTATACGCACAACCGCTAGTTATTATTACAACTACTAGTGATTGAAGTTGCCCTACGTTCAACAGTTAGTTGCCAAATTGATATTTGGAAACAAGCGCTAGTTGGCGAGATGAAATAAAATGGATAATGGCAACAGAGGAAATCCTAAATACGTTGACATACAACGTTTCATCTGACGACAACCTACTACATATTACGATTAGTACATTAACCCTTGATAAATGAGACACCAAACTTTTGTACACAAATTTAATTGACACGGGGTATTTAAACCATACATAAAACTACAACCACTAGAACAATTTTACAACGGTGTGACGGAAGATCGGGGAGTTTCAACGACTTCTAGCGAACTCCCAATTCGTCTTGATATTATCATAACCATCGTCCATCAAATCACGCCCCGATATACATTTTCTTTAACGACGTGGAACAAGCAAGTATAAACTTTATTATGTGTAATTCATTCGTGATCTAGGAAAGGATCGAAAAATCACCGTCGAATCGCCCATGACCGAATGTGGTTGTGTCTAAATCTAATGAGCGTTGTTCCAAAGGTAAAACACTAAGCGTGTGTGCAGCCTGGAAAATCAAATAGTATTGAGATAGAAAAACATGGCAGTTTACGGATGTTTATTTGATACGTATGAAATAGAGTAATAAAGTATCACACTTACTCTGGTTTCCAGCTTTTTCAAGTTTGGAGATTGATTGAGTCCAAACCGTCAGGTTTTATCACGCAAGCTAACCACTTGTGAATGGTCAACCGTAATAAACTTCAAACGACTCGAAACCAATGCAATGAAGATCAAGAGGAGTTTAGTGTTTCCCAGTCGTTAAGTCCCAACGAATGCTGTTGAATAATCAAACGTGTAGTGATCGGGTGATAATGAACGGGAAAAGGTTTGTGATAGATACTAGATGACGGAGGAAAAATGAAAGAAAATTAAAAAGCTAAATTATATTAAATAACCGCTATCACTATTTTTAAAATGATATTTTGATTTTTCTTTTATAAATTTAAATTAAAAACTACGTAACGTACAAAAGAAAATGTGAAATTGAAGCGAATTAATCCTAAAAATATAAAATGAACTTTTACAAACCTAATGATAAGAGAAAATTTTTAGAAAAAGAAAATTATTTTATGACTATTTATTTAATTATTATTAATTAAAAACTATTTTACCTATTTAATAATACCCTAAAATATAAGAAAATATGAAATAAAGCTAGAAAAGTGAAATTATGACTTAGAAAAATCTAAAATAACTAAAGAGAATTTTCAAAACTAATTTTGTATTTTTCTGATTTATATTCTAATTTCTATGAATTAAAAACTATTTAAAACTAATTAAATTGCTAAAAATTACAAATTTAACTAAGAAAAATTTGGAAAAATATTTTTTTGCTTTTTATATTTTTCTTAACCTAGGAAAAATGAAAACTTATTTTTTTGAAGCTTTTCTGATTTATTTGCAATAAAAGGTAATTAAAAAGTCCTAAAATGCTTTAAATTGTGAAAATAGCAAACAGTCTTTGGAAATTTATGAAAAATTCAGGAAATTCTAAAATAATGTTCTAAATCTAGGAAAATTATAAAACCTATACTAGTGTGTGAGAAAATGCAATCAGTAGTGGAAAGTGCTTATAAATAAGCACTTGTAATAAGCTAAATGAACCAAATCAACACCAAATGATCACGATAAGAACATGAAAATATAGTTAAAAACTGCCTATTTCAACTATCCTTTACCTCTAAAGAGCGATCACAAAGTTTGGCTTAGATTCTTGGTTGGGTTGAAAAGAGTCCACCGCCCCAACTTTGAGCTTAAACCACGACTTATTAACTATCCTAAACAGAAGACCAAGTCTTGGAATCTAAAGACCACCAACCAAGGACTAACTGGACCAAGTTTTAGACCCTAATAAGCGGGAATGAAACACATGCAAGGCTCTGATAAGCACGGTTCTCACTTAGTGAGAGTGTGAGCAGGCACATGTGGTCTTATTGAGCGGGTTCTTAAGTGCTTAAAATCATTCCAAATAATTTGACAAAATTTAGTTTTATCAACGACCACTTGAACTTGTAAACCCAAAGTTTCACTTGAATTGAACCAAAGATGAATGCATGAAAGATCTATGAAGTTTTGTGAAAAAGCTGCCTTACCCACTCTTTGACTTTCTTTGTGAGATGAAAAATTGACTTAAGTGACTTTTGATTTGAAATGATGAACTTATTTTGGTGAATTCAACTGGGGTAAACCTATAATAAGCTACCACTCTAACATCTACACCTAAATCAAGCTTGCACTCTTGTGATTTCTAACTAATCAGAACTTATTATGAGATTAAACTGATTTTGACTTTTTTTCTATGCTAACATGAGAACTAATGCCAGTTTTATCTCTATCTATCCTAACTGAAACTACACTAGTGAAACTTAACCAATTACTAAACTTCTAACACAAATACTCAGCTTGTGCCAAACACTAGTTAATACCACTGAAATGCAATTTACCCTATCTAGAGCTCAATGCCACTCTATAACAGGTTTCATCTATGATCTAACAACTAAATGGAATCCTATAAGTGCAAGAATGATGATTATATCAAACAAGTTAGAGCTGAACTACTTATGCAATGCAACAACAGTGTAAAGGTAATTCAAGAGCAAATTTGAGTCACTTACAAGTGTCCAGCCATTTGGCTTGTAACAGAGATGAGAGTACTACTTTCATAAACCTGTTTTCAACCCACTCCATGTTCATACAACAAATAACCCAAACTGCTCTCGAATTTATCTCCTTTGGTCATTGTTGACCTAATTCATGACTTGAGTGTAAATGATTTAGAGGCGAAATAAGTTCACAAGAAGCTATAATGAGCTTAAATGAACCTATTCAACATAAATCTTAAGCTTGTTATAGTCTAAAAGCAGTTTGACATTTTCTTTTTCTTTTTTTTCCAACTATTTTACCCTTTTTTTTTTTTTTTGATTTAGGATGGAAATAAATCAAGAATAACCTTGGAATGAGCTAAAATGCTTATAACAACAATAATGAGCTAAAATTTCGAACTTCAAACACTAAAACACGAATTAATAAGAAAACCGAATTTCATTAAAGTGTCTAAAATGGAAGTACAAAGGTAATACAAGGTTGGAAATCACTTAAATCGTAAAAACTAAATGAACTACAACTAATGCTACTGAATTAAGGAAAGATACACAAAAATGAAAGAGTCTCTAAAAAAAACTCAAAAAACTAACTATCTCCACTCTCTCTTCTTCCTCCTTTTTATAGCAAAAGCACTCCCCTCTCTCCTCTGAGCAAATCCCACCTATAATTTGAGCCATTGGATTAGTAGAGCCCTTTTTAGCCGTTGATGGCATTTTGACGCCAAAACTATTTTTGTCAGTTGGCTCTGATGACTTGTAACAGGGGAGGAGCATTTAATGCATTTGGCATGGGGTGTTTGGAGGGTAGGAATAAGGTGGGTGTGATGATGATGGAGTAGGGAAAAGTTGCGGGCGTAGGTAGGTGATGATGAGAAGAGGAAACCCGTGAGCGGGGTGGGTTTAGGTTTTTAAACCGGGTTGATGGGTTTTGACCGGGTATAGGGGTTGGATTTGGGCTTGGACTAGGTATTGGATTTGGACAGGTTTTAGCTAGGATTGGGCTTAAGTAGTTTAGGTTAGTTATAGGATTTAGGATTAACTTTGTGATTCAAGGCAAACATAAGGACCAAAACTGTTAATTCTGAAAATCCAGGGACCATTCTTGTACATTCTGAAAAGTACTTCAAGGGCTATTATTGACACTCTCCAAAAATCCAAGGGCCAAACTTGCAAATCTCGAGTAATTGAAGGATCATTTTTTGCCATTTTCTGAAACTTGAAGGACTAAACTTGTAACTTCTCAAAACTTTTGGAATTTTTCACCAAGGGACTAATTATGAAAACTTATGATTTCAAAAGGACCTTTGGTGACTTTTCTTCTAAAACAAGTGCTCGTGGACTATTTCTCGCCAAGATTTGAAAGTCGGGGACCAAACCGCCAATTATGCAAACTTAGCTCGTTTTTCATCGATTTTAAACATTTTGCATCCGAAACATATAAAATACAATTTTGAGATATTTTCGGTATTTTGATGCATTTCGGCGTTTTAAGTGTTTTGCGCTTGATTTGACCAAAAATGATGAATATTTACACACTCATCAATCCCCACGCTAAACTATTGCTAGTCCCTAGCAATCTTTTGAGAAAACTTAATGGATTTGAATCTCTTTACCAAAAGCCATTACTTCGGAGCGACCAAATGTTTCAGTTCAAGTAAGAACCTTGGTACACCGATAACCAAATGATTTTGAGCAAACCACCGACTTTCAACGGTTTTGATTTGTCTTTACCGAAGCCGTTTGCTACGGACTAGCCAACTCTTAGATAAAATATCTTTGGTGAGTCGATTACCAATTATGGTTTTCAACCGCCTTTACCACAAGCCATAAACTTGCGGGCTAGCCAACTCTTCACTAATTAAAGATATGGTGAAATAATACCATACAATTTTGGGCAAATTGCAAGCCATCAACGGATTTGATATATCTTTACCAAGAGCCGTTTGCTCTGGATTAGCCAATCCTTTTGTTTATTAGACATGGCGGATCGATAACCATAAAATTTGAGTAAGTCAGAAACACTTACTCCAAAAAAAAAAAATTTTGGCCAAAATGGGGAATGTGGTATAATTACATGATAAAATTTGTGAGAATTCCCCCACACTAGAAATGAATATTGTCAGTCAATATTCAAAGTACCGCGTTATGCCAAAACATAGAACGTAAAGGAAATACTACGGCCATTATTTTTGGAATTTTTTTTTTTTTTTTTTATTTTTTTATATCATGAAACTTATATACAACAATGGGCAACTCCCCACACTAGGTGGTACACACGGTGAAAACCCATGTTTAACTACATGTTTTTGATTACCGAGTCGCTAGCTTGACTCGACCCAATTAATTGGTTCATGGGAAGTAAGTGGAAGAGACAATCTCCATCGGACTTTCATTCAAGATGTTTGTATAAACATTGAAGTGCGTGAAAGTTCCACACCGACGAGATATACATAGATCCGCTCACAAATAATAAATGAAAATGCCGGGTCAAAATAATGTCCTCATTCCGAAGGAGTGAAGAACAGGAGAAGTGACAGAATATATGAAGAAAAGAAAGAAAATCATGATAAAATCATGACTAACTCTTCATCCTCAATAGGAGAATTCATAGTTTCATGAATCTCATCGGTTAAGCTTGCTTGATCAAGACATATTATGGGTGTGTCTAGATCAAGTAGAAATTATCATACTCCGCGGAGATATGATATGAGTGAGTTCATCCGAGAACTCCTTGAAGGTGAATGAATCATATTCGAATTGATATGAGTGGGTTCACCGGTGAACTCCTCCAATGTAAATGATTCATAATCGGGGAGAATTATGAGAATGAAAAGTGATACTGCCACTAATCTTCTCTCCCATATTATCAAAACAGAAGGCTTTCATTTCCGGAATAGAATCATCGGAAAGAATGTCACTATCCTTAATGGGGATAGGAGATGAAATAGGCTTTTCATTAAAAGCCTCGATTCTATAAATGAGAAGATTAACATTCAATAATGTTGCACGAAGTGCTTCATCTTTGATTTCAGTGTCAGTAACTTCATCATTCTCTTCTTCTAAGCTAACAAGCTCAGAAGGTAAATCTTCCACATAAACGATGTCTCCACAAGATAACGAATCATCATCATCAGAATCGGAGAACATCTCAACATGATCTTTTGGGAAGACAATAGGGGTAGGGATATCACACAAAATGCTCGAGAATTCCCTGTGACTCTCTTGGGATTGGGACAAGGTTCTCGACACTAGACTTTATGAATTCGTCCGATTCCTTTTCGTGAACAAGTGTCAAGATGCTCGTCCCCATGCTCGAGAGTGAGTGTGAACCTCGGGTGTGATAACAGATCGAGGGAGTTGAGAAGGACTAGCAGTTATGGATTCTACAAGTTCCATTATTTCAACTCGCTAGTGATTCATCATATTCTTTTCTCCTGTATTTCCACGGATGGAATCTCAACTGCGAAACTTGATGAGTCTTTATAAAATTGAAGGATATCAAGGGTATCTTCATCATCACCGTCATCGAAATGAAATGGAATCGAGAGCTAGATTTGGTCGCTTTTTGTATTTCAATTAATTCCCTAATAGAGTTTTCACCGCAACTGGGAATCTAATTTAGCGACCTCTCTTGACTAACAATTCTTCCATGGATTTTGATTTGGATTATCTTGGGAATGTTTACATTCCTTCAAATCTTCACTAAATCCAAAAGATAAAGGAGAAGATTTTGAGGAAGTGGCTTAGGGTGAGGTGGTGCACGATTCATTTGGTATTGTAGAGGTTGGTCATGATACGAAGAGTTGTAATTGTAACAAGGAAATGGATTCCTTGTTTGACAATCGAGCTAAAGTGTGGACCTCCACAACTCTCACAACAAAATGATTGTTGTGGCTAGTCATGTGAATAATATGGAATTTGGTCATTTCCAAAGTCCCGAGTGTTACAAGAAAACTGCTCATAGACAAACGTGTTCCGGTTTGACACTCAAATTCTTGATGAGGTCCTCCACAAAATTCACATGAATATGTCTCAATCTCATGATGTGGTAGGCGATAGAATAAATCGGTTGTGTCATGGTAAGAATAGGGATCTTGGTTATAGATGCACCCGCTTCCCGACTCCACCATGCTACAACCGGGGCAATTGCCACCATTATAGGACCACCACACCATTGACAACCAAGAGGGTGAGGATGAGACATAGAAAGAATCAAATGTTTTCGGAGGGTAGGGATGAAGAATCAAAGATGTGAGAGGTAAAGATGGATATTTTTGGATTTTGGATAAACATTTTGTAAAAATAAGAAAGAAAATCTTTTGGGTTTTATGGTTTTGAAAAGTAGATATAACAACAAATCCAACAATATCGAGGCAAAACGACGATGAACTTAAACCAATAATCACAAGATGAATGGCTTCTTTGAAAAGGTACACCACTACAAGGACACAAAGGCAAGTTTTAATCTTTGGTTCGGGAACTTATTATGGTCGTACCCCAGCTAGGTAGTACAACGCCTTGGTTTGCGGTGGTAATTTTTATGTTGTTTATTATTAAACAAAGAAAACGACAAATCTTTTGTATTTTATCTTTTATATATATATATAGAAACAAAAGGAAAATATTTTGTGTTTTATACGCTTTAAGATGTTTTGGGTTTTGGATTTTTTATAAGAAAATATATATAGATATAGATGGTATAAACAAGGAGTGAATATTCAAATCACTAATCTGCTAAGCATAAGATAATTAGCACAACTCCCGTGGCGCCAAAATTTGATTGAGTCCAAACCGTCGTTTTATCACGCAAGCTAACCACTTGTGAATGGTCAACCGTAATAAACTTCAAACATTTCGAAACCAATGCAATGAAGATCAAGAGGAGTTTAGTGTTTCCCAGTCGTTAAGTCCCAACGAGTTGTGCGACTAAATAATCAAACGTGTAGTGATCGGGTGATAATGAACGGGAAAAGGTTTGTGATAGATACTAGATGACGGAGGAAAATGAAAGAAAATTAAAAGCTAAATTATATTAAATAAACGCTATCACTATTTTTAAAATGATGTTTTGATTTTCTTTTATAAATTTAAATTAAAACTACGTAACGTAAAAAGAAAATGTGAAATTGAAATGAATTAATCCTAAAAATATAAAATGAACTTTTACAAACCTAATGATAAGAGAAAATTTTTAGAAAAGAAAATTATTTTTATGACTATTTATTTAATTATTATTAATTAAAACTATTTTTACCTATTTAATAATACCCTAAAATATAAGAAAATATGAAATAAAGCTAGAAAAGTGAAATTATGACTTAGAAAATCTAAAATAACTAAAGAGAATTTTCAAAACTAATTTTGTATTTTTCTCGATTTATATTCTAATTTCTATGAATTAAAAACTATTTAAAACTAATTAAATTGCTAAAAATTACAAATTTAACTAAGAAAATTTGGAAAATATTTTTTGCTTTTTATATTTTTCTTAACCTAGGAAAAATGAAAACTTATTTTTTTGAAGCTTTTCTGATTTATTTGCAATAAAAGGTAATTAAAAAGTCCTAAAATCTGTTTTAAATTGTGAAAAATAGCAAACAGTGCTGGAAATTTATGAAAAATTTAGGGAAATTCTAAAATAATGTTCTAAATCTAGGAAAATTATAAAAACCTATACTAGTGTGTGAGAAAATGCAACTGTAGTGGAAAGTGCTTATAAATAAGCACTTGTAATAAGCTAAATGAACCAAATCAACACCAAATGATCACATAAGCAAGAACATGAAAAATATAGTTAAAACCTGCCTATTTCAACTATCCTTTACCTCTAAAGAGCTGATCATAAAATTTTGGCTTAGATTCTTAGTTGGGTTGAAAAGAGTCCACTGCCCCAACTTTGAGCTTAAACCACAGCTTATTAACTATCCTAAACAGAAGACCAAGTCTTGGAATCTAAAGACCACCAACCAAGGACTAACTGGACCAAGTTTTAGACCCTAATAAGCAGGAATGAAACCTGTGCAAGGCCTGCATAAGCCTGGTTCTCACTTAGTGAGTGTGAACAGGGCACATGTGGTCTTATTGAACGGGTTCTTAAGTGCTTAAAATCATTCCAAATAATTTGACAAAATTTAGTTTTATCAACCTGACCACTTGAACTTGTAAAACCCAAAGTTTCACTTGAATTGAACCAAAGATGAATGCATGAAAGATCTATGAAGTTTTGTGAAAAACTGTCTTACCCACTCTTTGACTTTCTTTGACAGAATGAAAAATTGACTTAAGTGACTTTTGATTTGAAATGATGAACTTATTTTGGTGAATTCAACTGGGGTAAACCTATAATAAGCTACCACTCTAACATCTACACCTAAATCAAGCTTGCACTCTTGTGATTTCTAACTAATCAGAACTTATTATGAGATTAAACTGATTTTGACTTTTTTTCTATGCTAACATGAGAACTAATGCCAGTTTTATCTCTATCTATCCTAACTGAAACTACACTAGTGAAACTTAACCAATTACTAAACCTCTAACACAAATACTCAGCTTGTGCCAAACACTAGTTAATACCACTGAAATGCAATTTACCCTATCTAGAGCTCAATGCCACTCTATAACAGGTTTCATCTATGATCTAACAACTAAATGGAATCCTATAAGTGCAAGAATGATGATTATATCAAACAAGTTAGAGCTGAACTACTTATGCAATGCAACAGCAGTGTAAAGGTAATTCAAGAGCAAATTTGAGTCACTTACAAGTGTCCAGCCATTTGGCTTGTAACAGAGATGAGAGTACTACTTTCATAAACCTGTTTTCAACCCAGCTCCATGTTCATACAGCAAATAACCCAAACTGTCTCTGAATTTATCTCCTTTGGTCATTGTTGACTGAATTCATGACTTGAGTGTAAAATGATTTAGAGGGCAGAAATAAGTTCACAAGAAGCTATAATGAGCTTAAATGAACCTATTCAACATAAATCTTAAGCTTGTTATAGTCTAAAAACAGATTTGACATTTTCTTTTTCTTTTTTTTTCCAACTATTTTACCCTTTTTTTTTTCTTTTTTTGATTTAGGATGGAAATAAATCAAGAATAACCTTGGAATGAGCTAAAATGCTTATAACAACAATAATGAGCTAAAATTTTAACTTCAAACACTAAAACACGAATTAATAAGAAAACCGAATTTCATTAAAGTGTCTAAAATGGAAGTACAAAGGTAATACAAGGTTGGAAATCACTTAAATCGTAAAACTAAATGAACTACAACTAATGCTACTGAATTAAGGAAAGATACACAAAAATGAAAGAGTCTCTAAAAAAAACTCAAAAAACTAACTATCTCCACTCTCTCTTCTTCCTCCTTTTTATAGCAAAAGCACTCCCCTCTCTCCTCTGAGCAAATCCCACCTATAATTTGAGCCATTGGATTAGTAGAGCCCTTTTTAGCCGTTGATGGCATTTTGGCGCCAAAACTATTTTTGTCAGTTGGCTCTGATGACTTGTAACAGGGGAGGAGCATTTAATGCATTTGGCATGGGGTGTTTGGAGGGTAGGAATAAGGTGGGTGTGATGATGATGGAGTAGGGAAAAGTTGTAGGCGTAGGTAGGTGATGATGAGGAAGAGGGAAACCCGTGAGCGGGGTGGGTTTGGTTTTTTAAACCGGGTTGATGGGTTTTGACCGGGTATAGGGGTTGGATTTGGGCTTGGACTAGGTATTGGATTTGGACAGGGTTTTAGCTAGGATTGGGCTTAAGTAGTTTAGGTTAGTTATAGGATTTAGGATTAACTTTGTGATTCAAGGCAAACATAAGGACCAAAACTGTTAATTCTGAAAATCCAGGGACCATTCTTGTACATTCTGAAAAGTACTTCAAGGGCTATTATTGACACTCTCCAAAAATCCAAGGGCCAAACTTGCAAATCTCGAGTAATTGAAGGATCATTTTTGCCATTTTCGAAACTCAAGGACTAAACTTGTAACTTCTCAAAACTTTTGGAATTTTTCACCAAGGGACTAATTATGAAAACTTATGATTTCAAAAGGACCTTTGGTGACTTTTCTTTAAAACAAGTACTGGGGACTATTTCGCCAAGATTTGAAAGTCGGGGACCAAACCGCCAATTATGCAAACTTAGCTCATTTTTCATCGATTTTAAACATTTTGCATCCGAAACATATAAAATACAATTTTGAGATATTTTCGGTATTTTGATGCATTTCGAGCGTTTTAAGTGTTTTGCAATTGAGATTGACCAAAATGATGAGTATTTACACACTCATCGAGATCCGCGAATCATTTGGACGATGAGTGACATGATATGATCTCGCCAAAATCAACTCCTTTTAGATTCGATTAACGAGGGATACAAACGGCAAAGTGTTAGCCTTAATAGTTTTATTAAAAGTGATGGTCATTCACAATTAGGAACTTTGTAACGTATGTTAGATATCGTGATAGAATAGTCAACGGGCTCGTGGATTAGGATAAGCTAAATGGTTAATAGTTGAGACTTGCTAGCCGTTTATAAGCTTAAACGTGCCAAGCCCAATCCAAGTCCTATCCACGAAAAGCCCAAGCTAAAGCCTTTTAGGGTTTTATGCCTCTTGTACTATAAATACCCCTCAAATGGTCATTCGAGGGTGTGCTTGAAAGTGTGTGTGTGTGTATTTTCTCTCAAGGAATATACAACTTTTGTTTGCATATCTTATCCTCTCACATATACACGGTTTTATATAAACATCAAGTCACCATTCATCTTAATCTTTCCTTCTTTGTTTTACGCATATGTTTGTGTTTGGGTTTCACGAGTTCTACGCATAACTTTGTTTAACGTGGGTATTTCGTGATAAGGTTGATATATCGTAGTGGTCCTACAATTGGTATCAATCGCCTAACAATGGTTTAGGAGTGTTTGGTTGAAGTTTTTGTTTGTGTTGTATACGCGTAGTTTCGTTCTCAAAGATTCACGCATAAAGCTTTAATTTTTGCTCTTAAAAATTCAAGATTCTTGTGGTTTAAGGTTTATTTGGTGCTAAAGTTTCAGTTTTTTGCAAAAGTTTGAAGCTTTACGTGTTTTTCTTCATTTTAAGCTCGTTTTGGTTCTTTGGTCATTTCTACTGTAACTTTTCTAAGCACTTTGGGTGAAAAAGGTCAACATTTTTGGGTTATTCGAGCGTTTTAAGGATATCGTGCAAGAGAAATTGGTTGAATCATTGAAATTTTTTACGAGTAGGTCAAAACTCTAGTTCTACTCGTAAGAAAGTTAACTACGCATAAGCTTCTACTCGTAACTTTTGGTGAAGTTTCTTCGAGCTATTACGGTGACTCGATGCTTCCTCACTTGGATAAGTTTGTGGAACACTGACTTTTGGATATCTTTTACACCGTGATAGTGTAAAGATTTTTGATTCTACGTAAGTCATTCCCACGCGTAAGCCATTCTATCGCGTAAGCTATTCCTCGCGTAAGCACTCTTGCTACGCGTAAGTTGGGTTCTACGATAAGAATTTCCTCGCTAAGGATTCCTACGCCTAAGCATCCTACGATAAGATCCTACGCCTAAACCTTATCCTACTCAGAACTTCGTGTTTCTACGCCAAAGCTCTTTCTACGCATAAAGGTTTAAAAAAAAAAAAAAAAAAAAAAAAAAAAAAATTCAAGTTTTTGGCGGAAAACTTGAGTAAAATTTAAATTTTGAGGAGACTAAACGTTCAATTTTTACGCGAGATTCAAATTTTGGTTTAACTGTGAAAATTTTGGTCAAAATTCAAATTTTGGGCCTAAATTCAAATTTTCGGGTCAAATTTAGCGTCAAAATTGTCATAACTCAAAATTTTCATACGACCTTAGAATTGATTTTATAGTGAATTTCAAAATTTGGGTGAAATTTTTTAAGAACCAAGGTTACTGAGTACGACTTTCGAAACCTCAACCGAGCTTAATCTTCATCAACCACAACTCCTTTATCGTTGAATCGATCCTACATCAACTTTATCGATTATACCTTCATCAATGGCAACTCAACAAGACATTCATGCAGTAGGTGCCGAAAACCGACCTCCTATGTTGGCAAAAGGTGGTTATCTTCAATGGACAAGTCGAATGCTCCGTTACATAAAGACCAAACCTAATGGCAAACTCATGATTAAATCCATTCGTGATGGACCCTTCAAGCCTCGACAAGTTAATGTACCGAAATCTCGATGCAACACCTCCCACCACACCATCTTCTCGCCTTCAATACAAATCAATACACCGCAGAGGATCGAAACAAGTCGGGCAGATGACATGGCAATTCATATTATCCAACCGGGTTTACCAATTGACATCTTTGTCTTTGCGGTGACAGCCAGAAACCGCTTCGATATGTGGGACGTGTTAGACGACTTTGTCATGGAATGTAAATTGGTCATCAAGACATGGAGAACAAGTTGCTAATCGAATGGGAAAGGTTTACATCTACACCGTGAGAATCCATTGAATCCTACTATGGAAGGTTTTGCACTTTGATGAATGAGCTAATCGAAACAAGTCGACACCCGTAACTATCGTTCAAAACATCAAGTTCTGAACAATCTTCCGGAAGAATGGGGACGATATGTCACTATTGTCAACCAAACAAAAGACTTACATCGGTGAACTTTGATCAATCAATGATTTTCAAACAAAACCAAGTGAAGTGAATGAAGTCGAAAGAAAGATTGGCAAAGAATCATGATCCATTGGCACTCATTGCAAAGACTCAAACTTCAGTGAATACACAACAACAAGCTTCATCATCTTCCAACAACAACAACTTGCGAGAATTCATTCCACAACCACAACAACAATTCTATCCGTAACAACAATTACCGTGAACAAGGAATCATCGATCCCGAACCCGACCCGCTTAACCTTGCAACAGATATACTCTTTCTTGGGTAACGACTAAAAGTCGCTATTCCACACCAACTAACAACAACCAAAGGATTTCACAAACACTCGCATAACAGCAAATTGCACACCGGGTGTGAATATGGGTAATCAAGGTCAAATGGTTGGAGTTATTGGGAATCGGCGAGGATATGCTACCGGATTTCGCATGGGTAATCGTACCGGTTCCATATCGGGGTAATCGGATGGGTCGAATGTTGGGAATAGAGCGATGGTAATCGAATGGGAATGTTGCGGCTCCAATCGTTGGGAATTATGGAAATGTGAATCGTGTAATCGATTAAGTGTTACAACTGTCAAGGAGTGGTCACATGGCACGCTCTGTCCCACTAAGCCACACAAGAAGAATCTTGAGTTTCTTCGAAAGTCGCTTTGTTAGCGAGATAAGCAAGAAGCGGGTTACAGCTTGAGTCTTGAGGAAAATGACTTTTCGCTATTGTGGATGAATTGGAAGACCTCGAGGAACTCAATGCGAATGCATCTTCATGGCAAATCTTCGGAAGCTAAGTATGACACCGAGTCGACTCACCTCCGCCTATGACGCCAATACAAGATGTCGAGGTACCAATCATTGATCCATGCTATAACAATGTCATATTTGATGTGTTTACATGACGAACAACGATTCTCGTGATGCCAAGACCTACTTATGATACATACATGGACAATCCGAGTTGTAGCAATACTAACTCGAAACTCCGGATGTGGATCCTAGTGGAGGCCGTGTGGCACAAAATCTTGAGACCGATGAGGAAACACGTGCTTATTTTGAATCATTAATCAATAATCGTGGCATTGAAATTGAGAAAGTGAGTAAGGTCAATCGCGGTTAAGGCGCGAATAAGAAATTGACCACGAGCTTGAGAGTTACAAGGAGCACGCCAAAGCCTATGAATTTCATACAAACAAAATGTCGAATTAGAAATTGGTTATCGAGATTCTGTGTTAAGAGAAAAGATTTGCAACTCAAGTATGACACACTTGATGTGAATCAATTTGAAAATCAAATCTTTAAACAAGGAAATTTCGAACTAAATGACCAACTTTCAAAACAAAAAGCAACATATTCGATCTTGAAAAGAGAAGAAGAAGTTGATAACTCGATTTTGCAAAACGAGAAGATTCTCTTCTTGATGAGATTCTCGATAAACGAAATGATCAAAAATTGGACAATTTACTTCTTACAACGGGTCATTCCGCTACGACAATCAAGATGCTTTCTAATCAAGTAAATCCGATTTTTCATACTTCGCAAAAATGGCTCTTGGTAACTCACCTCCTTGTTTTCTCAAGAAAGCTCAAAAGAACGGAATGTGTTGAACAATGGAAAACCATTGCATGAACCTATAATTGTGCATGATTCTCTTGAAACGTTAGAACTATCTCGAGGAGAGTAGATCTAAATGAAACAAAACATTCGGAATCAAACCTATTGATTATAACAAATGGAACCAAATTAATGTTCTTCCTTTTGTTTCTCAAAAGAAAAGTCAACATTTTCCACCACACCAAGTGTTTCAAACAAAGTGTCAACACCAGTTTCAAAATCGCTTTCAAAACCGGTTGTTGTCTCCAGATCTCTTCGAACATTGAACAAATGTCTTCAAACAATCCTTTTAACACAAGTGATGCGAAGTATTTTGGAAAATGTGAAAACTAGAATTATGGATCTTCAAGAGATGGTGAAAACTAAAACCAATATTACAACAAACATCCGGTTTAATAGTTTTGACATTGAATGTAAAAGTTTTTGAAACTCAATTGCCCCTCACCGACTAACATCAACTCAAGGGTAATTCATTTTGAACAAGCCTTTTGAAAGAAACAATTGACTTTGTCAAGGACTATAAATCCACAGTAAAGCAAGCTAATGAAAGTGTTGAACACATCAAAGTTTTGGAAAATTTAAATGATTCTCTCTTGAAGATGTTCGACTCATCGATATTATGTCCATCATTTTGCAAACATATTCTGTTGAAGATCATGAAAGAATCCAATCGAGACCTCCGAAATTGTTTCAAAATATGAAAAAGCTCTTGTGAAACTTGAAAAGAAAATGTGTCATATTTTAAACAACTTGATCGAAAAACCGAGGAATGCAAGTATGACAAACTGTCAGATGAGCGTGCCTACAATGACATGAAAGCAAAAATGATTTTTGAGGGCTCACCGAAAGTCAAAAGGAAAGGCAAGGGAAACGTGATTAAAAACCATTGACCGAGGAGAAAGCAAATGTTCCCAAACCGGTTTCCAAACCAAAATGTCTGCTTTATGCCTCCTCCAAAAGTCAATGAGAAAATGTTTCATCAAAACCACTACTCCACCCGCCATTCCTATGAAAAATGTTGATAAGGAAAAGCGGTTATCGAGAAACCAAAAGTTTTAGCACCGGCCTTTTTATGATGAGTACCACTAATGCGCCCGCCTCACATCTAAAGAGACTAGGATTCTTGAAACCACCTCCCTTCATAAAATGTGAATCCTAATGCGTGTGCCTTACCTTCTACAGACTAGAAAGCACCTCTAAGAGCAAAGCAGACTAAAGCCTAAGAGCAATACAAGGAACAATAGAGTCTCGATCGCCTCTAGGAGTAGTAGCTTGAATAAAGAGAAGAAAGTAGAAGAACACCCTAGGAATTTACTTTTGAATAAGAAAGACATTTCATCCGAATGTATCGAACCTATGAAACTTGCTAAGTCTAATGAATGTGTTGAATCTCTTTGTTTAACTTGCAAGAAATCTTTAAATGTTCAAGATGATTGTGTTTCTAAGAATGTGGATGATAAGCTGTTAAGAAGAACGTCCCTAAAAGTAATTACGCTAAACGAGTAGGAAGACTAGTTGCAAAACTTAGGCTTTACACTCTTGACAGAACCAACGTGTATACTTTAGGGATGATATTTGGAAACCCATGTAGAACTTACACACCTGTAATGGTACAATGAGTGATAAACCGACTTCCACAAGAAAACCTCTCCGAGTGTGCTCAAGATTTTACCTCTAACCCAAAGGAACCTAAATCAAAACGGTTTCCACATTATTATTTTTCATTCTCGGCAGGTTATCGAAATTTGTCTTTGATCGTCGACTGGTTGCTCCAAGCACATGACTGAATCAAGTCACGATCAATTTCGTCTGAAATTCATGGGAACCGTGCGTTTGAAATGATCATGTAGCGACTATCATGGGTTATGGAGATCTACCGTTTGGAAATTATTTGATCACTCGGGTTTACTATGTCGAAGGGTTGGGACACAATTTGTTTTCATCAGGCGCTGCGTGATGCGATTTAGAGGTTGCTTTTAGGAAAAATGCTTGCTTCGTTAGAAACTTGATGGCACTAATCTCCTAATCGGGAATCGTGATACAAACTTGTATGCTATCGACATCAATCAAATGGCCTCTTCATCACCAATATGTCTTATGACACGAGCATCCGGAACACGGTCCGGTTGTGGCACGACGGTTATCCCATCTCAATTTTGACACCATCAACAATCTTGCCAAAGACAACATCGTCAATGGACTTCCAAAGTTCAAATACACCAAGGATCACTTATGTCCATCATGCGAACAAGGAAAAGCAAAAGAGCATCATATAAACCCAAAACCATACCTAGTTCGGAAGCAAAGTTGCATATGTTGCACATGGACTTATGTGGCCCAATGAGAGTTGAAAGCATTAACGGAAAAAGTATATTCTTGTTATCGCCGATGACTATTCGAGATATACATGGGTTAAGTTTCGAGATCAAAAGACGAAGCACCGTGCATCATCATCACCTTTTGAAACGATTCAAGTACTTCTTCAAACTCCGTAAGGGTTGTAAGAAGCATAACGACCGAATTCACAAATCGTGAGTTAAGAGCTTATTTTGAAGATGTTGGAATTACTCATCGACATCGGTATTCGAACTCCACACAGAATGGGGTAGTTGAAAGAAGAAATAGAACTCTTGTGGAAGTCGCCGCACGATGCTAATCTATTCCGGTGCACCGTTATTTCTATGGGTCGATGCGGTTGCCAACGCTTGTTTCACTCGTAACCGATCCCTAATCCATCCAAGATTCAATAAAACCCCATATGAAATTGTGAACAACGAAAACCTGATATCTCTTACTTTCACGTGTTTGGCGCTTTGTGCTATCCTACGAATGACGAGAAGATCTTGGAAAACTAAAAGCAAAAGGTGATATTGGAATCTTCATTGGATATTCGGGATAACTCGAGGGCATCTGTGGTGTATAACAGAAGAACTAGGAGGATCATGGGGACGATGAATGTGAAATTTGATGAACTTTCACAAATGGCTTCGAGAGACTCGCCTAGAACCCGCACTAAACCGGCTGACTCGGACACATCGCTTCAGGACTCGTACCTCAAAGAGCTCAATCAACTTCGTTTGACAATCCTAAAGAACAAGAATGGGAGAATTTCTTCGAGTTAATGTTCGATGAATACTATGGTGAAACTTGACAAATGCATCAAACCATCATTCCACCGCACCCGCTCAAAATCATCCTCCACCACCAACGAAGATGCATCTACAACGGTCGAAACCAATGCACCAACTCCATCAACATCATCTACATCTACTCCGCTTATTGCACTTGTTCTACCAGCAGCTGATGAGCAAAACCAAAACCGAAACGATGCAACGTTAGATGAAGACTTATTTGAAAACCCGCTTGCTACGGAATCACCGAATCTTCTTCAAGCTTACGAGAACCATCTAACTCGACACGCTTAACCAACGGTATCCTTCTACTCAAGTGGACAAACGACCACCCAATTGAACATTTTATTGGTGAACCTTCAAGGCCAATTCGGACGAGACGCCAACTTGCCACCGATTGCGACTTATGCATTTACCTTTGCTCAATTAGCAATATAGAGCCAAAGAACATTCGCGAGGCAATGGCGTAACCCGCATGGATAGAAGCGATGCAGAGGAACTTCTCCAATACCGCCTTCATGACTCTTGGGAATGGTTCCAAGACCAATTGACATTCGCGCCATTGATCTCAAATGGTTATGGAAGAACAAAAGGGATGAAGAGATGACGTCATTCGCAACAAAGCTCGCCTTGTGGCCAAAGGATACGAGACAAGAGGAAGGGATAGACTTTGAAGAGTCATTCGCGCGGTAGCTAGACTTGAAGCGGTCAGATATTCTTGGCGTATGCAACTCACAAAACATCACGGTTTATCGATGGACATTAAGACCGCGTTCTTGAATGGAACTCGAAAGAAGAAGTGTACGTGAGTCACCGTAAGGCTTCAGACATGGAACATCCGGACTCGCCTACAAACTCGAAAGGAAATCTATGGTTTAAAACAAGCTCAGAGCGTGGTATGACGAATCGTCCTCTTTCCTTATCCAAAACAATTTCACCAAAGGAACAGTTGATCCTACCTTGTTTACACAAAATGCAAAATGACATTTTGATTGTTCGATTTACGTGGGCGACATCATCTTTGGGTCCACTAATCCGAATCTCTCAAAACATTTTGAAAATCTCATGAAAAGCAAATTTGAAATGTCCATGATGGGGAACTAAAATTTTTCTTGGTTTACAAATACATCGCCCCTCGTGGAATTTTTATAAATCAAGCTAAATACACAACCGAGATTTTGAAAAATCATGGTATGGACAATTGTGATTCGGTCGGAACACCAATGGTAACTTCACCAAAAATTGGAGCCGATTTGTTTGGGAAACCTATTGATCCGAAGAAATATCGGAGCATAATTGGTTCTCTCATGTATCTTATCGCTAGTCGACCGGATATTCATTTTGTCGTTTGCTTATTAGCACGGTTTCGAGCAAAGCCTACCGAATCGCACCTCAAAGAGGATAAACGGATCTTCGGTATCAAGACATCCATTCACATGGGACTTTGGTATCCGAAGGAATCGGATTTGATCTAATTGCCTTTTCGTGATGCGGACCACGCAGTGATCAAGTTACAAACAAAAGTACATCCGGAGGAGCACATTTTTGGGAGAAAAGTTAGTAAGTCGGTATTCAAAGAAACAAGATTGCACCGCACTTTCAACCGTCAAGCCGAGTATGTGTCTCTATCTGCGTGTTGTGCTCAAGTTCTATGGATGAGAACACAACTCACGATTATGGCTTTACTTCGATAAAATACCTATGTATTGTGACTCGAAAAGTGCCATAGCCATATCATGCAATCTGCTCATCACTCAAAGACTAAGCATATCCGTGTCCGCTACCACTTCATCAAAGAGTACGTCGAAAATGGTATTGTTGAATTATTCTTCGTGAAGATCGATTACCAACTCGCCGATCTATTAACTAAAGCCCTTCCAAAAGAAAGGTTTGAGTATTTAGTTCGACGAATTGAATGCGAAGCCTAACCCCGAGGAGTTAGAACGTCTTCTCGAATCTTCTTGAAAATGATTTTCCAAAGCTTCACAGTAAATATTTTTGAAAAACAAAATACAAAATTTGAAAACCAACAAAAGCAAAATATAAAATATAAAATCTTTCAAAAATACAAAAACAATATAAAATCAAAATCCAAAATATTCTTCTCACGACATGTCTCTTGTATAATCGATATTCAGACGTTTCTAGAAATGTCATTCAACAATGATACGGGCATGTATGGATGCTTGAGCGAGAGTTCTTTAATTTGTTTTCTAAAACATGTCGCTTCTCAAAATTTCTTCAATAATGGCTTTCGATACATCAAGACGAAACCCGACCAAATGATGACTTTTGATTATTTCCCAAATCAAAACTCGTGCTTTTATAGAAAAAATCAAGTGTACGCTTGGCACTACATTTAAAAATGGTGAGAAATCATCATCATCTTGAGCACCGTTTCAAGATTGTTCAAAAAGATTTTTCTAAATCTTTCAAAATATTTTGTGCTCAAGATAACTCCCTCTAAAACCCTTTAATTGATTATGCTTTATTAAAGGGGGAGTATAAAACTAAAATGTTCCAAATTCATGCTTAAATCAAATCCGTTTGTCTCCCCAAAAGATTCTAAAATGTTTTTAATCCGTTGATATCAAAAATATCACGAATATGCTATTTTTGAGGGGGAGGAGACGTGATTAAAATGTGATCAAAATCGTTGTTTGAATCTCAAAATGAGCTCGACTCAGTTGAAACCAATGAATTGACGAGGAATCATGTACCATCTCGAGAAACTTTCTATGGACTTGACCAGGACGGGTAATAATTTCAAGCTAGTTCTCTAGTGATGTAAACGTGTCTCGAATCGGTCTAGTTCATTTAAAGTCGATCAATTCAAAAGTGCGAACTCTACCCTCTATGTGCGATTACGTCAAAACATATACGCACATGTGAAGGGGAGTGTTTCTAAAATATAAAACTCACGAGTGTTTCAAACATGTTTTCTATCATAAACACTCGAGAGATTTTCAAGAAAAATGGTTTTATGGCAACAATAGGACACCATGGAGTTATAAGGTGACTAAGAATAGGAAATTTGTCCTATGATCGGCCGAGTCGGAGGGATCTACCCAAGGACATCACAAATAGTTAGTATTAGAAGTCCTTAGGAATGATTGAAAAAGGAGTAATGTGAGAAAGGAGAAAGAAGGGTTGAAGAATTAAAAGAAATGTAATGAAAAGGGTGAAAAGAAATAGCCCTCCATATTCAACCTTAGGGCGTAAACCGGGTTCAATACATATGCTACTGGTTGTCAATAGATGACACTGGTATTGAAGACAAAGACGCTATGGACCCAAAGGACGCACCGCACTAAACCTTCTAGCCACTCAATTCCTCTTAAAAGGATTGTTTCATTCTCACCGAACCCTACATAATCTATTGACCTTCTCTTAGAGTTGGTTGGTATTGAAGAAGGAGACCTCTCCTAGTCTCCGCCAGAAATCCAAAATGCACTAATTGAGTCTAGAGCCACGAGATTCATCAAAAGATCTCATAGGAACACTTGACATGACATCGCTATCGCTCATCAATAAGGGCACAAGTGATATATTCTAGAGTCCTACGCAGATCTTAGCAATCCGCTGAACATTTATGAGAGGTTTCACATTGTGATCCTCGATTGAATGGAAACTCCCGCCAGGGTCAACATCAAACACCTTGACGGTCACTTCGGTAACTCCCGTGGATTACGCTTAGTGTTTCTCAAACGGTCTACAATCGTGAAGTGATGCTTGGTGTACTTCAACGACTCATCCGAATCTGAGATGTACTTCGGTATATCGCGTTATCTCACTTGTGGGACTCAGCTCAGAACGGCCTGTGAGAATTAGAGACGTTTTCACACTATGTCATAACACCTCGAAATTCAAACAAGTGCCGGAATCCGCTTATTACTAACAATGTTTTATGTTTTCTTTTTATGGAAGCTCTGGAGCGGATGGATCGTGCAGACTCACCACATGCTCATACCAACAACACATGAAAGTTCTCATCATAATCAAAGGAGATGATTCTTCGTCAATGTCAAAGAATCTACAAAGCTTAAAGACTCCAGAACTACATCAATGGTAACCAAAAGACAAATAGAAGTGTGAGCATGGTGGAGAAAGAAGTGGAGAATGACGTGGAGACACCTAACCATCGAAGTTGACAACGGCAGACAACCACATTATCTGATCACAAAGCATGAAGGAACAAAGAATCAAGACTACTCTATATCTACACGTAAAGTTCAAGCTCAAGGAAAGTAGAGACCTAATCAAGTGGAGCATCGTTTGAATGACCACCCCTTAGGGGGAGATTGTTAGCCTTAATAGTTTTATTAAAATTGATGGTCATTCACGATTAGGAACTTTGTAACGTGTGTTAGATATCGTGATAGAATAATCAACGGGCTCGCGGATTAGGATAAGCTAAATGGTTAATAGTTGAGACTTGCTAGCCGTTTATAAGCTTAAACGTGCAAGCCCAATCCAAGTCCTATCCACGAAAAGCCCAAGCTAAAGCCTTTAGGTTTTATGCCTCTTGTACTATAAATACCCTCAAATGGTCATTTGAGGGTGTGCTGAAAGTGTGTGTGTGTGTGTGTGTATTTTCTCTCAAGGAATATACAACTTTTTGTTTACATATCTTATCCTCTCACATATACACGGTTTTATATAAACATCAAGTCACCATTCATCTTAATCTTTCCTTCTTTGTTTTACGCATATGTTTGTGTTTGGGTTTCACGAGTTCTACGCATAACTTTGGTTAACGTGGGTATTTCGTGATAAGGTTGATATATCGTAGTGGTCCTACACAAAGGGACATTCATCCTGGAATTACCATCACGCATCAACTACAACAGGTCGACTTTTGGGTTAGTTTCAAAGATTAAATGTTTTTACAGTTACACATATATTTAACATTGTAAAATTAGAATTGTAAATCTGAAAACAGTCTTACCGTGCAATAGTCAAAATCCAATGTAAGGGTCTCAAGAGATGGAACACTTGTTAGGTGAAAGATATCGGATGCTATGATTGTCGTGACAGCATTCGAAATACTGAATGCCAAATGTAACTTCTTCAAATTCCTAAGACTTGCAAGATTCCATAGTTTCATCCCGTTTGTACTCTCAACATCCAATCTAAGAGACTCAAGTAAGGGACAACCATCAACTAAATCCCAAACTCTGACCGTAAGAAATTTGACTAAACACAATTCTAAGCTCAATAAATTTGGAAAACTAGTGAAAACACCAAACTAGGAAAATCACAACAATGAATTTCAAGATGTTTTAATTCAATACGCCAGTAAAATTGGGTTGGCAATGTAACCGGTTGTCCATACCAGCTTTCTAATTGTCGTCCTCAATTCCTTGCAGTACCAAAAATATAAGCCATCACGAATCTCTTCATAATTCAAGTCTTCCATTCCGCATAACGGTTTGGGATCTACAGAGAAGACAATACTTTTTTATGGGACCCGTAAGCTGATTTAAAAGTCTAGTAACATGGCTCCCATCAAACTTATATGTTAAATAATAAAATAAATCCTCATCATATATGACTTCGGTGAGCAAGGTCCACTTAAACCTCCAATTTGTAGATAAAATAGAGGTGCTCACCGCTTCTCTTATTGGCAACCGATTCAAAATGTTACCGATCACTGTATCTGGCATTTTGCTAATATAATCTCTCACAATGGTGATAACATTAGCTCGAAACGACATGGTTTTCAAGGAAATTTTGTTGGTTTTTTTAATTCTCGACAGGAGGGTTTGGATGAGGGTTGTTGATTTGCAATTGATGGTCAGAACGAGGGTGTGTTATGATCATTATATGTGGTTGTTGGGTTGGTTCATTGATTCGCTCGCCCAACAGGCCCGGACCTGGATATGGCGAGTCAGGGCGACGACCCAGGGCATCACACAGATAAGGGGCATATTTTTTTCCCTGATTTGTGATTATAAATAAGACGAATCTCAAACTCAATAAGAATGAACAATAGCAGGTTTTGGTTATTTGTGCAACATTGTAGTCACGTGGGTCAGTCAATGAGTGATTTGTATTTATTTTCTTTTTAACCCCGATTAAAATTTTTCTCATTTTTTACTTATATTACTTCAAAAGAAAAACAACTTTCACTTTAGTAGTTTTTCTACTCATTGAAAACAAAAGTTACGTATAGATTAAGTACTCTTTTATTCTTTAAAAGATGTTCGACCGATTCAGTAAGCTAGTCTTTTTATTCGTGATTTATAAATATAAGACTAACACTAAATATTTTTAGTACCAAAAAGAATAAAAATGAATAAATAACAAGTTTGATTCATTTTCAAACATTATCGTATTATCCCTACTTAATTCAATTAAAATGCTTATTCTATTCAAATCTCTTTGATTTTTTCCTTTCATTTTGAATTTATATAAAAGCCATACCCCGTTAGTTGTTCGTTTACATTATTTAGTAAGGCCATTTTTTAACCATTTCGCCCAGGGCATCAAAAATCTCAAGACCGGTCCTGGCGCCCAAGATACAAGCTTTTCAAATTTGGTCCCTAAAATATTACGAAATGGTATACTTTAGTAAGCCATGGTAAAACTGAAGTAGTTGTAGACTTACAACTGCTAGTCATTTTTACTACCGCTATAGTTATTTTTACTACCGCTAGTAAACTGAATTGGTTGTATACTTACAACTGCCAGTATACAGGTTACTACTGCTAGCTATTTTAACCACTACTTGTGATAGAACACATCAACGAAATGATGCCACAGTCGTTAATACTATTGTGTATGGCTGTGTTTATGTTGCCCGTGTGTAGGTGCTGCTGATACCATTCTTGTGCCCTTGTGTATGTGTTGGTCTTACTATTCTGGGCCTGAATAGAGACATATTGGTTTAGTGCTGCTAGTATTAAACTTACAACTGCTAGTTAAGTTGTACTAGTGTTGAATGGTAAATCTGTTAATTTCAAATGTGCATAGTCACTGGTTGGTAGTTATTAGTTGATTGTAGAATACGAATTGTAACAACTAGAAGGACTCCTTGGTTTATAAAAGTAGTCAATAAGGAAAAGAAGTTGCCCTACGAGAATGCTTAGTTGCCACATTGTTAATTGGAAACAACTGCTAGTTCCCAGTTAAACAAAGATGTATAATGGGATTAAAGAACATAGGAAATAGTAAATACGTTGACATACAACGTTTCATCTGACAACCTACTACATATTACGATTACTACATAATTATGAGTTTAATGGTTTACATAATATATAACCACTTGATTTATAAAATTCAGCAGAAATCACGCAGAAAAAGCTAACCACTCCATGCTTCCTTCACATACGTACATCGTACTAAAACCACAAAGCTTCATTCCCATTAAGTATGATCCCTAACTTTTGCCGAACAAACTGTTGAACATGAATATAATGGTGTAAGTTAAAATAAAACATTAATAGAATGGTAAGTTAAAATAAAACATACTATAAACAAGATGGTCCTACTGATTTAACAAAAGAAGAGATTCTTTGTATGGGCGATGTAGAAAGATCCCGCATCTCCTAACATTCCCATGCGGACAAATAATTCAAGTTCTTTGTTGTACACAAATACCGATGACCAAAATGATTGCCACAGACGCTTCCACTATTGAGCTTGATCCTTTGTAAACCCAAGCAAACGAACCGAATATTGGGTAGGGATGGCGAATAGGCTTCTAAATGATGTTATGGAAGAACCATTGACGTCCAACAACCATCCGCAAAACAATGGAATATCTTCACCAATGATCGTCCCGAAATCACTAGACAGTTCCAAGATCGAAAACATTGAATGGGCGGGAGTTCATTTTTTAAAAGCGTGGTAGGTCTATAACTTTAAATTGGTTGGTTACCAAATCAAAAGAAATCAACATATAAATCTTGTAGGTAACATCGTCCTCATTAGTTAACTTTTCACTCCCAATTCAATAGATAAAACGACCCACAACCGCACGAGTTTTACGTTTCAATTTGATTGTTTCACGAGGGTGGAAATTTTCAAGGCGTCCACCGTAAAGAGTTCAAAGAAAAGATGACACATACCGAAACCACTTTCAAAACAGGATAGGAGACCTTCACGATCGTCGGGTCAAGAGTGTCCGGACGAACGACAAAACCAAAACAAATCTTTTGACGTTCGATTTGATGCGTGTAAACCGACAAAATCGCAAGTGATTTTTTGATTGTCGGGTTCCAAATAACGATCATTAGATTAGAACCATAGACAAAACACCAAAGACCATTAGAATTGCCAAGCTGTAATCATAGATGAAAGCATTAAATCAGATTAAGTGGCGTGGCGATTAGTCGCTCATCTAAAGCTAACACAAAACCTTGGTCACCCATATCGAATGTTAGCGTAAATAAACACTCATCATTACGACGAACACCGTAATTAAAGATGAAACTTCCACAATCTATACTAGCCTTCCATAACTTGCAAACACTACGTTCTTCGGAGTATAGACTTAGGAGGTAGCCTACGGATGATATCTAGTTGAACATCCAAAGAGATATTGTCGACATATTTTCTAAACAAAAGCGAAAGATTGGGATAAAGATATGAAGTCAATAGACCAAAAGAAGAAAAAATATTTTGTTAAACAAATTGTATTGAAGAAAGAAGAAAGTGATTGGGAGCAGAAGACATTAAAGGACATGTACCATGAATCATGTTTTGTGTGGGCGTTTGTTTTTTTTTTTTGTTTTTTTTAAATGTGAAATGACAAAACTATCCTCGTGTATAAATACAAGTTGCCCAAAAACATAAAGATGCTCAAAAACAATACAAGTTGCCCAAAACAATACGTTATAATACATGACATATACCTTCAAAATACGTGCTTGTGTCATAAGTTGTCGGACACATGGCAGCCCTGGTTGGGTCCAAGAAAAGCGGTGGGCAACCTGTCTATTTTCGAATTTTAAAATGGCGTGGTCATAAAGTGATAAAGCGCCGAGTATTTATCTGTTAATTAATTTTCCTATTTCAAATTATATGGAGAGCAATGCATACTCTTGTCGCGATTATGACAAGTTCGGCCAAGAATAACCATCAACTAATCACATTGATGTGCGAAAGATCCAAATGGTTCGGAAGAAGTCAGTTAAGTTTCTAAATGGTTGAATAGGTTGATTTTGTTACTAATGTCACACGAACAATATTTATTTGAGCTGTCAATACTTAATGTTTAAATATGTAAGCTTTGGGAACAAGTACATTTTGGTCAGTAATTTGTTATTCATTTGATAAACTAGATACTGAAGTTTTACGTACTGATATTATTATTATTTTTACAGATAAGTCAATTCGTGAGAGTGAAATGCCCGAGCAGATGAGATGTTTCAAAGAAAGTGAGAAAGCAGAAAAAGTTTGGTTTCACCGTGCTCTTCTTCTAGACATAACAATTGCGTGCACCACTTACTTATGTCACATACCACAGAAATGAGCATGCGCAGGTCCTTACCACCTGCTCAAATCAACCACAACCTATGAACTTTTTATTTTCATTCAAGTAGTGTAATGATGATTTTCATAGGTTTAAAGGTCAAATAGATTAGTTGAAGGATACAAATAGCATATTATTTTGATTGCACTTAAATACTTTTAGCTATGACTTTGGTGCATTTGATTATTATTTCAACAACACATCACTTTTAAGTTTTATCTATTGATGTATTTATATATACTTGTCCTCTAATTCTTTTTAACTCCGGTTTTCATCAAAAATGGTTGTCAACTTATATTTGTTACTATCTTATGTAATGATCATGTAGAATCTATTATACAAGAAACTTATGAGAATTGGAAGCAAAACCTGAAGGAACCTAACGTGTTTTCAAGATAGAGCTATTCTTACACCTGCATACGAAGAGGTCGACAAAGTAAATTCACGGATGATGTTCAAACTACCTGCTTGAGAGAAGGTTTATTATAATTCGGATATAGATGTTGATTTCAACTATAACGAGTCATACTCAACAGAATTTCTAAGTACAATCAAAATGTCTGGCATTCCAAACCATAAGTTAGCTTTGAAGATCGGTGCTCCTATAATGTATTTGCGCAATATGGATCAAAGAGGTGGATTGTGTAACGGAACTATGTTCCAAACCATAAGTTAGCTTTGAATATTGGTGCTCCTATAATGTGTTTGCGCAACATTGGTCAAAGAGGTGGATTGTGTACAAGTTTTGAGAACGGAAACCAATAACATTGAGACAAATATTATATTATGAGGTAAATTAAGCGACGTTTGCGCTATTCTAGATGATAATAACCCCGTCCGATAAGAAAATGCATTTTCAGCTTAATAGAATACAGTTCTCAATTTCTATTTGTTTTGCTATGATAATAAACAAAAGTCAAGGTCAAACTTTGGCAAATGGACTTTATTCGGAACGCCCGGTTTTCTCACATGGACAACTTTATGTAGCCGTTTCAAGAGTAAATAGCAACAAAGGTCAAGGTGTTGTGACAAATATAGTAACTACACCAATGCTACAACAAACATTGTGTATAAAGAGGTTCTTGATAGATTATGAGTATCTTTGTTCGTTTCTATTTTGCCCAACTATAATGGATATGTATTGAATGATAATAACCCCGTCCGATAAGAAAATGCCTTTTCAGCTTAATAGAAGACAATTCTCAATTTTTGTTTGTTTTGCCATGACAATAAACAAAAGTTAAGGTCAAACTTTGGCATAGGGACTTTCTTTGGAACGCCCGGTTTTCTCACATGGACAATTTTATGTGGGCGTTTCAAGAGTAAAGAGCAACAAAGGCCAAGGTGTTGTGTTATGACAACGATGGTAACTACACCAATGCTACAACAAACATTGTGTATAATGAGGTTCTTCATAGATTATGAGTATATTTATTCGTTTCTATTTTGCCCAACTATAATAGATATGTATCTTTTTCATTCTACGATTATGACTCACAGAAACTTATTTTTATTGTGAATATTATAATAAGTTTAACGATATCTTAAAACTATATTATTAATTTAAACTTGAATAATTCTTGAAGCTAGCCGCCCAACAGACGGGCTTGTAGCTAGTGGTATATAAACTTATTAACTTGAGGTTATAAGTTATTTGAGTTTATAAGCTTGTAACCATTAAAATGAGTGTATTTTTTTTTGAACGTAAGCATGCATTAAAAAAACTTAACATCCATAAAAATCACTCCTCGAAAGCGAGGTAAGTTCTTCGGGGAAAGAGACATCCCAACTAAACCCTAGAGTGGAAGAAAGCGCATGACGAGCAACCCAATGAGCTACTTGATTGCTTTCTCGGTTAACCCAAGAAAACGTTATTTGCATATTCTTTGCCCATAAGCGAATATCATCCACAAGAGCAGCTAAACTCCATGGTGGGGGTACATCTGAAGATGATAAGGAGATAGATATTTGGGAGTCGGATTCTACCATTGCATTAAACCACCCATGATTAAATGCTAGCAAGCAAGCAGAGTGTACCGCAATGATCTCGGCATGGGAAGGAGATATGGCGTGGCAACGATTACCGAGAACATAACGTAGATAACCTGTAGAATCGCGGACAACAATACCAAAAGCAGCACCAGAATTCTTGAAAGCAGCATCACAATTCAACTTCACCGAAGAGCCGTGGGGGGGGTATCCACTGTGGAGAAGTGTGTGAGGTGGAATTAATGTTGGTGGCTGCTGAGGCAAGGCAAGAATTCGATTGATGGGAAACAAGCTGCTGATAGTCATTAAGCTGAGCACAAACAGATGCCAAGGTATTATGTGGACATGGTGTCACATTGTCAAAAACAAAGCTGTTACGAGATCGCCATATAAACCAACAAGTCGTTGCAACAACTGACAAAACACGAGAGACATCTCGGATAGAATAAGTTATGTCGATAAAGCTTTGTATACGAGCATAAATATTAATACCTGATTGAGGAGACCGGAAGCATAAGGGAGAGCCAAACCAAACCGGACGTGTCCAGGCGCATTCAAAAAGTAGATGCTCGATTGATTCTGCACTAACATTACATATCGGAAACGCTGGAGAGGGAGAGTAATGTCTTCTAAATAAATTTTCCTTTGTCGCAACAGAGTTTGAAATGGCTTTCCATAAAAATAATTTAATTTTTGGTTGTACCGGGATATTCCATATCATCTTCCAGAATTTTGATGATGGATTAGTACTTGATTCACCTATAACCACCGGTGTAGTCATCAATGTAATAGCTTGTTTGTAGCCAGATTTAACAGTGTATCGGCCTTTTGGATCAAAGTGCCAAATGATCTTGTCGGGAGAGCCAGTTTGTGAGATCGGGATTTGCATGACCATTTCAGCTTCCTTAGCTGAAATATGCTCACGTAGCCTCCTAACATTCCAATGTCCATCATCAATAAAATCAGAAACAGTCTTGCAGTTGTGGAATGGTCCAAGAGGAGAATGAATGTAAAAATCATCAGTAAAGGGAATCCACTTTTGTGTCCAGAATGAAATGCTTTGCCCATTTCCGACTTGCCATCTAATACCTTGTAACAACAAATCACGCCCGTGGAGTAGGCTACTCCAAAGCCACGAGGGGTGTGACCCTTTTTTAGCAACAAGAAAATTAGAGTTCGGAAAATATATACCCTTGAGAATTCTTCCCCAAAAGCGTCGGGATTAATAAGAAGACGCCACCCTTGTTTAGCAAGAAGGGCCATGTTAAAAGCTTCAAAATCACGGAACCCTAAACCACCTTATTGCTTTGGTTGCGAAAGCATTTTCCAATGGATGTGATGTTCATGGGAATCACCACCCCAGAAGAATCTACGAACGTAAACCATTAGCTTGTTCAAGAGGCTTGATGGAAGCATAAAGCATTGCATAGCATATGTTGGAATGGCTTGGATGACAGACTTGATTAGAACTTCTCTACCTGATTGGGAAAGAAGCTTCTGCTTCCACCCTTGCATTTTTTGAAGCACTTTGTCCAACAAGAAACCAAATAACTCTGTTTTCTTCTGGCCAAAAACAGAAGGAAGGCCTAAATATTTAGCTTTAGAGTCCATTTGGTGGACATAAAGTTCGCCACAAATATCGTTACGTAGAGAAGTTGAGGTGTTAGGTGAAAAGAACGCAGATGATTTCTGGAAGTTGACTGCTTGACCAGAAGCCTCACAATACGAATTTATAATGCTGACAAGAGTACTACATTCAGCTTGTGAAGCTTTCAAAAAGAAAAGTGAGTCACCCGCAAAGAATATATGGGAGATGAGAGGGCAATTTCGCGCCATTTTTATACCTGATAAAGTGCCTTGAGACATTGCTTTGGAAATTTGACGAGAGAGTACATCAGCTACAATGATAAATAGATAAGGAGAGATGGGGTCTCCTTGGCGAAGCCCCCGTTCTGGTTTTAAAACCCCGACAGAATCTCCATTCACCATAAACTCTAACTCATAAGTGGTGAGGCAAGCAGATATCCAATTACACCAGAGATCACCAAACCCCATTTTTCGTAAAACAGCTAGCAAGAAATCCCATTCCACTCTATCAAAAGCTTTATTTAGATCGACTTTTAGGGCCATAACATTTTGTTCCCCACGTTTTTTGTTGCGGATATAATGGAAAGCCTCGTTTGCAACTACGATACAATCCTGAATTTGGCGCCCGGGGATAAAGGCCGATTGTTGTGGGGAGATTATTTTGCTCATCAATGGTTTCAAGCGATTTGATAGAACTTTAGAGATGATCTTATATATGAAGTTGCAAAGGCTAATTGGCCGAAAATGTGCAAGTGTCTCTGGAGCAGGGGTCTTTGGAATAAGGACAACCAATGTTTTATTCAACTCTGATGGCATGTTCCCCATTTCAAAGAAATAACGAACTGCTTGACAAACCGAAGCACCAAGGAAATTCCAGTACTTTTGATAAAACATACCAGGAAATCCATCCTCACCTAGAGCCTTTAATCCACCAAGTTGTTTCGTAGCCTTATGAATCTCCGAATCAGTAATGGCGATTCCAAATAAATGTTCATTGTCTCAGACACAACAGGATCAAGCACACTAATCACGTCCTCAAAGTCACGAGCACCATTAGTCATATAAATTGATTGAAAATGATCTCGGACAAGCCTTTGAATTCCTCCGTTGTCATATACCCATTCCCCTTGAGCATTCTTCAATCCTGAAATAATATTGTTTTGACCACGCTGAATTGCATAAAGATGAAAAAAGCGAGAATTACAATCCCCGTAGTTAAGCCAATTCACACGAGATCGTTGGTGCCAGTACATTTCTTCACGCAACCAAGTGGCTTCAAGTTCTTGTAAGAGCGCTCTCTGCCTATTAAAGTTTCCAGAAGTGTGTGGAAGAGTTTGCACAAGCTCAATTTCCCTGGTTAGATTATCAATCTTGCGTTTATTATTACCAAAAGTAGCCTGACTCCATTTTTTAAGTCTACTTGCACACTGGGACAAATTATAGAAAAAGAGTGTCGCCAAAAATAGAAAAAGTGTCACACAAAGTATAAAAGAAGTGTCTAATAAAATTTGGTGATGCTCCCACACTTAAAAAATAAAGAGTTAATTACATAATTTTTCTATAGGTAAAAAAATGTAGGTAGAAGTCAAATAGGTAAAACTGAATTGATGGCGACACAAAAAAAGTTTGAGTATATAGTTTTCATTTTTTGTGACACACTTTGTTTATAAAAAGTGTCATTAAATATTAAAATTTTAGATTTTTGCTTACACTTTTAAAATGTGTCACTAAAATGTTAGATTTAGTGACATATTTTGTGTCATTACTCATTAGACCTCTGTCACTAAATATCTATCATCTTGTAGTTTATACAACATGAAATTCGGGCACTACAGTTATAAAAATATACATACATATTACTAAACTCGTAAAACACGACATTTTATGTTGCTTCACTTATAAAAAATATGCGTTCAGTTCACTCGAATTATAAGTTTAGTAACTGTAATGAACAAAATGAAGATTCGTTACCTTCGACGCACTTTTTTAAAAGTTTAGTGACGTAGTTATATATTTTCCCTTTTCCTATCAATGAAGTTTTTGTTCGATATTTTATTAATAATATGAAATAAAAAAAAATGTTACTGTGTATGAGAACCAAAGGAGGTAATGCAACTAGTATTTTTAAACATTATTATTGGAAAACCCATATTTGTCTCCGGATGTTAACACACCAGCTTACTTCAAAAGTTGAACTTTAAAAAGTAAACTTGTGTTTTGTTTGCAAATAGCAATTACTATCGGTATTGGTTTGACAATAGGGTAAAATGAAATTAAGTATCTCTAAATAACACGGGCATAATTTTATATATATCCTTCCATGGATGAATAATTACATGTATATCCTTTGTATCAGTTTTTTATGCATAAAATATAATGCTTTTAATACATCAAAAGAATGTATGTAATTTTTGAAATTTCCAAAGATATATATGTAAAAGCCCCTAATATAATATAAGATGTTATTTGGTATGTTCATATACTTTTGGGAATCGGTTTTATATTGTTTAATTAACATATTTATTTAATAAAAGTCAATACTAATAATGATAAAATACTAGTTTAATATTGTTTATAAATGAGTGTAAAATCGAAAGGGTGAGTTTATACAGACCCCCCCCCCTCTATAGTGGGATTTCCAATCATTACGTGCATCAAACGGTCGTACAATATGCATCACTGTTTGTACATTTTGACTAAAATCCTCCTTGTCACATCATAGAGGGGTTCTTATAACATATCTCAATCGAAAATGTAAAACCCTAAAAAGCATAAGCGTGTTAAATGACCATTTTACCCCTCAAGATTAATATTTATAGAGTACGTAAAATATGCAAAGCTTATTAAATGTATTTCTAACCTAACTTGTAAATAATTACCAAACATAATATGCAAGATAAATGAAATCGACACACTTACGTCTAAAATGCAATCACACGACTTAGAGTTTGCTTGGGCCGAAAATTTACATCACATTACAACTTAAAACCAAGCCCATCATAAATTGTGTTTTGGAAAGTCCATTTTCTGTTTTTGTTACCCATGATATTCGGCCAACTTACCCCATATATCTCTCATTCACGTAACAATTGTAACCTACACATTACACATTCAAAATAATAATAAATAAAACCCTAGCACTTTAAAGTGGCGGCAAACCCCATTTTTCCCCATTTTCAGTCTACAATTAGATGGTTCAAGGGAGGTTCGTACATCGTGACGTAGTTGTGATCAAGGTTGGTTCAAGAAGGGTTGGTTGCGGGTTCTTTTGGATTGCGGCTGTCGTGGGGTTTCTTGGTCGTGAGGCTGATGAATCCTTGGTTCTGTCGTGGGTTTAGGCTGCTAGGCATAGGGTTCTCTTGGCCATGATAGCTGCTGTCGTAGTGGGTTTTAAGACCCTAGTGTTTTCGCTTCATGTTCTCATCTCGCAAGGGTATCATATCAATCTCGTCTTCATTCTTTCCTTCTTATATTGTTTGTAAACCGTGTGACGAAACCATTTGAATGCATGCTTATATAATACGAAATTTTACATGAAATCATAAAAGGGACTCGCATAAAATAACAAATGAAAGGCTATCTTTATTCGACCATTACAAAACTGTTTTTAAATCTTTTCGACTCACATTTATACGACACATACACGCTTAGCTACTGATGGTATCGAGTCAAGTAAGGGTTATAAGAAGCGAATACGTCTTGAATCATGTTAAATGTCGACATCATTAAAAAGGGTATCGTGTGGGCTGTTTTGTGTCGGGTCGTGTGGGCTGTTTTGTGTCGTGTGAAAGGAGGGTCACGCGGGCTGTTTGAGTCGTGTGTAAGATAGGTCATGTGGGTGGTTTAACAATGAAGGTTTTATGCCCTAACGTAAGGGTTTTTGGTCTGTAAAAAGGGTGTCGCATGTATGCCATATTTTGCAAAACTTTAAGAAAAACAAATATTTGAGATAAGAGAATGAACAACGGCTGAGAATACATGCATGCTATATGGAATGGGCTAGTAAGATTTATGGGATGTGATTGCATGAGATTGGGTTTTTTTTTTAAAATGGTGTGCGTGAGCTGATTTGTCAATAGTGTATGGCATGCATGTATACGTGATAAACATATGGTATTTAAAAACAGTAAAAGAGTCGAAAAGATATAATATGGAATACGGATGAAATGGTCTTGTGGGGGTAACTTTGAGGGTGATCGCGGGATTCATTCGTGTGTCGTTTGGTGTTTTGAAAAGGGTTCGGGGAAGATGAGTCGGGGATTTATCATAATACATGGTTTCTAAGTCATGGGTGCTAGTCGTTTGAACCGCGGGCAAGCTTGAATATAGACCGATCATGTAGGTGAAACATATGTTCTTTTCTTTAAGCGTCCATGAAATTATTTTGGAAAGTAAAATGAGACCTTTTAGGTTTAATTACATTTTAAACCCTACCCTTTAAGATATTTACAACATAAACCCCATACTTTTAATTATGATCTTATAAAGCCCTCAAATAGATTATTTATCATATTAAACCTTTAAGTTTACCATTTATCATGTGTAAACCCTAAGTTTGGCTAATTTATGATTATTACCCTAAGGTATTTTCATTCGGTCCGTTACTAAAAATGAGAATACGCTTAATAACTCTAAAAATATTAATACGGTTTATATAAGCGATCAATCCGTTATGACTTAAATGAGCTAATAAGTATTAAACGAACCGTAATCCGTGTAGATTCGTTGAAGAAGGCGTGACGTTGTTTCTCTTGCGTTCCTTCCATTTGCTCTCATTTCATTTGCTAAGGTACAGATATTCTATCCCTTTTCAGTAGGGGTTTCTCATGACTTTCTAATCCCTCGACTTTATTTTGCTTGTGATATTTCATTGCTATAATCCTGCTATTGACTCTCTGATATTGAATCTTTGATATCGATCCCTTTGCTATTTGACCCTTGCTACTGAACCATTGCTATTGAATCTTTGCTTTGCTATTGACCTTACATTATTGAACCACTATTACGAACTCCCGTTATTGAACCCTTTGCTCACGAACCTTTGCTACTTGAATCATTGTTATTGACCCGTGCTATTGAATCGTGTTATTGAACCTTTGATATTGAAATATTGATATTGGACCTTGATATTGAACTATTGTTATGAACTTCTGACTTGTGAACTATTGATATTGCACATTTGCTTGTGAAGACATATACATTGCTACACTTTGAACTTTTGTCTGACCTGTCAGTTTGATACCCGAGCCATTAACTAGGCATGGGGGTTCCATGTCTGTGTCATTGATACACCAATGGCATGACTCTAGTGTGTACGAGTGATGTTACACACCGTCCCCATTATTGTATTGATTATTGCGCTTGAGATATATTGTATTGGCCACTATTGTATTGCGAGGGGCGATGGATGCATCCTAGATTTGTATTGTATTAGATTGATATTGATATATTGTATTGGTGATGTGGTGCGTGTGCAATACACCCCTCACGATCTGGGAGCTAGCTACTCCATTGGTTACCGAGGTCTCCTCCTATTGGTTTGGTATTCCGAGGTCACCCTCCGAATACAATGGCTACTATTGGATATTAATGCTAATGCCACTATTGATTTTATTGTATTGTATTGTTGGCTCGGGATAGATTTCCACAACCCTTACACTTTGATATACCTATATTGTACCTTCAGATTCCCCAATGCACCATATTCGTATTAATTGTCCATTACTCGGTGCCTTTATGCGACTCATCCTACTACCATTCCATTCACGCATCGGGTTATGATGTGATTATTGAATCGATTATGTTATTACATGTTCTATGTGATTACCGTTTATCCTTCTACGATATGATTAGTATGCGATTATATGATTTAACTTGTTGTCATCCGAATGTATGTTATCTTATGTCATGTGAACCTTGATTGGCCGGTAATCATGTTGAGTGTAATCGGTTGATTTATCCGCTTATCATGGATCCTTCATTTAATTGTGTTTATGGGCTATTGATTATCTGTTGATGTCCTTATTGCTACTTGTTGACCGCCACGCTTATATATCTGTTATGAATCGTGATGTTATAAACTGGGTTATTTGTCGTACTCGACCGCCATGCTCACTTCTTAATTAATTGCTTCCGCTTGCTTATAGTTTTCCGTTGGGCTTAATTATATTCGATTTCGATTTGACCGCATGCTATTCTATGTTGAGTGGATGCGATTTACGCTATGCTTGATTTTGTTTTGGTGCTTGTGTGTCCGATTTCTTATATGTGATTATATATGTCATGGATGTGTTGCTCACTGTGTTCTCCTTGATTCTTTGTTTGGCTTTGGACATCCAGTATAATTGTGTTTCTGCAGGATCCTCATTGACTCATTGTTCTCATTTCGTTGCGATCTTGTTATCAGTTTCCCTATTTCATTTGTATCTCTGATTTCGTTTAGCTTTCGTTTTGTTATATCTGTTCACTGGGCTTTTTAAGCTCAGCCGCATTTCTTTTCCTGCGGCAGGTTTTAGGTTTGAAGATGGGCTTTGATGGGTTGAGAGTTGGATTATTTGAGTGGACCGACCTTAGTTTTCCCTCATTATTTTGGACTGGATTGAAGAGCTATTGTTTTTAGATTTCATTTCGTTTTGGACATATTGGATTTTGTATTTTCTTTGTAAGTCATTCGTTTATATGACTTGGTAAATTATTTTATAAGGCTTCCGTTTGCAAAATTTTAATTGTATGTTCTGATATGACGCCAAAATGTGACACTTCTACCCTTGCGGGTTGGGGTGTTACAATTATGGTATCAGAGCAAAGGTTTCGTCTTGTTGACCTTAGGATTGACCTGTGAGGACTGGGTAGACATTAGGCTTCCGTCTGTTTTGATCTCTTTCGATTCCTTTTGATTGTAGTTCAGATTTGACTTTGATATTCTTTTGGCTTCAATGATTTGGCCTTCTTCCCTTCGCATTTGATTTTGCTATTTTAATTTCGCACATTCGTTTGTCGATCGTTATATAGAGACTACTCGTAGAGCCGAAGACGATGGTGCCGACTATGCATTGTTGCAACAATTTCTGGAGAGGTTCGTGAAGCAGAAGCCGCACCCAACTGCCATGCTGCTGGAGATGTCAGGATGCTGCCAAAAGGAGCTAGGCGGATCGACCAGAGTCGCAAAGACGGAGACAAGATTCAACTGGTGGACGCTTGGAAGACCTATGAGCAGAGGAACTATGACCGACGTACTTTAGACGGGCGGAGAAGCTACTACAAAGATTCATCTATTTCATATGATTGGGCGCGACTTGTGTTGCTCTGATTTGTTTGTCACGCATTTTGAGGCGGTTTGATATTTTGCTAAGTGATTTCGATCGGTATTGCTTTTCTTTGATTTGTTTAGAACTCGGTTTAAATCGTGAAGTTTTATGATTCAGCATTTTGGTATTATCTCAACTTTATTTTTGGAACGTCAATAATGAGTCATGAGGAACCGTTTCGAGCAAGTTGGCGGCCTTCTCTCTTTTGCGGTATGGTAAGTTGGTTTGATGCATTTTATGTTGTATGTATGTGGATATGGTCTGCTTTGTTATGTTACTTGCTACCTGTATATTATCTGTTTTGTGGTGATATTGGTTATGTGGTTTGTCATGACCCGAGGCAGAATATGATGACAATAAGGACTTGTTATGTGATGCAAGTATTATGACGCCTGATCACCGTGATAATACCGAGATCATATAATTTGAAACTTATTGGAATCATACGACGTCTTTGGAAATGCTTGGGGTTGGTACGTGAATAGAATAAGGCTTATATCCGTTATTTGACACTCCTCACGTTCGTTTGAAATTGCATCCGCTTATAGATTCTCACCGACATCTCATTATGTGTAAGTTCAGACTGTGGAACCAAAATCTTTATGATCGTAGTGAAGCTATGGATTGCTACGCCGCTTTAAACCGACGCCTCCGTACCTCTGCGACTTCAATTTTCGAGGACGAAAATTTTCTTTTAGAGGGGAAGAGTTGTAAAACCCTAAAAAGCGTAAGTGTGTTAAATGACCATTTTACCCCTCAAGATTAATATTTATAGAGTACGTAAAATATGCAAAGCTTATTAAATGTATTTCTAACCTAACTTGTAAATAATTACCAAACATAATATGCAAGATAAATGAAATCGACACACTTACGCCTAAAATGCAATCACACGACTTAGAGTTTGCTTGGTAAAATTTACATCACATTACAACTTAAAACCAAGCCCATCATAAATTGTGTTTTGGAAAGTCCATTTTCTGCTTTTTGTTACCCATGATATTCGCCAACTTACCCCATATATCTCTCATTCACGTAACAATTGTAACTACACATTACACATTCAAAATAATAATAAATAAAACCTAGCACTTTAAAGTGGCGTGCAAACCCCATTTTTCCCATTTTCGGTCTACAATTAGATGGTTCAAGGAGGTTCGTACATCGTGACGTAGCTGTGATCAAGGTTGGTTCAAGAAGGGTTGGTTGCGGGTTCTTTTAGATTGCGGTCGTCGTGGGGTTTCTTGGTCGTGAGTGATGAATCCTTGGTTCTGCGTGGGTTTAGGTGCTAGGCATAGGGTTCTCTTGCCATGATAGGCTGCCAGAGTGGGTTTTAAGACCCTAGTGTTTTCGCTTCATGTTCTCATCTCGCAAGGGTATCATGTCAATCTCGTCTTCATTCTTTCCTTCTTATATTGTTTGTAAACCGTGTGACGAAACCATTTGAATGCATGCTTATATAATACGTAAATTTTACATGAAATCTTAAAAGGGACTCGATAAAATAACAAATGAAAGGCTATCTTTATTCGACCATTACAAAACTGTTTTAAATCTTTTCGACTCACATTTATACGACACATACACGCTTAGCTCTCGATGGTATCGAGTCAAGTAAGGGTTATAAGAAGCGAATACGCCTTGAATCATGTTAAATGTCGACATCATTAAAAGGGTATCGTGGGGCTGTTGTGTCTGGTCGTGTGGGTGTTTTGTGTCGTGTGAAAGGAGGGTCACGCGGGCTGTTTGAGTCGTGTGTAAGATAGGTCATGTGGGTGGTTTAACAATGAAGGTTTTATGCCCTAACGTAAGGGTTTTTGGTCCGTAAAAGGGTGTCGCATGTATGCCATATTTTGCAAAACTTTAAGAAAACAAATATTTGAGATAAGAGAATGAACAACGGTGAGAATACATGCATGCTATATGGAATGGGCTAGTAAGATTTATGGGATGTGATTGCATGAGATTAGGTTTTTTTTAAAATGGTGTGCGTGGTGATTTGTCAATAGTGTATGGCATGCATGTATATGTGATAAGCATATGGTATTTAAAACAAGAAAAGAGTCGAAAAGATATAATATGGAATACGGATGAAATGGTCTTGTGGGGTAACTTTGAGGGTGATCGTGGGATTCATTCGTGTGTCGCTTGGTGTTTTGAAAAGGGTTCGGGGAAGATGAGTCGGGGATTTATCATAATACATGGTTTCTAAGTCATGGGTGCTAGTCGTTTGAACCGCGGGCAAGCTTGAATATAGACCGATCATGTAGGTGAAACATATGTTCTTTTCTTTAAGCGTCCATGAAATTATTTTGGAAAGTAAAATGAGACCTTTTAGGTTTAATTACATTTTAAACCCTACCCTTTAAGATATTTACAACATAAACCCCATACTTTGAATTATGATCTTATAAAGCCCTCAAATAGATTATTTATCATATTAAACCTTTAAGTTTACCATTTTTCATGTGTAAACCCTAAGTTTGGCTAATTTATGATTATTACCCTAAGGTATTTTCATTTGGTCCACATTACTAAAAATGAGAATACGCTTAATAACTCTAAAAATATTAATACGGTTTATATAAGCGATCAATCCGTTATGACTTAAATGAGCTAATAAGTATTAAACGAACCGTAATCCGTGTAGATTCGTTGAAGAAGGCGTGACGTTGTTTCTCTTACGTTCCTTCCATTTGCTCTCATTTCATTTGCTAAGGTACGATATTCTATCCCTTTTCGAGGGGTTTCTCGTGACTTTCTAATCCTCGACTTTATTTTGCTTGTGATATTTCATTGCTATGATCCTGCTATTGACTCTCCGATATTGAATCTTGATATCGATCCCTTTTCTATTTGACCCTTGCTACTGAACCATTGCTATTGAATCTTTGCTTTGCTATTGACCCTTCTGTTATTGAACCACTATCACTGAACTCCCGTTATTGAACCCTTTGCTCATCGAACCTTTGCTCTCGAATCGTTGTTATTGACCCGTGCTATTGAATCTGTGCTATTGAACCTTTGATATTGAAATATTGATATTGGACCTTGATATTGAACTATTGTTATGAACTTCTGACTTGTGAACTATTGATATTGCACATTTGCTTGTGAAGACATATACATTGCTACACTTTGAACTTTTGTCCGACCGCCGGTTTGATACCCGAGCCATTAACTAGGCATGGGGGTTCCATGTCCGTGTCATTGATGCACCAATGGCATGACTCTAGTGTGTACGAGTGATGTTACACACCGTCCCCATTATTGTATTGATTATTGCGCGCTTGGATATATTGTATTGGCCACTATTGTATTGCAGGGCGATGGATGCATCCTAGATTTGTATTGTATTGATTGATATTGATATATTGTATTGGTGATGTGGTGCGTGTGTGCATACACCCCTCACGATCGGGACCTAGCTACTCCATTGGTTACCGAGGTCTCCCTCCTATTGGTTTGGTATTCCGAGGTCACCCTCCGAATACAATGGCTACTATTGGATATTGGGCTGCTAATGCCACTATTGATTTTATTGTATTGTATTGTTGGCTCGGATAGATTTACACAACCCTTACACTTTTGATATACCTATATTGTACCTTCGTATTCCCCAATGCACCATATTCGTAGACACTGTCCATTACTCAAGACTTTATGCGACTCATCCTACTACCATTCCATTCACGCACGGGTTATGATGTGATTATTGAATCGATTATGTTATTACATGTTCTATGTGATTACCGTTTATCCTTCTACGATATGATTAGTATGCGATTATATGATTTAACTGTTGTCATCTGAATGTATGTTATCTTACTGTCATGTGAACCTTGATTGTCCTGGTAATCATGTTGAGTGTAATCGGTTGATTTATCTGTTTATCATGGATCCCTTCATTTAATTGTGTTTATGGGCTATTGATTATCTGTTGATGTCCTTATTGCTACTTGTTGACCTGCCACGCTTATATATCTGTTATGATACTGTGATGTTATAAACTGTGGGTTATTTGTCGTGCCTGACTGCCATGCTCACTTCTTAATTAATTGCTTCCGCTTGCTTATAGTTTTCCGTTGGGCTTAATTATATTCTGATTTCCTGATTTGACTGCATGCTATTCTATGTTGAGTGGATGCGATTTCTGCTATGCTTGATTTTGTTTTGGTGCTTGTGTGTCTGATTTCTTATATGTGATTATATATGTCATGGATGTGTTGCTCTGCTGTGTTCTCCTTGATTCTTTGTTCTGCCGGACATCCAGATAATTGTGTTTCGCAGGATCCTCATTGACTCATTGTTCTCATTTCGTTATGCGATCTTGTTATCAGCTTCCTATTTCATTTGTATCTCGATTTCGCTTAGCTTCGCTTTGTTATATCTGCTCACCGGGCTTTTTAAGCTCACCGCATTTCTTTTCTGCTGCGGTTTTAGGTTGAAGATGGGCTTTGATGGGTTGAGAGTTGGATTATTTGAGTGGACCGACCTTAGTTTTCCTCATTATTTTGGACCTGATTGAAGAGCTATTGTTTTAGATTTCATTTCGTTTTGGACATATTGGATTTTGTATTTTCTTTGTAAGTCATTCGTTTATATGACTTGGTATGTTTTATAAGGCTTCCGTTTGCAAAATTTTAATTGTATGTTCTGATATGACGCCAAAATGTGACACTTCTACCCTTGCCGGGTTGGGGTGTTACAGAAAATGTGAAGTAGGATGTAGGATAAGGGTGAAATCATTTACAAAGTCACCTATCTACACATGAATGAATTTATCATTGCATTTCATTCTTTTATTCCTATATTTGTCTACCAAACATTTTTTCTATTTCTTTATTCATATCAAACCATACTCTAATTCCAATTATTTTATACCAAATGCACCCGTAAGTAATACCAACACCAAATGCGTATGATTTCAACTAGTCAATTAGCTAACATAGATAATTCATGGCATGTATCCATGGTCTGCAGTTCAATATTGATGGCGAAAATCCAAATATCAGGATTAGTACCATTAAACTTTGAAACCTCCAAATGCATGGATCGCGGAATCACCGGACCATGAGCACCGCCTGTTCCATGTCGCGTCCCCAAAAGCTTCGTAGCCTGCAACTCCGTTGTTAACGCAGAGATCTGAGTGTGTAGCTCTACGTTTACCGCATCGGCATGCTCTTTTAAAAGCAAACATATTACATGTTCGTCCATGATCAATGAAAGCACCAGTTGATACGACCCGTTAAGGTTGTATCGATAGTATGCACCCGTTCAAGCGTGATGCAAGCTCCTAAAAAGAGAAGAAGAAGACCAAATATATTTTTAATCGTCAAAGCTTAATGAATTCATTCATAATGACGAGTTTAAATACTTGTTGTGAGATAATCCTAAACAAATACGAATACTTATCCTATCACGACACAAACATATATCCTAAAAACAAAAGATAAGTATGATAGACAACTCGTAATCCATCACGTATTCCATGCGCCAACCAGACGCAGTCTTGACCCATTTACCACGCCCCACCCTTGACCTGTGGGCGTAAATCATTTGGCTTGTGTGCGGGTTCACGATGAGAGTAGGGGGTTTGTTTAATTTAGATAAGTAAGGATATCCGGAAAACTATTATTTTTTAACAATCCACATTCAATAACGACTCATGTTATTACTCTTTATAAGTCTTAACTGCGCACGGGTTTAAAAACTAAATACGACTTAATTTATTATTAATAGGAATATAAATGTCAAAATGAAGGCATGACCGCATGGATTACTGTTGGATGAAAATAAATAGACGAGATTGTACATATAACAATGACAAATTTTTTTCATGGGTCATTATGTTCTACTAAACACACACAATTTTTAGAACATGCTATCAATAGTTAAATTTAAACGTGATTAAGTAAACACCATACGAGTTAAACACAATCAAACCATTCGTGCAACAAAAAATTTATATAAAATATTAACCAATTAATAAATAATGAGAAAATTATATAACAACTCGTGTGTACATTGGTATTATAACTATATAAGTATCAAAAATTTAATATAACTTCATAGAAAATTCTTAGGCATTACAAAACCAAAAATTTATCAATAGTCAAAATATTTAACATCAAAATAAAATATTGAAATATTATTACCTATTATATTATCCGCACAAACCTCATGTGTGCACGGATTATAAAACTAGTGTATATTATTGCAACCTTTAAACACATTTATAATGCACCAAATCATAATGAGTATTTATTGTCTTCTTTTCAAAATTTAAGTAAGGATATAATTTTAAAGGTTAAGTGAGGATTTGTGGTTTACAACTCGCAAATAACTATAACTAGTGTAATAATTAAAATTTTTTTTTGGTATTTAATCATTTTATTTGCTATTAATAAAATCATAAAGATCTCATATCGCCCTATTAATAGCTATCATAGGTAAAATATTCTCAAATTTAATCACGAGTGTGCTCAAAATATTTTTGTTGTCAATTCAGCAATTAGTACAAGATCTAACAAATAAACCTTGATTACTTATCCTCCTATATAAGATGCTAATTACGGATCCTATATATCACTTTTAAAAATAATAACAAACATCAACATGGTTAAGTCATTAATTGCCATGACAATTCTTCTATGTCTCATGACGGCAGGTAATTGTTAATCCTCTTATTCTTGCCTAAGTAGGTGCTAAATTTAGTTTATGTATAAGCAGCTTATTTAAAATGCAAAATGTAAAAAAGGACATTGTTAATGGTATACAAACTTATCAACTTGAGCTTATAGGTTATATGAGTTCATAAGCTTGTAACCACTCAAATGAGAATATTGGCTTTTTAAATTTTCATTAGACTTGTCTAGAGAAATACGAGTAATTTTTTATTGCATTTGGTTTTGATGATAGAAAATACGCTTGTTGGACTAGCACAATTATGTTTGAGCATTATAAGAATTATGTAATCTTTATGGCATTTTATATATGATTCAAATTGCAGGTATAGAGATGCTTATGGCCCAGATGACTTGTGAGGACAATCATCCTTTTCCCGCGTGTACATTTGATACATGTTTTGGGATGTGCCGTATCCTTCATCCTGGACGTCGCACGGTTGGACAATGCAAAGGTTCAGCCATATGCCACTGTTATTTTGAATGTCGGAATCCGCCAGGAACAAGTCGACAAAAGACCGAGAAACGTGAAAATTTTGAACTCTCCCCCTTCGCATCACCTGATAATTCTCCATACCCTTCTCCAATGAATAATCTCAATTATCATTAAAGTTTCTTATCCACAATTGCCGCTAAATTTCATTGAGAAGTATACTATTTAGATATCGTATGGATATTCTAGAATTTAAGTTATGTCCTTATCACACCCCAATATGTAAGACAATGACATGCATATGTGTGTCTCGATTAGCAATCAATAAAGCTAATAGCGTACCTTAATCGCAGGTTCTTAAGGGATATATCATTGGCACTCTAAAAAGAACAAGTTAATGAATCCAGGTCAACAACCTAAACTTCGATGGTAAAAGTTATATTGGAGGTTACAAACTTGAACAACGTGGCTCATCTTAACCAATGTTTTAAAACCGGGTCTTTAACGACCCGATCAATTATCAGTTTAACTGGTTCGATTACCAAGTCAACTCGGTTTTCAATTAAAAAGAAACTCTTTTTTTCAACAATACGAAAAAAGTATGTATATAAACACGGTTTAAAAAGCCGCAGCCCCGTGAATAACGCGAGGCTGGACATCGACACGCTCGCTGTCTTACGCCCTTATGCCGTCGCTTTTAGAACTCGATATATATAAAATATGATATATATATATATATATACGGGATAATGTATTATAATTTTGTATGCCATTCTACCACAATTCTTCATAAAAAGACACTATCAATGAATCCGGACCCATGTAAAAAAAAATCATGACCCACAAAAAATCAAAGACCCACATTATATACACAAAATTGTGGAATTAATTTGCCACAATAAATCAGCTAATATATTCCCTATATATATATATATATATATATATATATATATATATATATATAGAATCCGGATCGATTGGAAGATTTTTATTTTGAGAAGATTGAGAAGGTTTTAAAAACGATAGATTTTTAACTTTGATTCATGTTTTCAAGCCGTAAAACTCGCTTTTAATATGATTAAAATTCAAAATGTGTAAAAAAATTGAATCACGTTAAAAATCTCTCGATTTTGCGATATATGTAAATAATCGAATCATCTCATATAAATTTAATGAGTCGCCATCATAACTCGATTTTAACAATGATTTGTGAATCAAATTTGTGATTTATAGATTCGATTCACCATAAAATGATGTTTACTTGTGAATCAAATCAAAACATGAATCAATTCTGCTCAAAGAAGATTTCTCAATCTTCTCAAAATAAAAACCTTCTCAATAGAACCGAGCCTATATATATATATATATATATATATATATATATATATATATATATATATATACTAGATTTCAAAGCCCGCCCAATAGGCGGGCATGACTTATAATTATTGTTAACATATTTTTCTTTATCGTAAGAAGGTTGATAAGAAATGTTTTGAAAGTGGGCTTTTTTCTGAAACGGTAATTGTTAAATTATTTTACTAAATAGAGTCATACTTTGTTTTTAGAACTATTTCATCTACAATTTCTATGAAAATAAGACTACATTGCTCGAAAAATATTGTTTTTCTATATGCATGCTTTAAGATGGAAAGATTATTAGTTAGATAAAGTGTTAATAATAGTGTCTATATATAAGAGGCTTTGTGCATCAATAATCCATGTTACGTGATAATATCCCCTACCAAATACTCCATGTTAGATAAAGTGTTAATCCTCTGTTTTTTCACTTTGTATGTCTATATTGTGTATTGCACATTCTTCCTTGCTTGAAAAATATTGTTTTTCTATATACATGCTTTAAAATGAGAAGATTATTAGTTAGATAAAGTGATAATAATAGTATCTATATATAAGAGGCTTTGTGCATAAATATTCCATGTTATGTGATAATGTCCCGCACCAATTAGGTTTGTTTTTAAGTCGTGTTATAAGCATGTGAGATGAATTTAGTGAGATAAACTTGTGTGGTTTATATATTGTGAGATAGTTAGTTATCGCTCTAAAAGCATAAGATAAATGACAATGTCTATAAACAACTAACATGGTCGTTGTATTTTTTCATATTAAATTGGAGAATCCAATTCTATCAATGAAGGCTCATGTCATTTAATAAAATAATTCCAAGATTACAACTATATAAGATTAAATTTGCATCACTAAAAGATAATAGAAATTGCCTATAGGCGCTTCGTGAACCGTCTTGTTGAATGAGATTATAGTGATCAATAGCATTCCCGCATTTCAACAAAGCATGGTCATATCTTTAAATTCCTAATACTCCATCGATAACTTCAAACCACTTCAAGCTTGAAGTAAGCAGCGAATCATGCGTAACCACATCACTATAGGCCGCATGTTTCAATCCAATGAGAAAGATAATAAGCTTAAATGATATTTATAGTGGATCCAATCTTACGTCCAACTGATGAGGTAAAAAATTATAAAAAAATACCCATATCCTCTAAATAACATGCGAACTAAAAATAATCAACTTTAGCAAAATAATACTTAAAAATGCATTGGCATGAAAAACAAAAAATAAACACTGCATCAAACAAAAATAAACACTACAGGAAAATGTATCCAATATGGTGTGCCAAGAACGTAGTGTATCTCGTACATCATATCAATTTCACAGTCCAACCACGTATGCAATTGTTTTAATCACAATAAATAAAGCTTTAAGGATACTCACCACAATACATGACCCGTTATAAGATGGCTAAAACGATACTTACTACCTCAAGAATGCAATGGTTCAACTACACACGTTGAAATTCTATTCGACCAAGTCGGTAGTTAAGCTTCAAGAACGTAGTGTATCTCAGACATCACAATCCAACCGCATATGCAATTGTTTTAATCACAATAAATAAAGCTTTAAGGATACTCACCACAATACATGACCTATTATAAGATGGCTAAACGATACTTACTACCTCAAGAATATAATGGTTTCACTACACACGTTGAAATTCTATTCGAATGAAGGCTTGATTATGTCATTACGAATGAAGTCGCATCCCATTCAATTGTTTCGGTATCCGCAAGTTTTGATATGTCGGTCTAGGTATCGCAAATATCACAATTGTGATTGCTTCCTTCAGTCAATAGGACAAGTCAAAAACGGTAGGTATTATCCAAAATGAAAAGTTAACTTACTTTTAGGATTCAATAATGGGTGAGCATGCTATAATTAGTTCACAATATATCAACACAATAAAATAAAACTTCACATGTGTTGGACCTACGATCAGTTGTTGAGCGTGATTATGACCACTTATTCCTTCGTCTGGTGGTTGTAAAAATAAAAAAAGAAGAAAAAGATGTATATATGAATTTGTAATTGTATAAATATCATGGCGGTAAACTTCAGTATTGAAAAGAGATGTAAAGATACCACTTCAAGAACGACTAAATTACAAACTGATTCGCATGATTTAAACATGAATCCAGATTAGAGTTATGAAATAAACATGGATACGCTTTCAACAAAGGACTGGACTTGAGTTGAAGCGTAAACTTGATGTTCGAGAAAAGCTTCAAGACGTAATTCCATGATTTTCATTTGTTCTTGGGCCGCAATCTCAAACTCAACAATTGGCCTGTTTGAAAACGCTCTTAAAGAGCAAGATAAAGTCACCAATGAGTCTCGCTTAAACGGGTGTAGTTCAAATGCCACATATATTAGAGTTTGAAATATATCTGTGAATATATGAAGCAAAGCATGGAATCGAAACTTACAACTACTAAAGAAGAAGATGGTTGTGATGACAGAGAAAGTTTTCGCTTCGTCAATGTCTTGATTAGCGTAATTATCTTGAGAAGTTAATTTTTCATCCAACCGAGAGCTTCATTCAGAGAATTATTTTGGGCTAGTAATCGCTATCTAACCCCGGAGCAAAGATTAATGTAATTATTTTGAGATAGTAATTTGCCATCCAACCCGAGAGGTTCACCTCGTAATTATTTTGAGATAGTAATTTGACATCCAACCCGTGAGCTTCATGAGCGAGTTATTTTGAGATAGTAAATTGACATCCAACCCGAGATATACATTGGCGTAATTATTTTGAGAAAGCAATTTGCCATCCAAGCCAAGAGCTTCATTAGCGGAAGTATTTTGAGATGGCAATTTGTCATCCAACGAATAGCTTCATGGACACCAAGGTCGGATATTTAGGTCGAACTCAAATCAAACCCATTGCTTAATAGTTCCTTGATAAGCCAAAGTGACCGCACTCGATCGCCAAAGCGATCAGACACCGATTAGCCAAAGTGACAAGACTCGATCACCAAAGTAACAAAGACCGATTAGCCAAAGGGATCGCAACTGATCACCAAGTGATCGCACCCTATTCGTAAGCTTCACCGGTTCTTTCTTTTGCTGCTTCCATTTCTTAGTAGAAGAGATGCTACTTAATACTATGTGCCCAGATGGAAGTCGGGAGCATTATGTATGATGTGCTCCTCAAACTATGTATGATTGTTGAATAGTATCGATGTCGATGTTCTTCAACTTTACAACCGATTCCACATGACCTTTCAAAGATAAGCAACTCTAGCAGATCGCACCATTAAACATTCATTCAATGTATCGTAAAATAATTGATTTACGTATTGCCAAAACTATATATAATTTCCTTAGATAGTAGAAACCTCATATTTTTATATAGATGTTTTAGTCTAAACTATTGTTCTATAGAGTGAAAAGAATAGTAGTGTACCGTGTCATCTTTGCTTGGCATTTTCATCCTCACCATTTGATTAAGTTCACCGTGGTTGTTATGCTCAACATATCGCATTTCCGTGGGTCCAAATCTGTAGTGTTCTTTGTGCTTGAGCCCATTTAAGTTCACGATCTTCCTTCCCAAAGTTCATTTTCCGGTGAAAGCAACCAAGAAGAAACAAAATATATTTCAAGTATCTAACCGAACGCTACGAACTTGTATCAAACACTCGGCTAGCATTTTACTCACCCATTGATCAATAACCGGATCCCACACTCTACCACTTATAGCATATCTAATAAAGAACTTGTTGAGATCAAGTGGGATGTACAATACAAGGTTGTAAAGCCAAATTACTCCACCCCAACCCCATCGTATCCTTCAATTGCAAAGAAAACTCCAGCTTGCATAAATAGCAATCGTGTTGCATTTTATAGGTTACCCAATTTAGTCCTTTTAGAATTAGTTGGTATTAGCAAAATTATAGAAAACGCTTTTAGATCATTATATATTCTACATATTTATAATAATCTATGATTACTTTTATATATGCAATATGAAAGAAATTATTATTGTCTCGGTTGCTTTTGCTCTTTTCTTTTTATCTTTTTCTTAGTTTCAAGTTCAACGACCACATTATAATTAGTGGGCACGATCGATAGGTAAAAAACATTGCTCGCAATATGAAACCGAAGCATGAAAGAGGCATCCATTTAATAAGCTCATGAAGTAAGCCTTGCACAATTCTCACCATACGCTTTTATTCAAGATTAATCTTGTGTATTGGTGAATGGTTCGAGAAAACCATAAACTTGCAACTTAAAACTTAGAGTTTAGACTTATAGAACTCCCGCTATAACTTATTTCTCCTATAATAACCAAATAAGTAAGAAGAAAGAACACAAAAATTTCATGATTTAAGTGCCTTTGTAAACAATCACATAACACTCTCTTCTTTGTGACGCTATCGCTTGTACAATAGTGGCATCAACAATTACCTTTGACACCCTCTTATAAGACTTTGGAACACACTTAATTAATGTGAAAGAAAATTGCATACTAAATTATAAGATTTATATCGCTTGGTTTAGACGTTAAACATATAACAAAAACAACAGAAATATTGAAATTCAAGGGTAAAAGATAGGTAAGGCCAAGTATTGCAAGGATTGTAAATGATGCTTTTACTCCGAGTGTTCTCTTCATTCCTAAGTATATTAAAAAGTTTATCCGAGTTATATTGAATCATGAATACTTATTGTTAACCCCCTTAAGGGTCATGTGTCAATGAAAATATTTGTAATAACTTGTTGTCCGGATTTTATTTTAAATGAAACTTCAAAGAATATAATGGGCAACGTTAAATCTCTTCACCCATTTGACATGTTTCTTTTATAGCTATCGGTTTTTTACCCATTAGATATAAAACATAACCCATATCACCCATTTATAAGTAAACGGTTAAAAGTGCAACCTCTAATCCATATATGCTATATATTAAATATAATTACAGAAAATAAGAGTAAAAGATGTTGAACTCAGAGCTACATCTCAGAACTCCTCGCCTCAGGGCCATTCCCCCGAATCGACCGGCTACCTTCTCATGCATTGCAAGAATATTGGGTGAATTTGCACCATACCAATATTTGAGTTGGTGGTTGGACCAAACCATCGCTTGGTTGACCGCTGCATTTGGTCATCTATTTGCGAGTTCCCATTCGAGATCCTTCACCTTTGGCTAATAAATACGAATTGTGTAGGTAATATAGCTCTTTCTCCTTGTTCATCGCTTGTCTCACTTCCCTCACGATGTACTTGCCTTTCTCAATTGGGTTTCTTGCGGTTATTAGCTCCAACATCACAACTCCATAGCTATAAACGCCACTTTTTCGCTTAATTGTTGAGTCATGTAATATTCGTGATCCATGTATCCCTACATCAACCGAAAAGATGTCATTATCTAGTTATGATTATCATCACACAACATAAAAAGAGCTAGGATATAGCATTTGAAGTGTAATGGATAATTCAAGTGTTACTAACCATGGTCTCTTTGACTTGAGTGGTAATATAAGTCCCGTTAGCATCACTCAACGGCTTGGATAGGTTAAAATCAAAGAACTTTAGCAACTAATCTTTGGTCTAGTAAGATATCGCTTGTTTTAATCTCTATGTATGATTGGAGGATCAAGAAGATCATGTAAATATCGCAACCCTATTGTCGCCTCGAAGTGCTATTTTCGCCTTCACATCCACCCAACCTAATGCCCGATCTTCCCGCACATATGAAACTTCATTTGAACTACAAGATCAAACGCTTTGAACTTCTAATTAAAACAAAACTTTCTAAATTATATATCGATAAACGTGTACATTCCAAAACAAAATTGTTACTGAACAGGTGATGAGTAAAACATAATTGATCACCAATTCACATCATTCCATTAGCAAATTTAGCCCCACTTTTCAAACTACGCTTGCTTTACAGCTTGCAATTGTCACAAAGAAACACAACGACGCCAAAGAAACATCTCTGTAATATCGGGTACCTACAAAATTTCCATTATATACATCTATCTAATCTTTATGCTAATAAATAAGTAATTTCGACATGCTTTGAGACGATAATGGTAGATTTTAGTGCCTTGAATCATGTCAACACGGATGGTTGGAATTATATCCATATCCACATACCGACGAGTAGGTAAGTCTACAAAGATCAATTCCATGCTTTTGGTATCCAAGGTCCTACTTTTGCGAATAATTATAGCCTTGATAGATCCAAAAAGTTGACAATTTCAGCGATAAATTCCACTACCCTCCTATATCCTTTACTCACTCAATGCTTTTTGTTATTCATGCTTACATTGAAATAAGCATAACTCTTTGTTATACTATATGAGACGCAACATAACTGGTAAATTAAAGATGTATGGGTCGGACTTTAAAGTATGTAATGCGACATAGCTTGGTGACCAAGCCATTAACTTGCTTGTCATATTATAACTCCACCGCCATTATTATCGATTGTGGTTTCAACCTCAGTATGCTTCTTCTCGATGTAGTAAAACTCACTAAAGTAGATAGTTAGATTACGGCACAAAAGCAAAACTCCCGAACCAAAAAGCTACGCCTTTTTGAAGATTTATTTGCAAGTGAACCGAGTAAACGACTTTTAGGAAAATTCGAGTAGCACTAATTTTAGCTCCAACTTCTTATTTGTATGAGAAAAGCGTAATGTCTCCCCATCACGTCACATTAACAATCAATATCGATATTATATCGTATTTCAGTGTTTGGTTTCCCAATAAGGTAATGCTATCAATATTAATAGTATATCGGATATATCGTATGGTATGTCCGCAATGAAGTGGAGTCCTTAAAAAGTGATATATCGTATATCACCAAATGTAACCGATGAAAGGCCATTAAAAACATATAGTCACGTGAATCTTGTACTGTTTGCATAGTAAACACCGAATACCGACATGTTACATCAATCCGCTGCATCCCATGACTTGAACTCGCTTTGTGTTTTTAAGCGTTGACCCATAATTAGTTACAAGAAAATGCACTAAATCGATAGATTGCCGATCGATGTTCAATAATCAACTTATGTAGTCATCATTATGGTTATTATTGTAACATAAAGAGCAGCGTTAACTCGATCCGTATATGTTTTACGCTTTCATTCATTTCAAGATTTATAATATGACTAAAATATGACGACTACACGAACTCAAAGAAACGTTAAGTCAAGTTGATTGTTTTTAAAATGTTGCTTACGTGCGCGCCTTGATTCAGGTCCATCCAATGTACCACCCACGCCCATACCTTGAACATGCACTAACCGAGAACTTTGGCTATTACAGAATCTAAATTATAATAATCGAATAAAAAAAATCCTGAGATCATACTGGGTTATTCTTATTTTCCAGTTAGGCAACGAATTCCAAAGGCGGACATCGACTTCATAGCATGTTGTCCAAGTTCGCCGATGGTATTTGTATACCTACGAAAGTTACACAACATTTGTTAATAATGTTTACAAAATAAGTAGAAGCAAACAATAGGATGTAACAAAAGCGATGCAGAGATAAATCACAAAATTATCCATTGATCCAAACACTCCTTTAGGAGTCTGTTTTCAATTTTTCAAAGCAAATCAAGAATCCAAGCTTATGTAATCCTTAAAATGATTCTAATTACTAATTTAAAACTATTGAATGCACTTTTAACTAATCAAACCACTAAAACTACTAAACACCGACTTAAGATGTTCATCAAGAACGTTAGGATCCAACCCGCCAAAAATACCGATAGAAAACTTCAAACATTCAACATTATGTTTCATAATGTAATATATGTTCGTAATGAAACAAATTATCGACAATTGTATTATTTGGATCGTTGTCATTCGGTGTTCCTTGTGTACTGGTATCAAGTCGCAATTAAAGAAAATAAGCTTTATGAGGAAGATGAGAATGTCACTTCAAGAAGCTTGTTCTATGGGTCATACCAATCTTTGTGCTTATGAAAATAATCAAACAGATAACCTTATAACCAAAAGAACGTGATTTTTTAATCCTATAAACACCTATTTACAACAATCAAAATCAAATCAATCTAGACTTACCCGCATAATTTGTGTCTCGTTGGTCATGAACATTGATGTATCAAGATATATAAGCTTTTGGATGTCTTCTCTGTCCGTATTCACATGAAGTCATGAACCCTAAATCATTTAATTTAATGAAATTAGGGACAAACAAAAGTGAACCATAAATAATCAATGGTTGAATTAATTTTATAAAAACAAAATTTACAAACCCGTTGTTGAATTTCGCTTTTTGTGTGAGGTGGATCATGTTTTAGGGTTTCACAAGTGTGGTAGAGATAATATCGAAGTTTTCAAAAGCGAATATAAATTTTTAATTCCTTTAATAAGTTAAAGTTTTCTAGTTATTAATTTTCGCTTGTATCATCCATCACAACCGATGGCTTAGATCCATGGTTGAGGTGTTTGTTGTGGAGTAAGAGACCCAAGTTCGAATCAATCCACCTTCACTTTTTAAAATATCCGATTCTAATACCTCAAGTAGTTGCCTAGGTGGACAACAATTTTAAAAATAAATTTTAAAATGCTTACATGGCAAGAATGTGATGACATGGCTAATAATGAATTATCGGGCAATGAGGTGGCGTTACGTGGCATTATCTACGGTAACGCCTCCCGTTATATATAATATAGATATATATATATATATATATATATATATATATATATACGCCAGAACGCCTCCCCGTTATATATAGTAAGGCTAGTAGTTTCACCAAGGCTAGCAATAGTATGTAAACCAGAAATGATATTAAGTTTTTTCAATATCAAAGTAACTTTTAAATAAAATTGTTAATATCACACTTACTTTTTACATGTTTTCTTAATATCAAAGTTAATTTTTTAATATCACCGTAACTTTTCTTAATATCGAATAAAAAGATGGTGATATTAAGTAAAATTGTTAATGTCACAAGAGAACTCATAATATCGTTAATATCACGGTAGGACTCATAATCAAAAAAAAAAAAGTGCTCATAAAATCAAAAATAAAAATGAAAGAAGATAGCAATAGCAAGGATCGCTCAAAAGGAAAAAATCAAAAATCGCTTATACGGTCAATTGGCACCGTAATGAAACAAGATATCTTGACTTTTTACAAAAAGTCAATATCATATTCAAATGAGCGGTCCATCAATCCGCACATCCGCACGAATTAAAAAATCCGCACCTTATCCTCACTCTCTCTCTCTCTATATATATATATATATATATATATATATATATACTAGTTGTCACTAAATGGGTAAAATACTTATAATTATTTGTTTGTTGTTTTTGTTAGCGTAAATACGCTTTTAAAATTGTCAAAGAATATTATAAGACGATTGATCGGGCATTACTTTTAATCATTTGTTTGTTGTTTTTAAATAACTTGTATACATTTTTAAAAATTGTCAAACAATATTATAAGACATTTTTTTTTTAACTGAATTAAACCTAAATAACAACACCTTTTCCTTGTGCATTATTTCCCTACACCACTCCTACGGTGGTGCAAGTCTTGCAAGTGTAGAAGGGTAGTAAAGTTACGTTTTAAAACACATGTAGTGAGCAAAGGAACTTTAATGCATTAGTGGCATATTTTCATAACGAAATAAGGGTAGTAAAATTATGTTTTAAAAATGGGTAATAAGCCAAGGAACTTTAATATGAATTTAAGCAATTTAATATTATTTAATATAGTAAATTAAATTTTAACATTAATGGTCCATATTAAATAAAATTTTATGTTTACTTTTTAGAATAGATCAATAAAACAACCCAATAATATGTAATAGTTCAATATATAAATCAAACAAACCAACTACTAATGCCACATTAAATTCATAATCCATACATTACGAATTCACTGTGTGATAAATACTACAAGCCTCATTGTCCTTTTCAATCGCATCATGACTATCATTTCCTTCAACAAATTCATCCGCTCAACCTTAAAACTCATTAGTGGCCTTGGCTCATACTTATCTACCCAAGTTAATTCTCCATAGCCTTCACTCTCTGGGTTGTGAAAATAAGCATACCACATATGCCAAAAACAAACTTAAATAGAGTACAAAACCATAGAATCAAATACGTCCACAACTTGCGGTCAAACGAAAGAAAGGGTTGTTTGGTCAAAGCTTATCCTTATAAGATTATGGAGTGAAACTCATGATAGGTACATTAAAGAATACCTAAAAATCTATCTATGTTGCACATTTCACATGACGCATAAATTTTCTAACTTATTACAAACCGCTGAACCATAACATTAATGTATCAATTTTAAGTCTTAATTTGACCCATCCTCCTTTTAGATGAGCATTTTAGTAAACCTTTTTTTGACAAAACATAACCCAAACCAACCCATTCATGAATAAAAGGGTCAAGAGATACATGTACAAAAAGGTTGGAGCTTAGAGGAATTGCGGCCATGATATACTTGTATGCTTGTAGGGTTAGATAACTTACCAATAAGGATCATGATCCGAGGACGATGGATCCAACTTGACCATCAAAATCGGCTTCAAAGGTGAGTCATTTGAAAAGGGTCAACAACGAAATTAAGATGCATGTGGTCACAAAACCACTTTTATGCAAACTTCTATAATAAGATGGAAAGAAAACTAAATTGGCTAGACTATAACTTGTCCCTATTAAGTAGATCGATAACATTTATTTAAGAGACCAGAAAGACAACGGTATAATATTTTTTAAGGACGCTAAGTTCTTTTAATAAAGTGTGTTTACTAAATGAAAGGCAACCTGTTTGTAGCATTATTATTACCATGCGCAGTGATCGTTTCACTCAAGTTGCTCATCAATAGTCGGTTGGAATGATGTAATCTGAGATAGTAGTGTGTCACACAAAGTATTCATGGTCCGATAATGGTACCGAAACGAGGTTGTTCCTTGTAATGGTGTGTGGACGCCAAATGTTTAAATGGTATCTCAGACACGATCATATATTAAAACAATAGCTATGAATGTAACTTATATATTATTTGAAAGATCAGAAGAAGATAAATATTATTGGTCGCCATTTTATTTGCGGATGAACTTGCATGTTAAAACTAATACATTTCGCAACAACCAAAATGTAAATATGGTGTAGCATTTTATCATCATGAAAAATTACTATTAAAATACTAAAGTATTAAATATCTTTGAAAAACTTGTCTTGTAAGTACTGATTTGTGAATATTAGTTTATAAACTATGCAAACTAATCATCATGTAAAATTACTCTTTGATTAAAATAAAGTATGCCAAGAGGTCATCGAATGATTTTTTTTAAGACAACTAATACCAGATTCATGATTGGCACACAAAATCATCATGTGTGTATTGTTTGTGCACCTAACATTCACAATTTACATATTTGGCCTCCCTCATGAGGCTTATTACATGTCACTCAAATAACATCGCTTCCGATACATAGTTAGTACTTTGTCCGCTACACCACACGGTTTTCTACCGCTTATACAAAAGGCGATACATAAGTAGGTGCCTTATTATGTTGCTACTTAGGTTCACGCCAATTAAAGTTTATTTTAGATTAGTCCTTAACAATTAATTAATCGATCGAAGGAGCATATAATTGTCAGTTTGTCACAGTGGATGAAATGGTTCATCATATATCCAATAGCCAATTATAGATATAAATAAACGCGTTTCTACTCCATTTTCATATATAAAGGTGTCTCTAGCCGTTTGTAAAGATGCATCTGGATTAGTGCGAAAAAGGTGTTTCCCTCAATAAAACCAACAAATTTTCCTTGTTGAATAATGTATCGCTTTCTTCTTCAAAGTAGAACTTTATAGGTTTAAAAACTTGCTTTAACGACTGAAAGTTGTTTAAATAATTTATGCATATAAACATTAATTGACATAATGTAAACTGTATTATACAATTGTATATACATAAATTTATGACCCACGTAAATGACACATGTGACATAAAGATATAGTGTATATACACGCACACAACTTAACTCGTTAAGACTTAAGCTATTAGGTGAATTTGAACTTTATTTAGAGTTTTGGTTTGCTTTAGTCTTTGTGTGCCTTGGAAGCAAGAATATTGTTCTTTGTTTTCAAGAAATGTCAACTTTTGTTTATACACTTTAGCTTATAATCTTTGGAATTTGAAGTCCACACGTATTTTTAGGGATATAAATAAGTTTCAAATGCTTTTGGCATGTGAGACTTAAGTCTTGAGTAAGTTATCGTGTAAATGCTTCAACCTTTTCGTGCTTGTAGTTCCTACATGTACTTGCTCTTTCTTGAAGGGCTCCTTCGGGTTGTGTCTTTCTTACATTCATTCTTGGTGTCAATCCATGGTGTCCACTCGGTTCTTCTTTGTGGTGGGTACTTGCAGCATGCGCTTCTTCTCATTGCCGAGATGTCGGGTGGTGTTGCATCACGCTTGATTGAGCCGATAATGGTTCTTCGGTAGGCGCCTGAGGTTCGGCTATGAGTAGCTGTTGATCTGCTGTGGTTAGGACGAGGACACAGTTGTATTCAAGATGAAGTCTTGTTTTTCTTTCGTGTTTTTGATCCATAATGCAGCTGGAATAATCGAGTAGTTCCTTCAAGTTCTATTAACTATTGCGGAAGCATGTATGGGTTTTTGTCAACCAGTTCTTTCATGAGTTCATTGCAATCTTTCACCGGGGTTGGCCTCGTCGCTGAAACATGTCATGGTTATTTCTCCTGTTGTATCATAGATTTGTGCCTTGAAGCAATGACTACAAAAAAGAACATGATATGGGCATCAGTGACCATGACTAATTCTAAAAATATATTGTGGTTTTGGGTACTTTTTTTAGCTACTATTTTCCCAATAAAGACGTATATCAATCTTATTAAAACCACTTTATTATACCATTACCTTTAGGCGAGAAAGCACACATGGTACGCCGATTTAAGCATTTCTGTATGCCGTGATCGAGTCGGTAGTAGCCGCAATATCGTAGTAAATGTATCACATACCTCCTTCGAGATAGATCGAGTTGTAATGCACCTCGACCCAAAAGCTCAAGTGTATTATGCGTAAAATAAACGACATGTTAGCGGATGTAAGAAAAAGGTTAACCAACATTTAGAAAGGAAGCCAAACACAACTGTGACAAACTAACAAAACCATAAATATTTTCACGATAAAGATCCGAACATTACCCCACTTAGACTTTTGCACTTTCAGAAGAATCTCAATCGAACCAGTATCTTTAAATGAGGTTAGAACAAAAATTTTAACGCCATACTGCATAAAAGCATCAAACGAATCCGTTAGAAAATTTTATATAGAATACTCCTTAAAAGAGAAGGAGATGGTCACCGTACCGAATCTGCAGCTGCCTGCAATATTGTGGCATGATCTTCCCGTTCTCCACTCCTATAATTAAATATTTATATCTTATGACAAACATGAAATAAGAATATTAAAAGAAATACGAAAAAAGAAGATAAAAATGACATACTTGAAATCCTTTTCAAGTACTCACTCTAAGCCATGGGACATATCCTTCATACATCTCGGGATGCGATTTCAAATTGATAGATTCCAATCACGTAAAAATTCAAATATCGTGACCAATAGCCAACCAAGAAACATATGAATTCAACACAAAAAAAGACACACACCGATTATACACTGTAGTAGACACACTCATGCCTGCTACTCTCATTATTTGAATGCGTGTTTACTTCTTTGTGAAGGTGTGTTATTATGAGTAGGCGCATATGAGTATGGCGAAAAAAAAAAGAAACATATGGGTTGTTAGCATAATAGCCAGGAGTTGCTGCCCATGGAATCCTTGTTGGTGTGGTGGTTCTTCATGTGTGCTTCCAAACGCTTCTTGAGAACAATACAACTAAAAGCTAGCAAAGTACCTAAAGTGCCCATGGAGGATTAGCAGACAAAGACAGAAATAGGTTGGTCGATGTCACCGTTTCTTGGGAAAAACATAACAATTCTTGGTGCTATTTATTTTGCCACATTGAATAGAAATTGCATGCATATGTGCACATATATTTAGCATAAACCCCGATAGATATTAAAGTAAATAGCCTAAAGTGCAATCATTTAGGTTAAGAAACCAAACTCGTCAAGTGGCTGAATGTTAGATGAATGAAGAACATGTCATTGTCGAATAGCTTGATAAAGGGTTAAATGTTCGCTAAGTTGCTTACCACCCAAAGAAAATACCAACCTAGGAGAATCATTGGAGCTATGTCGATCTCTACTCCCATAGTACCCCTACTGCTTTCGATGAAAGCCCGACCATCGCAGCAAAAAAACAAACGACATTGAACCTCTTGAAGTAAAAGAATTTGGACCCCAACCTCTGCGGAGTCGAACCCCGAGCGGGAGTTCCTCTACCGCTAGAACCACAAGCTAGATTTGTCGACTATCACTTGTTGTAGGGCCCGCAGACTATCCTCATGGTGTCTCCCAATTTAACATCGTGAACATTTGGCATGCAAGCCGGAAGTTAATCATCCTTAGCACCTAAAAACACGATTCATGTGTCGAAAAATATAAAATAATTAGAGTATCAAGATACATAAAGGTTATCAATAATTGCCCGAGGGCGCCAAAAGCAACATTGTTTTCCTTCAAACATAAGTTAATTTGAGTAACATAGTATTTCAAAACAAATTGAGGTCCGTAATGCAACATCCTTACTAAACCTTAATTTGACAAACAATATGCTTGCCATTGTAACCTCCTTTATCTTGTGTTTAAAAATCTATATGCTATATTGTGACACCTTCTAAAGGTTGATAGATAATAAAGACATTCCTCAATATGTGTTTACAACCATCACATCATAAGTTCTTAAAAAGGATCTAAAGTAGCTCTTGATTCTTACAAGCATGCGTAAGAGTCCCTAAACTATTTTAGCACGCCCACAATCTCTACTTATGTTACTTATTATCTATGATGATCTTGTTTGATAATTTATAACTCTCGAGCTTCTTAATCCTCCTAAAATCTCTTCTTACTATATGACATGAATAGCAGTTAGTCAGACAAGTTTGTGCTTTTATTCTTACTATATATCGAGTCCTATTAATCTTTCCATAAATACGTAGTTGGGTAACAATTTCGAGCTATGAAAGTCAGATATAACAAAATACGTGAGCGCATTAAGTATCAACTCAATAATAAATTTTATGACCACATACATCATCTTGATCATCATCATCGCCCCTGAAACTTCATCATCTTCGATCACCAATGCATCATCAACTTCAACGGGTGATATTTCTACGTCGTCCTCCACAAAGCACACAAAAGAATACTAAGAATATAATACACAAAACAAAAATATAATTATGGCAAAGCAAAACAAATAAACTTACAAAAAGAAATGTTAGTTTGACCGGAGATATCGACTAACAAAATAGTTCACGAGGGCATGCATGTACATATTCATTCATCCATCGATGCATACCAAATTCATGAAACATACCAGTCTTACTATTTGATTGTTAACTAAATCTTTAGTTCTAGAGAAACTTTTATAGAGAGCTAAAGCTTTAGCATGTCTCAGATATCGCATGACGTAGTCAAGTAGTGTTCGGTGGAAACATAGCTCTAGCATACATGCATATCACATGAAGATCGAAAACATTCTATTGCAATTTGATACTCAACATCTATGCCATTGTCTCAAATCGATAATGACGCTCCCACAAATCGTGAAATGCTAGAACCCCACCCATGAGTATATCTTATGACGTATTGCGGTGGAAAACATAGTTCGCCATTCCCTCGAGATTTTATACCCAACTATGTAGGGACTTTTCTCGACACGACTTAATTAAATTTCAAATACCACAATCGTCATAATGGAACGGATCCTTGAGGTCCAACGAAACCTAGCATCGGTGAAACAAAACCGCTTTAAAAATTAAACGTTCTCCGAGTTGTACAACATCCGCTATTTAGTTGTTGAACGCTGCATCGTGCACCAAAATGATATCATACTTGAGTAATACATCCACATATGCTTTAAAACCTCGACTCACGATATTATCGAGGTAAGTTCATCATTAAACAACTTTGCAAATCCCAAAAATTCATCATTCATAGCAGCCCACCCGCTTCGACCAGTATATTAGTTTGTAAATATTAGATATCTCGAAAGTAAACTAAAAGTAGGCCGCTTGAACTATTATTAGTAATAATCTTGCCTTGCCCAAAAGTCATCGAGATCTTCCTGCTTTTCTTGAGTTCTCCACCCTCCTACTTTGCACCTCTTTGCCATCTCTTCAATCGTATCCTCAAGAAACTTTGCATACTCTATTCTCGCATTTAGCCTCCGTTTGCTTTTTTCCTATGTAACCATAATCAACCAAATCAAACATAATGTTTGCTAATTCAAGTAAATCATAAAATTCCAAAAATATAAGTTGAAGTTCACATAATGCGACAAATTTTAATGTTTTAAATTAAAACACTCTATGAACCAAGACTGCTTCTTTCATCTTGTCCCGAAGGTGGAAGGTAAATATAGTGGGGAACAGCTTTAAGAAGACGGAAGCAAAACTCCATGAACGGAACAACTAACTTTTGTTACCAATCATAATCAACATACTTACCAATATTCTTTTGCTATGCACAACAACTAACTTTTGTTTTTAAACATTATCTAATGTAGTAGCTTTATCTTCATTACATAATTTACATAAAAGTTGCTATGATTGGTAAGCAATGAATGTTGTATTTGACTAATTTCTAACAATTCTCAAAGCGTGTTTCTAATATTAGTAAGATAAGAAAATCTAACTACTTTAAACAATACCAATTTATGAACTCATCGAACCAAACCCTATTGACCAAGTTTCAATCATTTCAAAAGAACACCCACCAAAAGCCAACAAACCCACTCAACATTACAATAAAGTAAATAATATACGTAACAATGAAACCATAAGCCAAAAATATAATATCTTATAAACATTAGGTTCAAGACATTGTACTACTTGACACACCGAATTGATGTCGAATAGCAACAACATACTAAATTGGACTCTACTAATTTTAAAGGATGTGCAAGCATATGCTTCCATTTGGATAAACCGGTACATAGCAAAAATCTCAGGAAATTAAGCCATTTCAGATAACAAAAATATATAGAAGCAAATACGGATACGGTTTGCAGCTTTACGTCAAACAAAAGTTGTGCCAATAATCACTGTCAAAAGTATGGCTTTATGTATACGCTGACGCTAAGAATTGTACAGTGGCCAAACATTGTGTTGCAAGACATATTCTGCTTGCCCTTACATAATGACTTGTCCAAAAAAATTTAAACCATGCTAAGTTTTATAGAAACCGTTGTATTATAACATTATGAAACCATGTTTTTCAAGCCTCAGAGCTATCCACTCATCCACCACAATAGAATTCAAAATAATGAGATGAAGTTGATGATGATCACTTACTATTTGGATGAAACATCCGATAAATGAAACGCACTTTCAGTGGCTTATTCGGATAATCTTCCCAAAACTGAAGGGTCGCCTTTGTACGCACACGGATGGACATTGTCATGGGATACATCAAACCATAAGGTTTGATGGTAGAAACTCAAAAACTAAAACCATTAACCAAAACAACGTAACACCTAGAAATTGCATCAAACATCTCACAAGAGAACAAAATGATGTGCACCATGAATAAACCAATCACGCTCAAAACATAAACGATATAAAACAATAACCGGTTAGTATATACTAAGAACTCTTAACTTTACAAAAGAATTATACCCATCCTTAAGTAACACATTCCTTAATACATGCCGTGTTTGATGTGTGGTAAAAGACAGTTGCTTATATTAACACCTTCTAATCACCCCGCCCTATGCTGTTGCTTTTATGTGAAATTGTTGACAAGCACTTTTAAACAACTATACCCAATCCCGAAAGAGCGAGGTATGGTTGAAGCACTTTTCAATCTGTGTAATATCAAGTCGTATTCAAGTTTTTCTTCATACTTCCCAATTATGCTTCGTTATCTAGTTCTAAATCTCGGTACTTCTCTTATCCATAACAATTCCGCAAACCTAGTTATACTTAAGGGTTGTTTGGGATTACAAATTAGCACTCCTTATTGTTTTCTAAAATAATCAGTTTCGAGCAAAAAACTTTAATCTCCTAATTCATAATGAGCTTATCTTACTCCTAATTCATAATGATCTACCTCCTAACCTTAAGATAGAATCGGATAACATTCGTAAAGTGTCACATAGTCCGAGGGGTGTTTTGTTTTTTTGTCCCGCTTTGCTATTTTCACCGTTCCTTAATTATGGGTCTTTGGAATGTATGCTTATTTGAGACCGTCCTAGTTAAATTCATACTTGCGTCGCTAGGACTTTATCGCGTTCCTTGAGGACTCCAAAAGCATGAAACACCGCAATTGAAAAAAAACAACAACTATCACATTGTTTATTAAACATGAAATACCAAAGCAATGGATCAATTAGTTTACACCCATCGCTCCAAAAGCTTACATTTCTTTTATCTTCCAAAAGCCACTCAACACCATGTTCGACTCGACCGAATGGTCACACGATCTACAACACCTTAGCCTTGTATCCGCTGGTGATATCTAAACAACAGGCCACGCATCGATATTGAACTAACGTCTAAATTTATTGCGACTAACCATTTCTAAATTAACTTAACCCACCGAACCTTTTCTCCATCCTTTCACGTCCTCTTTAGAATGCAATAATACCATATAATACTACAGCATGAGCTTTTAAAATTCTAATTTCTAACCACTAGTACAGAAACTTGAAGAACCATTTCTTAGCTCCACCACACTTTAAGAACTGAGGCCTTTTTACATCACTTGGATAAGCATCTTTGGTAGCCTAATCAAGTATATCTCGCCACCGCCGAGCCACTTCCATGATAAAATTAAGTTGAATAATGGTGTAAGTAAACTATAGTTAAAGCAAGTAAGTGAAAGTTCAAACATACAATGAAAGAAAACTCTAAATATAGCTTTGCATATCAAAATGTTCAAACTCAATGTTACGAGTTTAAAAGCTTATCAACTCAACTAAGATATAATAAGCACAATTTGATTAGCTCATATGCCATAGCTTGCGGTTTTAAATATTTACATAAACCCTCAAAAAGCATACACAAACACCTTCTCTTAATGTTGTTACTAAACAAAATGATTTAAAAAGTTATACTGGATCGTGAGAGAGATTCATCTTCACTTAACACAATGTAAATATATAAACACAAACCTGTATTAGACCTCCAATAATTCTATAAAAATTGTACGAAAATTAAAGATGGTTGATGAATTTTTTTATGTAGATCGATCAGAAGAAAACATAATATTAGGGTTTTAAGAAAACATGATATTATGAACTTTGAATTTTTATACGTAAATAAGATTAGGTTCAAGTATAATTTTTTAACTATAATTAAGGAAGGGATATGTGAAATATAATTTTTGTAGATAAATACATTCCTTTTCAAACTAATCAAATGGTGTTGTAGAGATTTATAAATTTTGTTTTCCAAGTTATAATCAAAAAATTGTGTTGGTATAGTGGTAATCAAGTTTGTTTGTAGACTAACAGACCCAGGTTCGAATCCTTGCAAGGCTTCTTTTTTATAAACAATTTTCGAAAATTAATAAAAATAAATCCGAAATTTACATAATAACTAATTAAATTAAAAAAATATTGCTTAGTAAAAAATATTGCTTGGACAACAATAAAAAAATAAAAACATAAATAATTTCGGAAAAATAAAAAATAGCCTAAAATTCAAAATTAATTAAATGTATTCAAATAAAATAAATTTTAAAAATGCTTACATGGCAACAATGTGATGACATGACTAATAATTCTTGAAGCAAGACGAGGTGGCGTTCGTAGCATTATCTACGTGTAACGCCTCCCATATATATATATATATATATATATATATATATATATATATATATATATATATATATATATATATATATATATATATATATATATATATATATATATATATATATATATATATATATATATATATATATTCATATTTTATACGCCTTATACCACGCCTTATAAATACAAAACTTCACATTGGCGTTACAGTAAAAGAAATCGTATATGTCATGCCACATCTCGCGTCATTTATAACCTTATATATTAATCATGACTAATCCATATATTAATCCTAGAAAAACATTTAACAACAAAGATAATGTTTAAAAAAAAATTACGTCGCAAAGATAATTAACTTGTTTTATTTAAAGAAAAAAAAAACAAAAAAACAAACCTGGTCGGGTTTCGATAACCAAGTTGACCCGGGTCAGTTAAAACCCGACGGGTCTAACTGGATTTCAAGAATTTAAAACCCGGTTCAATATGAACTATTTTTTGGCCGGAACTGGTTCAACCGGTTAACCCGATCGGGTTGAACTGGGTTTCAAAACATTGATCTTAACAATACTAAGAGCATGTTTACTTATTTCTTTTATGGTTAATATACAAATATGTCACCAAACTTTTCAAAATAGTTCGTCTGCGATAATAAAATTTTATTTTGTTCATTTGGGTTAACTTATAAAAATATACATACATATTATTGAACTCGTAAAACACGATATTTATGTTACTTCAATTATCAAAAAAAAAATATGCATTCAATTCACTCGTATTAACACAGAAATTATAAAATAGTAATCTAAATGTCAATTTTTATAAGTTTAGTAACTTTTACGAACAAAATGAAGATTGTTACCTTCAATGCACTTTTTTAAAAGTTTAATAACGTAGTTATATATTTTCCCTTTTTCTATCAATCAAGTTTTTGTTTAATATTTTATTAATACAAGAAAATTTTAAAAAAAAATGTTACTGTATATGAGAACCAAAGGAGCTGAGCTAACTAGTATTTTTAGACATTATTATTGGAAAACCCACATTTATGAGTTACAAAATCACCGATTTACAGATGAATAAATTTATCATTGCATTTCATTCTTTTATTTTTATATTTGTCTACCAAACATCTTTTTCTATTTCTTTATACATATCAAACCATGCACTAATTCTCATTACTGTATACCAAACGCACCCTAATTAATACCAACACTAAAGTGGTATGATTTGAACTAGTCAATTAGCTAACATAGATAATTCATGGATCCATGGTCTGGAGTTCAATATTGGAAGATTGGTCAATAGACAGTTCTCTCATTAATTTGAATTATTAATATATGGTCGCAAGCATTTGATATCAAGGTAATAAGTACAAAACCTTGGTGATTTGTATCCAGTTCTCATCAATGATAAATAAACCTTGGGAACTTTCACATGGTATAATGATATACTCTATTGAATCCAAGTACCAAAGATTGAGGAAGCGTTTGGCTTGTGTGCGGGTTCACGATGAGAGTGGGGTTTGGTTTAATTTAGATAATCTCTCCGATAATAAAATATTGACCATAACCACTAAAATCACTAATGATTGCATAATACACAGACGTGAATATTTATTTTGTGATATCTTGAAAGAAAAAGGGGAACATTCAATTCGGAAGGGAGTAAGTATTATTCTAGTGTGAGAAAAGAGGAAAAATTTCTTGGATTAAAAATATATATATATATTTTTTTGTAGGTTATGTGATTATTAGTTCAACCAGTTGTAAAAATAAATGGATCTTTACTATCCTTTTTCGATAGCGGACCTTCACCAAATCTTTCTAAACGTTGTCTCGTATTTAGGTATTTTGATACGTTTATGGAAGATATCAAATTTTTAGAAGAAGCAATTGAACGAAATTTAGAAATCAAAATTGCCACTTTTTAATCTGCTTACGAAAAAGAAAACGACAAATTTTCAAACACGCTTTTTGCCTCATGTCCAACATTTGCGTTTGTGTGCAACCATCCAGGAACAGAACTTCAAAAGAAATAACATCCATGATGAACACTTTCAATGCAACCGAGACTTGATTTCAAACACAAAACGTAAAAGAAAATTCTTAAAACATGTGAATCAACTCTTGGAAGGTGTTCTTTGTTCGACATTATATCTTGTGTTCCTATATACTGCTCATTCATATTATGGAAATGTACCTGTTGCTGAAACTAATGCTGAAACAACAACGTTGGACGAGGAAAATCTAAAATTAAGACAAGAAATTCAGAGCTTATAAGTGGAAAACAAGAGAATTTTGTCACACAATGATGATGTTCAAACAAAACTTTCACTCGAGCTTTCTCAACTTAATCAAAAGTTTCAAAGGTGTCAAACTCAGTGCATTGATTTTGAACTTGAAGTGCAGCATTTAAAAGAAAAAATGTCGTTTTAAAACAAAAGCACAACCAAAGTTGAAAATATTGATGATGAAAACGCAATTTTAAAATGTCAAAATTTTAAATATGAACAAGAAATTGAGAACTTGAAAAACGAGTACAAAATTATTTTTGATTCTTTGTCAAAAACCCGCTCTCAACTTTTATATGACATAAATGAATATCGCAAGTGTCACCACAACACCTTTTGTGTAAATAGAGCTCTCGAGGAAAAAATACAAGAACAACAACACATTACAGTTGAGTTAAAAGAGAGTTTAAGTGCGAAAGAAAAAGAGAAGTTAAGAAATGTGAATGTCATTGCACCATGAATGTACAAAGTAGATACTTACACTAGGCAAAGCACAAGTGCAATCACCCAGGATACTAATTTGGTCTCTTCCACTTCTACATAAATAGTCACCACTACTAACGTTAGCAGATCAAAACGTAAGAGCAACAAAAGGAAGAATAGTATCTTGCAACGTAGGAGAAGCAGTCTAGAAGCCCCTGAAGTAGAAGACCATCTTACGAAATCAAATAAAAAGCATGTTGTTATTGATTTAGATTCAACTTTGAGAACATGTAATTATGATATCAATGTAACGAACGCTAATTATCTGAACGTTTTAAACGTGAATGCATCTTGTGTTTTCTGTCGAAAAAGTATGTTGTCTGGTAATCATGATAAATGTGTAGCTAATTCTATTTGATCTCATGCTCGGAAACATACAATTGGCTCCACCTCTAGGCCCACTATAGCTTCCAAATCAGTATTAGGAAAAGCACCGACTGTAGTTTCTGAGAATGCCTTAGATAATCTCATAGTTGCGATTAACAATTCTAAGAAAGACCAATCACCTAGCAAGTTCACTAAGACAAAGCACGAAAAATTTGGATGTGGCAACAATGGCTTCAAGACACACCTAGTTTTAAATGGATCCCTAAAATCTCTAATTTGTGTGCTTCTGCTGTCCCGGAACCCACTAGCTCTACGGTTTCCAACTCTCCACCTTCTTCATCTTTTTGTGATGACAGTGATTCAAATCGTAATCTGGATTGTTGATAGCGGTTGTACCCGACATATGATAGGAAATCTCAAACTTCTAGTAAATTTTGTTTCAAAATTCATCAAAACTGTCAGTTTCGGGAATGATCACTTCGCTGCTATCATGGGCTATCGATATTATGTTAATAGCAATATCGAGATAAGTCAAGTCTACTACGTTGAAGGACTTAGGCATAACCATTTCTCAGTCGGCCAGTTCTGCGACGGTGATTTGGAAGTAGCATTTTGGGAGAAAACATGTTTTGTACGTGATTTATAAGGAAATGATCTTCTGACAGGAAATCATGGTACAAACCTGTATACTATTCAAATGTCTGAAATGATCGCCTATTCACCCATTTACTTACTTTCCAAAGCAACCTCGACGAAATCATGGTTATAGCACAAACGACTTTCTCATCTAAACTTCCGAACCATGACTGATCTCACAAAATAGAAGCTCGTCATTTTTATCAAAAACTGAACATAATACCGATTATGTGCTTCACCTTCTTCATATGGATTTGTGTGGCCCAATGCATGTACAAACAATCAATGGAAAATGCTAAATGTAATTGTTGATGATTACTCAAGGTGGACTTGGGTTTAGTTTCTTCTTAGTAAAGATCAAGCACCTTAGATAATTATCACATTTCTCACTAAAATCCAAGTTCAGCTCCGTAACACGGTCAGAAAAGACAATGGAACTGAATTCAAGAATCAGACTCTTCGTGCTTATTTTGAGAAAGTAGGAATTGAACATCATGCATCCATTGCAAGAACTCCAGAACAAAATGGTGTTGTTGAAAGACGCAATAGAACGTTAGTGGAAGCTGTAAGAACGATATTGATTTTTTCAAATTACCATATTTCCTATGGCCTGTCAACTGCCTGCTACACTCAAAACCGTTCAATGATCAACAATCGGCACAACAAAACACCTTACGAGCTTATCCATCAATGCAAACTCAATATCAAACACCTTCATGTCTTTGTTGCTCTTTACTATCCAAATAATTATCGTGATGACTTTGGCAAGCTCAAAAAGCGGACATCGGAGTATTTGTTGGCTATTGTGAAAACTCCAAAGGTTTTTGAATTTGGAACCATCGTACTCGAATGATCGAGGAAACCATCCACGCTCTCTTTGATGAGCTTATTGAGATGACTTCTGAGCAAAACGGCTTAGAACCCGGATTCAACCGTCAAAACTTTCCTGAAACATCAGCTGTCACACAACCTGAACTTACACGTCGACAAGTCTAAACTTTGTTTGCTCTTATGTTTGATGAGACCCTTGAACAACGTGCTCCAGTTGTAACCGATGTTTCCGCTGTTCACCCTGATCCAAAACCATTACCTGATACAACTGAACCTACAACAACAACCATTGCTGCAAAAGTACCTTCAATCGAGTTTCCAACAACAGTCGAACAAACAGCTTCCAACAACAATGATAAAGTAGATGATTCACAAATACAAGAAGTACCCGCACCTGCAGATTATGATGGGAATGCATTCTTCAATCCATTCGCACCAGCACCAACTATTCCAGATACTACAGAATCATCCAAAAAAAATTTAAATCCATCAAATCTACAGTCGGTATATCAACACCAACCCTCAACCCATAAATGGACTAGAGATCATCCTTTGATAAACATCATTGGAAATCCTGACCAACCAGTCATGACGACAACGACTTCATACAGATGGTGAAAACTGCATTTTTGCCCTCACAGTTAGTCATGTTGAACCCAAAAACATTAAAGAAACAATAACCTATGCAAAATGGAGCGAATCAATGCAAGAGGAACTTAATTTGTTTAAACGTCTCGAAGTTTGAGAATTAGTCGAAAAACCTGATGGAGTCTACGTTATTGGTCTAAAATGGATTTGGAAAAACAAAGTAGATGCTGAAGGAACAGTAATTCGCAACAAGTCTCATCTGGTGGATAAGGGATATCGACAGGAAGAAGGCCTAGAATTTGAAGAATCATTTGCTCCGGTGGCTAGACTTGAGGCAGTTCGGATTTTGCTGGCTTGTGGGGCTCATATGAACATCACAGTGTATCAAATGGATGTCAAAACATCATTTCTCAATGGACACCTCCGTGAAACTGTGTATGCTAGCCAACCAGAAGGATTCATTGATCCAGAGCGTCCAAACCATGTCTACAAACTCAAAAAGGTTCTCTACGGTATCAAACAAGCCCATCGGGCATGGTATGATAAGTTGTCATCTTTCCTATTGGACAATCATTTTACAAAGGGATATGTGGATCCAACTTTATTTATTCAACAATAAGGGGGAGACATCTTAATTATTCAAATTTATGTGGATGAAATCATTTTTGGCTCAACTAAGAAAAAGTACGAAAACTCTTTTGCAAAATTAATGAAACAAAATTTTGAGATGTCTATGATGGGCGAACCAAAGTTCTTCTTAAGAGTTCAAGTTCATCAATCCCCCCATGGCATTTTTCTAAATCAGTCCAAATATGCTATAGACATACTTAAGAAGCATGGCATCACTATTTGTAACACCTATAACACACCAATGGCAAGCTCCACCAAGTTGGATGTTGATTTGCATGGAAAACGAGTTGACCCTACCAAATACCATAGTATTATTGGGTCATTGATGTACCTAACTTCTAGTAGACCAAACATAGTATTTGTTGATTATCTTTGCTCCCGCTATCAGTCCAATCCTACTGAACATCACCTCTCTAAGGCTAAACGAATCCTCTGATATATCAAGGGAACCATTAATTTAGGGATCTGGTATCCGAAGGATTCTGGTTTTGCACTAATAGCTTTTTCATATGCGGATCATGCAGGTTGCTTAGATACACGCAAAAGTACTTATGGCGGTCTTCAATTCTTTGATGATAAATTAGTGACATGGCAGTTGAAGAAGCAAGACTACACATCCTTGCCCTCAACTTAAGCAGAATATGTAGCCATGTCTGCCTATTGTGCTCAAGTCGTCTGATTGAGAACACAACTAATGGATTACGGTTATGTATTTGACAAGATTCCAGTGTATTGTGACTTTAAAAGTGCCATAGCAATCTCATGCAACACAATCTTACATTCCAAGTCAAAGAATATCGCTCTCAGATATCATTACATCAAGGAGCAAGTGGAAAATGGTTTGGTAGAACTTTACTTTGTGGGTACTGAACACCAATTGACATACTTATTCAGCAAAGCCTTGCCCCATACAAGATTAGTTGATCTGGTTCACCGAATTGGTATGCGGTGTTTGACTCTAAAAGAACTAGACAATTTAGTCATTAATTAAACAAAGAGTCAAACACAAAAATACTTTTGTAAATATTTTATCAAAAACAAAATATAAAACTATAAAATCAACAAAATTCAAAAAGATTTTATCTTCTCACTTTTTTCAAATGCAAAATACAAAATTGAAAAGAAAATCCAAAAATATGTTTATCATGGTTACGTAGTTGCAAGTACTTATTTTTCTCATATTCAACACATGCTCTCTCCTTCAAATATGTTAAACAAGTTCTTTCGAAGCATGTGTTGAGGGGGAGAATTTGGAAAAATGCTTTAAATTTTATTTTAGGTACATGCATACTCATTTGAAAAAGATGTTGTTTCAAGTTGTCGAAATGTGTTTGCAAGAAAATCCTCTCCCAAAATATTTATAAATTTCAAAAGTCTTAAAGAAATGAGGGAGTAAATATTTGTTCTTTGTCAATTATTGGAAAATGTTATCAAATTGTTAAAGTTAGGGACAAACGGTGCTAATAGCTCTCAAAATAGGACAAACTTTGAAATTATGAGAGTTTAGGAACTAACTCTGCCAAGAGACAAAAGACACAATACTGTCACACTAATACCCCCCCCCCCTCTCGTTTTTACACTTTGCCATATTTCACAAAAACAAAAACCAAAACTGATCCAAGCGCCTATCATTCTTCTTTCAATCTGTTGAAATATCATCAAATCTGTAAGTGTTTTTAAGCTATTCAGGTCATTACAAAAAATGGGTTTTTATGATTCACAAATCCAACGGTTAGATTTATTACTAGAAAGAATTAGGGTTTTAGGGCTTAAAATTAGGTTTTCTTGATTGAATGTGTTTGAGTTTAACTATTAAACTACCCTCGACTGACATAAATTTTAACAATCAAACAAGCTTGAATGGTATTCGAATTAAAAAGGGTTTAAGGTTTTTTTTTCAAATAAGTATGTTTGGGTGTGAGTTGATCTTAGAAACTGCGCAAACAAGTTTAATTGAGTGTTAGGAGCGTATTGGTAACTGTTAAACTTGGGTTGGATTTGATTTAGAATATATTTGAAATTTGTGTTCTTAGAACTTTCGATAAAGTGGTCTGATGACTAAGATTGTGTTATGAGATATTAGAAATAATGATCAAAGTATTTAGTATGGTTTGTAACATTTATAATTTGTTTGAATCAACAGGAGAAGAATTTTGAAATTTCCAAGTTTCAAGAAAGTACTTCTACAGTAAAGTTTCGAATTTCTTGTATAAGAAATTTCGAATAAATTCAAAAGTTTCGAATAAGTTCTACAGTTTCGAGTAACCTCCAAACTTTTAAATAAGTTCCAAACTTTCGAAAACGTTCCAAACTTTCGAATAAGTTCTAAAATTTCGAACAAGTCAAAAGTTTCAACTAACTTAAAAAGTTTCAAATAACTTAATAAGTTTCGAATAACTCAAAAGTTTCAAGCAAGTCTTAAAGTTTAGAACAAGTCACTAAAATTTTGAATAAGTCACAAACCTTCTAATTACACATTCAAATGATTAATTTTTCCAAATTTCATGGACATTAAGTACTTGGACTATAACTCTTGGACATATAGACTTCTAACAATAAAACAAGAATAAATTTAAGTCATATCAAATCCGTAACTAAGTTTATAAAACCTAAGTATTCATTCATAAAAGGAATAAAATCAATAAAGCAAACAAATACAAAGTGCTAACACTTAAACATTTATGGATGTTTGTTTTGTGATTGTTTCCTTTCAGAATACAATGGTTGAACAAATTGTGAACACTCTAGCACAACCACTCCCCAGACTCCACTTGGAAGACATTATTTCTGAAGACTATAAAGTAGTCATTAGCAAGTACAACGCAAGGGTTCATTTCACCAAACTCAACATCATTGAACCAACTTGCCGAGTTATCAAGAACATTCTGTTGATACATCACTGCAAGCACATGTTGGATAAATCAACTTCGGTTCCAACATTCTATATTCATCTTTCACTGTGACATTGGATAGATAGATGATGTGTTTCGTTGTGTATAGGTATTTCTTGTTATCAAGTTTTAATATTTATATTTAGCCGAGTTAACCTATAACAAACACTAACGAGCAGTATACCCGATCAATGTAGCCTAGTTGGTAAGTAGAGTATCGATCACTAAGAGTGGAATGTTAACACTTAAATATCTATCAGTATTTTAATTCTAAAGTTAGTCTAATTAAAGCTAATATAATGCAAGGGGGTTTTCAGCTTGTGAGACTGGCACGATATGTAGATTAAGTAAAACTAACTAAATAAAAGTGAAGACAACAAGACACACACGAACACAGATAGAAAACAAATAGAAATAAGAGGTCAAGCCGATAGTAAGGAAGATATGCTCGCTAATCGTTTAGTTATATATGATGAGTACTAAATAGGCACTTTCTTTATGGCTACTTGTGATGCAGTGTACTAAATTACCTAGATCTCTTGTAAAAGTCCTGTCATGACTAATTAGAAATACGTGTTAATCTTTCCTTAATGATACTTAGTTAAATTATTTATCCCATTAGGGCTTACATTAACTATGCAAAGATGTTAATGAAGTAATTCTGTGATCCGAGTCGACAAGGAACGATAATCAAGAGGTATCAATGCTTACACACAAACATTAAAGCCAAATAAAACATCATATCTATACTATATTATAAAGCATTTGGAACACTCCTAAAAAGGAAGGCTTAAAAAATTAAGATTCAACACTTACTAATAATTGCAAATTTTAATAAATACATCTGTAATAGCATTTGTTGCAACACTTTAAAGCAATTTTTTTAGACATGTTTTTAAAAAAAATAATAAAAAAATACAAAGTAATTTAATATAAGAAAAAAGACGTCCATAACAATAAATACATAATAAATGTTATTTTTAAAACACCCCTAATATGAAAAATACTTGTTATTATACATATTGTACAACTAATAAAACACACAAATCTTCATGCAATTTGTATGTAAACAAGTTCATGGTACATATGGTTTTAAAAAATGCATCGCCAACGGGTTCAACCGGAACCAAAGTCACCACCGTTCGGCTAGCCGTAAAAGCCGTCCGAAACGATATTGTTAAATCAATAGAGTTTAAAATGCATACTAAAATACAATGTTTAAAAATATTATTAAATCGCAAGAGTACTTCGAGAATCAAAGATATGCTTTTGGAATTTTTAATAAAACTTACCGTAAAACTAAAAACTTTGTTTTATAAAATCGGACAATTTTTTCAAAGCAAAGATGCAAAGGTGCAAAGTGCTAATTGCTAATTATATATATATATATATATATATATATATATATATATATATATATATATATATATACATTATATATAAGAGAGGCATGCCACATAAAATGCCACTGGCATCCCATAATGCCAAGTCATATTTCCATGTCATCATTATATTTATGTGGCATTTTTTTTTATTTTTTAAATGACATGTGGCATTTAATTAATATATGTACAATTTTTTTAAATAAATTGTAAATTTCTTTTTTTGTTATTTTTGAATTTTAAAAATTTTTATTAAAAAGAAGACATTTGTTGAGTTGAACTTGAGTCATTCATGTGTTTTGTAAACAACTTACCACTAGAGTAGATTGTTTTTGATTTATATCTTTCAAATCAATATAAATAAGGAGATTATAAAAAATTCGAATATTTATTTTAGGTATGTATTTTTGAAGATAACAATTAAAATAAATTATGATATATATTACTTAAAAGATAAATATACCATATATATTTTAACCTATTTTTTTTATAAATACACCCTAATATCTTATTCCTAAACATAATTATCCCTAAACCTATAATCGACTTTTGAGTTTAATAGGTGAAGAATATCGACTTTTTTGTTTTACAGGTGTAGAATCCTTTTTTTTTTGTCGAGTTTGAGTTTAACATATTTTTTTATCAGATATCATATATTGTTTTTACTTTATTAATAGATATCTGATACAAGGATGGAGTCCCAAAAAGATCAAGGCAGGTTAAGACAAAGTGCAAGGATTTCCAAAGGAAACAAAGATAATAATGTTCAAGACAATGGTAGGTTTTTTCTATTGTCATCAACAAGTTTAGTTTTTTTTAAAATCATTATGTTTTATGTTAATTTTATGCATGTAATTAAACTTCATTATGTTTTATAATATTCAGGAATTAAGACTCAAGCTAAGAAAATATCAACAGGTTTTGTTTTTTTTTAAAATTATTATGTTATCTTTTAATTTTATGCATGTAATTAAAATTCAGTATGTTTTATAATATTCAGGAATCAAGAGTCAAGCTAAGAAAATAAGAAAAGGAAACCAAGATAACAATCCTAAAGTAGCTGCTACTAATGTTGTTTGTCCATCAATGTGTTTTTAAAAACTTTATGTTATATTAATGTTATATGAATGTTTTTGAATAATCTTAGTTATATGCATGTAATTGAACTCCATTATGTTTTATAATATACAAGATGCAAGACTAAAGCTAACAGAATCCAAAAAGGTTCCACATCAGGTTAGTATGCATATATAGCAGATTTCTGTTTAGATGTCAATTGTTAAGATAAGATGATGATGGGACATATTTTGTAATACATCTCTCTCTTTCTTCCAAAACCTTTTTAGGGTTTTAAGAATGGCTGACCTGTGATTCAAATGGACAAAGAATGTACCTTTTTATTGTTATTGATCAAGAATTTAAGGAGCAAGCTTATAATGATGTGTTTACTATGTAGGATTACCAACCATCTGCAAACATTCTACCCAAGGTATGTGGCGATAAGATTGGTCTTGGTTTAGGTTTTTACAACTTAAGCTTGTCGGAGCAACCATTGAAGCGAAAAATAAATAAATCTTATTTTCATATTTGGTGTTGTGATAAGTAACTTTCTATATATGATTTTGAGTTCTCAGTTTGGGATCGTCTTGAAGAAGAAAATCAAGAAGTCTTCAAGGCGTATTATCTGAGGTTAAAAATGTGCAGGCAAATAAAAGGTTCAATCATTTTCTTGAAAAACAAGCTTCAGTAATAGATCGTTGAAGCATGGAGATGAAGTGGATATGTCCAATGGAACACATATGCAACAAATTAAGTTGCTTTCAGCTTTAATATCTTCCTTAAAAGTGCTTAGCTATATTTACTTATTATGTATCCTTTCGGTCATCAGGTGCAACATCATATTCCAGCATTTAACACTAGACCATCTAAACACCCAGGGATGCAATATACTTCTGCACCTGATTCTCATATACCTCAACGTAAGCTACTTTTCAGTTTGATCTCATCCTGAAAAATGGTTTGCTATGTTACACTTATTATGTATGCTTGCAGTGCATTAAGTTCAGCTTCATGTTCAAGGATGTTTTTAATCACAAGAAGTCTGATCGATGGAGCACGACTTGGATGCAACAATTCATGATTTTGCTAAGAAAAGGTCTTAAAGAAAGGCGACATGAATCTTTTGAATTTCTCAATATCGCTCATGTTTTTGTAATCACACTTCTATGTGGTTTATTATGGTGGCAGTGTGATAAAAATCGTATTCAATATCAGGTATCCCTCCAGCTCATTTTGTTATAATAATTAGTTGTACTCATAGTTTGACTGGCGACTTATTTTAATTATTATCAAAAATCAAGCCTATCGATTAGGGTGCAGATTTGTTGCGATGCTACTATTTGTTATTCATAAAAAAGTGATTAGGAAGGAATTAATTTTTGTTGTTGATATAAGTGGAACCATTAAGGGTTGGAAAATTGACGATAGAAACAGTGCGGTTGTTGCAGCAATGTTAAAGCTGGATCAAGGGGACTCATATATTGGTATGCCATTTAATGACCAAAGTTACTACAATTCATCAAATCTTGAGTAATTCAGGTGCTTTTCGCATTTGTCAGCGAAATTTAGGTGCTTTTCATTTGTCAGAGAAATTCAAGTGCTTTTCACTATCTTCCTTAGTTTGTGTACGGGGTTCGTGCTGTATTGTGCTATTTAGTCGGCTAACGTTAAACGTGCAGTCAACCAGAGAGACAGGAAGAATGTTCCAATTCACATTAAAAATATATGATTTTAAAATTAGTAAACTATATTCACTCGGTGGATTCATATACTTTGGTCTCTTTTTTAGGTGGTTGCCAAGCTATCAATCAAATGCATATCCAAAAGTAGAAGGTGGTTGTAGCAGTCGGTGGAGTTGATGACATGACGAAACTATCCTATGTGCAATTCTTATGTTAAGATTTGTGATTTTTTTTGGTTTAATTCCAGGTTATTTACTTCATGCGTTTGTTTTTGTTTGCAACTAACATGCTAATCTATTAATTTTGATGAAGTTTCTACTGTAATAACAACTGGCGGAGACACTAAGATGCAACGAAGAATGTTACCATCTTGCAACAATTGTATTATGGTGTGAGCACACTAATTTATATGGTTTTTTCTATTGTGAAAAGGCAAAATGGACGGGTAAGATAACGAGCCAAAATGGGTAAATGCTTACGTTTGATTCTTTGGCGTCTTAAAAAAATAGAAAGAAAATGCTTACGTCACCTAGAAGACAATATTCAATTATGTGTATGTTCCATTCCAAATGCAGTTGGATGAACTAAGGCAAATATATGAGGAGTTTCCAGAATATTTGAAGAGGTAAGACCAGTTTCCATTATCAGATAGTCCACCAATTGCTTCTCAGTATCCAGATTGCTGATTGAATGATCATGTAATAGGTGTCGTCATTGGAACATGCACGTATTTATGCAAATTTTAAATGGTTGTTTATGTTAAAGCTATATGGTTGTCAATGGCAGAGCAAAGCACGTATTTCCTAAGAGGAATGTCTAAGTGACTCCTTTACTTGCAGGTTCTTTGCTAATCTTATCATTCTGAATTCACTTCTTATTTTCATTAATGTTGATCATTATGGTTTAATGACAAGCCAGATTATTCGTACTTAAAGAGGATTTACGTGATTTTTCCATTATAAAAAGTGGAAATACGAGCTTTTCCTTCTCTTGTCTCTGTCAATTATAAATTAGATATGAAGTAGAGTATGCAACATGGATGATATACCAAAAGAATATCATACGCTTATTTCAGTCAACACATTATCCATATGACTTTATTTTTCTATGTACAACTTGATTATATAAGGGATTGTTTTTCAGCGTGTTGAAAGATGTGTTTTAATGAAATATAGGATGTAATGTTATCTTTTACAAAGGTTTAAATCAAGTAATTTTATTGACATAATAGACCATTTTGATGCGTTTATACACTCAACAGATATGGAAATTATTGGAGAAGTGTTTAATGAAGTTCTTTCGTTGCGAAGGTCATAGAAGTAAATTGCTTAGTAAAATGCTAAAACTTCCATAGATACACGAGGTCTTGAACCGAAGGATATACATTAACATAAGAAATGCAAGTGTTTCACTTTGATGCCTTTTTATTCCTAACATCATTCTTTTGTCTATATCTTGATTTGTTGTCGTGGTTTAAACAAGATGGATTTATTTTGTCGGAGTAGGATGCAAAATAATTCATATATTAGTTTATATTATTTCAAAAATTAAGGAAATATTATCTATCGTGTTACGAGACTTGCAGCTCAGCTCAGCAGTAGCCACGGGACCAAACGGGATCCGAGCCCAAACTGACAGGGGCTTAAATGAGCATGGTCTTAAACGGGCATGGGTCAAACGGGTTTATGTTATACGAATCATTTTAGAAAAGACCCAAAGCGACGAAAAAATTGCCCAAACTGCGCCCAAATATGTTACAAGTTAGCCCATAGAAGCCCATTATTATGATGTTTGGCACAAATTGCCACCTCTAATTAGATTAGATGTTACTTGTCAAGTGTAGATATTAGTTGTATCAGGATATAAATTTGAAAGAAAATGCTTGGTTAGTTGAATCACACTATTAATGTTTGGTTGAAATTCTTTGTAATATGGATGTATTGATTATGTTCTTAGTGCATCAATAGTGATTGTGTTTCAATGCGTGTTGTACTGAGTAAAATGATTAACGGATAAATAAACTTTTATTTAAGATGGATAACCTTCTTTTGGTAATCAAACAACATGGAACAATATACTCTCATATGTTTGAATGTCTTATTTTAGAAAGAAGCCTTACCAGTTACTTTAATTACCATTCAACGATTTTTATTCTTTTTGCTGTAAATAGGCATATGCATCTGAACTTTTCCGTGATGAACATCAAGCCTTAGGATCTTCGGGGTGTAAGTAATTGGCCCCTTTTCGGTTCTTTTATTATTCTTCCTTTCTTCAATCAATTTGTGATCTATTTCAGATTAGTACATCATTGGGCATATGACTGATCATTGGCCCGACTTTGGGTGGTTTTCATGCACAGGTTTATTTCTCCAAATGTTGCTTCCCACCTGTAGTCATGATTTTTATATAGATTGTATAAATATTAACAGAGCCACTGAAGGCACAGGAGGCGTTGGAGTTGATGTCACCAGGAGAAAACAACAACATTATCAAGGAAAAATGCTGAACCATTTCTTTCAATGATGCTGCAAGTATTTTTTTCAGCAAAGTTGCTTGAAATCCGTATCAAAACGAGAATTTTTGTTCCTAAAGGAAGGTCAATGATGGGATGTTTGGATGAAACCCGTACACTTGAATATGGTGACGTTTTTGTGCGATATTTAAGTACAGGAAAAAGGCCATTGAGTGATGATCATAGTGAAATCGTGTCAAACCAGCTCTAAACTGTTCGTGGGAAAGTGGTGGTTGCTAAAAACCCATGTTTACACCATGGTGATGTACGATTCTTGAAGGTGGTTGATGTTACAGCATTGCATCATATGGTGGATTGTGTTATTTTTCCTCAGAAAGGACAAAGGTATTATTTTTATGCCATTTGCTATTGTATCACTGTATGTTTATGTTTGGATTGTCTTTTGCTACTGTTCATATCTAATTAAATGTGAAAATGATTATAGGCCTCATACAAATGAATGTTCAGGAAGTGATTTAGATTGAGATATATATAGTTTGTGTGCCGGGATTCAGATGTAATTCCACCTAGGCAAGTCGAGACAATGGATTATACCCCTGCTCCAAGTATTGAACCGAATCGCAATGTTATTATTGAGGTACATATGCTTTACTATTATGCAACATTTTGAAGCTATTGTATCGCAGGATCTTGGGCACTTTTGGGTCAAATGCATAAATCGAGGTCAATTTGGCTTTTAATGCCTCGGGTTTGTTTGGGAGAAGTACATATCCAAACAATCTAAACCAAAACCGCCAAAGAAATAGCTAATTAAATGGGATTGGGTTGTGTTGACCCACTAACGTATTCCCATATTTAGTTGAATCTCATATATATTTGGTGCCATGTTTTCTTATTTTTATTAATATATTTAAGTTTTAATAGTTTAATTTTATATTGCTTAATAAAAATCTGTGTGAACCTGTTTGACTTTTTTTAAAATTTTTCCCCATTTTTACCCATTACCCAATATGCCCGTTTTGCCATATCTACCGGTTGTTTGATATAAATTATAAGATTATGAATAGATGATTGTTTTTTCTCTTACTTTGATCTTATTAGCATCTTTTTATTGTGGTATCCAGTTCAGGTAGTCAAGGAGTACTTCACAAACTACATTGTCAACGACAGTTTAGGAATAATTTCAAATGCCTACACAATCTTTGCAGACCGTGAACCCCTAAAAGCAATGTCCGGACCTTGTGTAGATCTTGCAAAGCTCTTCTCAATTGCTGCTAACTTTCCTAAAACCAGTGTCCTAGCAAGAATACCCGCAAATCTTTGTGCAAAAGAATATCCAGATTTCATGGAAAAACTTGACAAACCCACATACACATCTGGAAATGTAATTGGGAAACTCTTTCGGGAAGTCAAAGACATCACACCACAAAACAACCAAGTCAACCCCTTTACACGCGAGGTGACGAACCAGGCTTATGATACTGACATGGAAGTAGATGGTTTTTCGTACTATCTTGATGATGTCTTTGATTTTAAAACAGAATATGATTACAAACTCGGCAACTGATGGATTATTATGAAATAAAGACAGAGCCCGAACTATTAAGTGGTAGTATGAAAATGTCAAGATCTTTTGACGAAGAAACGATGTCAAGTAGTTGGTTTAGTCATTAAGTCGCTAAGGAAAGAAGCTGTAAACCGTTAAAAAGGATAGGGCATTTAGATGATGGGGATGATAATGTCTATGCAAAAGCATTTGCTTGGTATCATGTCACATATCATCCAAAATATTGGGGTATTACAAACAGGATATGACACGTGTTCATTTTTTGAGTTTCCCATGGTGCATTCATGATAAACTTATTGAGATAATGATTACAAAAGGTATGTTGACTCCAATTGGCCTCAAAGTTTGAAACTACACTGAATGTCTGAATGTGGTATGACTATGCTCTTCAAGTTACCACGAGGTAGAGTTAGACTTGGTTTAACCTATGTAAACACATGCGCAACTGTTAAAGTGTCGTAATGTCGGTTATTAGATTCTGTTTGTTTAAGGTAGATTGTGTTTGTTTAAGTTTGAGTTTGATGTAAATATTGTTATTGCTTTTACTGTTGAGGTCTCTTGGTAGTAACTTCTGGTTCAACTTATAATAATCGAAATCATGCTACAAACGCTTATATTTTACCTGCTTAATAATTTCACTAACCTTGTCTTGAATAGTATTAAAATCATGTAGCCAATATGTGCCTATGCTACAACAAGAAATAAATAATCAATTTATTCGACAAGTTTGATTGTGGCCAATATTTTGTATGGGTTAATATCTTTGATATCATCTTTAATAGATGCTCGATTAAAGGTTGTCTCATTTGTACAGCTTGGTGTATGTCAGTATATATACAGTGTTGTAGCATTTAGTATCCTTTTTTTATTAATGAATATAACATGTTCAATGAAAAATATGATGTGTAATTTACAGTTTTTTTCGAATGTTGTGATTAGGAGAGCGGGGGATAATTTTCTAGCACTTTTCACAAGTTCATGTTTACTCCAGTTCTTAATTAACATCAGATATTGGAAAGCTTAACGCCTGCATCGTGTTACTTAATTGTTTTTATTGTGCAGGGGAGGGAATTGGAAGCACTATTGGAAAACCATTTCTTTACAAGTGCGTTGAATACTTGAATTTCATCGGACTAACAAAGGCTTCATGGCTCAAGTATGTTTATTTATTTATCTAATGTTGGTTAATCGTTTATGCCCTTATGAAATATGCTCATCCGTAAGTATGGTTTTCTTGATCGCAAAATAGTGCCTAAGATTTCTTAGGAACCTGTGAGGTCACGCTTTTTATAGATATAACATCGCCTTAGGTTACTTATAAACTATTGGCTAAAAGTCCTAGACCAACCCAAGAGACCCACCCATTTTGCCACTTCGAGATAATCCTGCACTCATAATAAACCAAGAACAATGATCGGGAATATGTGTATAACTTTAATGATTGGGAATATGTATATAACAATGACACATTAGTATGTTTTATTATAAGTATGTTTTATTTGCTCTTATAAGCATGTTAGAAAGTAGTTACCTCCTTTTAGCCGCTTTTATCGATTATGGTAACATCAATTATAGTTATTAACCTGCTAAATTCAACTTTTAATAACTTTTACTCTATATTTGTTCTACTAAATCCTAAAATTAAAACCACAAATTGCTTTATGGATTATGGTAACATCAATTATAGATCTTAACCGTTTATTTAACTTTTAATTACTTTTTAGTATATATTTGTTGTACTAAATTTTAAAAATAAAAACCACAGTCATACCCGCCCATCGGACGGTTTTGACACTAGTATATATATATATATATATATATATATATATATATATATATATATATATATATATATATATATATATATATATATATATATATATATAGTGGTTCTAGAGAAAAGTGTAATTAGAGAGAAAAGTGAGAAAAAAAGTTATAGGGTCTAATTTGAAGCATCTCAAACTTCGTGGGTAAGTTTTGAAACCACCCCCCAAAAAAAATTTTTTTTTCCCGCCAAAAATTTATAACTGTGATGCACCTTTATTTTTGTGCATCTAAGTTATAAAATTGGTGCATCATAGTTATAACTACTTTTTAATCGCGATTCACCAAAATAAAAGGGTGCATCGATCGCATATGTTATTAACTTATTCCGTAAAAGTTTTGAATTAGAACCGCCAACCTTTGTGTATAAAAGAGATTTTTCAACCGATTCAACACGCTTATTTTATTAATCACATGGTTAAATATACAATGAAATCAATTATCCTAACATGTTTCAAAGTCATTTTATTAATCACATGGTTAACTTACTTTTCATCAATTCACGATTGTTAATATATGCACTAGCGTTATCCCAATGACAAAGAATGCGTCGCTACCATGGATACCATAGTCTGCTCTTTGTTGTATAACTAATGCCCTTAAAGAGCATAGTATACTAAGTTATTGCAATGTTATTGGAGCATATTAGGTAACAATCGTTGGGTGCATCTCTCGCTTATAAGATTTGGTGCATCATAGTTATAACTAATTTTATAACCGTGATGCACCAAAATAAAAGGTGCATCACGCTTATAAAATTGGCCGAAATTTTGGCCCAAAAAAAAATTTTGCCCTCGAAAAAAAAATTTATGGAAAAAAATTTGGAGGGGGGGTGGGTAGGTGGGGGGGGGTGGGGGTAGGGTAGCTAATTTACAAAACTTCCTTAAAGAATGAAGGAAAATACAATTAGGTCCCTGTAGTTTGGTGTGAAAAAGGGAGGGAAGAGGGTGATCCAATGGTTGAGATTACTTTTCTCACTTTTCTCTTGGATCAACTTTTAAATGATCCAAGCTATATATATATATATATATATATATATATATATATATATATATATATATATATATATATATATATATATATATATATATATATATATATATATATATATATATATATATATATATATATAGGGAAAAGTGAATATGGGTTGTCTCACGCCTAAGCATACATGCGAAACCATTCCAAATCATTAAAATTACGCCATTTTGATTAATATTATAACATAGATCGTGTAGTGGAACTAATGTATGCTAGAAACGCCTTTTAATGGTGAATTAAATCAAACCATTGTTGGATCTAGAACTAATTGCGTACTTAATAGAAACACCCTACATTATATGATGTAGAATAAGACAAGTATAAAATTGAATCCAACTTAAGTGATGTTATGATGCAATCATGAGAAAACACTAATATCGTGAATAACAAAATAGAAATGAGGTAGATTTAACATTTTTCTTGTTAAATTCACATAAATTTTAAAGGTTTTGCATGTAAACTTAGATGTGAGACAACCCCATATTCACTATCCTCATATATATATATATATATATATATATATATATATATATATATATATATATATATATATATATATATATATATATATATATATATATATATATATATATATATATATATATATATATATATATATATATATGAATATTAATATTTATACTCTTTAAAGTAACCCACATGATTTATTGAATATTTATTTTACTTTATCTTTATAAGTAATCTTTACTTGTATCATTTATCTATGGTGTTATTATTTAATGATAACTTATGACTACGAGCTATTGTCAACTATTTTTATCTCATACCTTTAAAATATACCTACTACCAACTCATTATTGTCGCCACATCACGTGGATAATCTACAATTTTTATATGAAAATTTTTGTTATTGCATACCAGTATTCAAAACTAAAATTATCGTCGTCCGTATATCTATTGTATTGAAAAATATAGAAAAAAAATTCGCTGAATATTTTAATTTTATGGCGCCCGCAGCTGCAACGCGCGGGTACCGTGCTAGTAATCATTAATGCAGGTAGTATGTTTAATGTGAATCTAATGAAAGAAAGAGCACGCTAACCAAATGATTAAATAGTACTACTTAAATTAAGTGAATCTCCTATGTAATTACGCACTTGAAAGGCCTTCTTATGCTTCCGAATTCGTTCTCCTGGTTGTGTCTTCGTATGGTATATTGTGTCTCTTGTTTTGAAAGCAGTCGACCTTTATTTATAGTTTCTGGAAACGGCATCGATACGGCGTATCAGTTTACTCGATACGACATATCTAGGTAACTTCGCGTGGGGTCTAAAATTATTATATTCTGGAATATTCACACACCATCATAGGATACGGCGGATCTTTAATGCTCATACGGAGTATCTCTTCTTCGTAATCTTGGAATGTCTCGGTGAAGTCTTCAAGTTGATACGTCGCATCTCTTGGATGTCATGCGGCATATCTGGAGTAGAATAAGTCAGATCTTCTATGTTGACCAAGGCGTATGGGAGAAACCCATATGGCGTATTCTTCAAAGTCAGGAAATGGTCTTCATATTCGTCTAAGTCTTGATGTACGGCGTATTTGTCTAGAATGATACGACGTATCTACCTTCAGTTCAGTAGACTTTTTCAACTTGATCCATTTTGCTCCATTCTACATCCAAAATAACTAACTTTCACTAAATGCTTGTTTTCAACTGAGAAATACAAAAGTAAGCGATTAAGTACCAACTCTCACGCAAAGTACTATAAAACAAGCAATATTCATAGGATAAATGATGCTAATAATATGTTGTTATTTGATATCATCAAATATCCCCTACGTGAACTTTACTTGTCCTCAAGTAAACTCTAGATTTAAACTTATGAAACTGTATCCTAAAACAATTGTCAAGGATGTTTTTATAGTTAAGCATTCATTCGTTTAATCTTAATTGCACAACCAAATACCTCACGAAATAGGAAAATGAAATCACTTAAATCACTTAACTAATCTATATGGTAACATTTAAGTAATTTGCTCAATTGCTCGGTCGTGAAAAATATTCTATCATAAGCTTGGCAAGGATACACATCTCCACGACTAAAGCTAAGAAGTAACAAGTCTAAAGCGGTAGGGTTAGTTGTGATAAGGTTGTGCATAGGCTTTTGTTCAAACATCTCCTACACAAACTCAATAGATCGCTGACGCGAATCCTTGATTCCTCGAACAACGGATGGTCACTAGTGTGTATCTTGGATCGATGACGTGTTATTTGCATACGGATGGTCACCAAAACACACACTAGATCATTGGCACATCATTCAATTCCTCAAAAACTCGGATGGTCACTACCTTATTCATGCATTTAACATTCTCAATAAACTATAAAAGGGTAGGGATAAGGTAAATGTTGTTAAAGTAAAATCACGAAACAAATATATTATGTCCAAAAACGAAACAATGTGGTTAATTACTTCCCGACCTTCCTTTGAAAAAGATACAAATCATAGACTAACTCAAGTTTTAATATGTAGACTCACGCTTTAATAGGTAGATATGAATTAGACTCAATGATGACTCAATCAAAGAATAAACATTAGTTGGCGGTCCCATAACGACCAACTCCTTTGTAATCCTTAAATATAGTACAACAAATAGTGGTGATAACTCCACTAATACATAATTTACATCCTTGGTTTATAACACGTACCAACGAATAATCGATTAGCGCATAATATAACTTTGGTTAAGCTTTTACAAATCTATTATCTCACATTCCTTACTCTTTTCTTCTCTCTTTTTTTCTTTTTCATTTTTTTGATTTTTTTTAGCCAAATAAACTGATGGTGTAAAATTTCACCATATCACTATCATAAGACATCTGGATAATTTTCCATACTTTTTAATACTTCAGATATAAAAATAATAGTGATAGTAGTAAACACACGAAAATCAAAAACTACTATTATCACATTCCCATTGTGATGCGCAATTCCCGACCAATACGTAGACAAGACACACACCCATTATGATGTGCAATTCTCAACCTAATCATGATAAGAAACATACACAAAAACACAAGAAATACACACTTTACAAAAGTAACCAACCGCAGACTTAATCGACAGGGTAGGCTAAGGTGTATAGGTGTAACGAAACATATAATTGGGTGTAAGAAATGAAAGGAATGGCTCTGAGGGATTTTTAGGGGTATCTTAATCTAAAAATGAGAGTAACAAATGGGTTTATACGGGGGTTAACTAACCAGTGTAGTTAGTTAATAAAACATAACATATAAAGGCTTTTGTGGGTGTAATCCTAGAAATTTACCAAATTAGACAAGTCACTCCAATTATATCAGTAATACTCATTATGGTGGTCTCGAATAGTATACAAGACAACTTCTAAAGTTTACTGTAAGTCACCGACACAATCATATTTTTGTGGAATTTGGGAAAAATATTGGAAACAGAATAGGCTAAATTCTCACAATATGGAAATAAGGGTTTAATCGACAGGGTAGGCTAAGGTGTATAGGTGTAACGAAACATATAATTGGGTGTAAAAACGAAAGGAATGGCTCGAGGGTTTTTAGGGTATCTTACTCTAAAATGAGAGTAACAAATGGGTTTATACGGGTTAACTAACCAAAGGTAGTTAGTTAATAAAACATAACATATAAAGGCTTTTGTGGGTGTAATCCTAGAAATTTACCAAATTAGACAAGTCACCCAATTATATCAAGAATACTCATTACGGTGGTCTCAATAGTATACAAGACAACTTAAAGTTTATCGTAAGTCACCGCACGTACCATATTGTTGTGGAATTTGGGTAAAATATTGGAAACGGAATAGGCTAAATTCTCACAATATGGAAATAAGGGTTATGTGTGCGGGTCATGCAACTTTGATTTCATAAAAACATGCTAGAAAAATTTTATATTTGTCATATATTAAGCACATGTTACTCTGTTAGAATATTTTTGAAAAACATGGACAAGTAACGTTCTAATTCTCCATTCCCCCCCTCCTTTAACATAAACAATGTCCTCATTGTGTAAAGTAAAGTTAAAAACAGGAAATAGAAAGAATAGAATGGAAAACTCCCCTGAAAATTTCTCGGTATGATCCTCCATGATGCGTTTGTGAGCAACTTTTTATTTTTTGTATGTGAAGGGTTTCTGGATGTCAGCATGGCTATAACACATAGAAAATACAGGGTATATGTATACTACCATTTCTTTTTCATTCATACCACTCAACCTGTGTAATTTAAGCATGAAAATCACAGCTAGTGCATCTACGTTAATCGTTGGTTAGTAAAGACAAAATAAAAATTAAAATTGTAAATCATCAGGTCAGTCGATACGCCGCATCCATAGGAAGGGATGCGCCGTATCGAGCCTAGAATAAAAATTAAAATAAAGTACGAGTCATATGTGATACGTCGAATCACAAAACCTGGATGTGCAGTATCAAAAACCATCTGACAGAAAGTTTAAGTGCATTTATAAAATTAAAATGCAGAAAAAAAAGAAGAAAAAAAAAGAAGAAGATATACCTATACAGTCGATACACCACATCCATAGGAAGAGATGTGCCGTATCAATGTGCAAGTCTGACAAACTCGAAAACAGAAACAATAAAAAATTCCGGGTTGTCTCCCGGTAAACACCTCTCTTTATTCCAGAGTCTTTAAGTTAGACTCATCTTTAGCTCTAATTCGTTCTAGCCATGAGCCATCCTTCTTCTTTCATGTGAAAAATGTCGTGGTAAGCAGTTGACACGTTATCTTCAGTTCTCAGCAAAGTATCATAAATGTTCAACTTAATTGCAGCATATTCTTCTAATGGTCCAAATGAATACTTGAAAACTTCAAATTTCTCAGATGTGAATGTTGGCGGCTCTTTGTATGGTATGCCAAGTAATCTACATGTTCTCTTTTTAAATGCTTCTTCATCTAGATCCACAAAATAGGCTTCATTATTTGCTTCCACATAATTTTGTAATTCTTCCAAAGCATTATCATCATTATCAAAAGATTCCAACTTAGATTTTCAAACAAAGCTTTGCATTTCCTTACATTATCCTCAAGCAAGTCATACCATTCTTGATTTTGAAAATAGACGTTATTCCTAATCCGTTTCATTTCGGGAAGATCACTTTCGTTACATGATTTTTCCTTTTCCCAATAACATGTTGGCCACGTCTCGTGTCCATTCTTGAAGCGAAGGGGCTCACATGTATGTTCAATCACATCTTCCTTCCAAGGTTTTTCATAAACCCATGGTGTATTGCTATCTGTCTCGTAATACCAGGAATTTTTATAGTCACCAATAGTTTTAAACCCTGGCAGATCTCCAGTAAGCACCTCTTCATCAATTTTCAATAGATAGTTGAATTTTATGAACTCCTTGCTTAAGGAAGTCTCGTATTCAAATAGGTTGGTATCAATCCTAAATAGCTTAGCAACTTCATCAGTCAGTTCCTCCCATCGTGCCCTCTCATCCAATAGTGTAACACCCCGAAATGTGGGTCCAGCGGAAGCATACGAACCTTTGGGTGCTACAATATTGGTATCACAACATAAGGTACAAAGATTGGTTTTTATCCCATTTATTTAACATAAAATTCATTAATTGAAAACCATAAGTTTACATTAATGAAAGTAGTGCGGAAATAGGCCCAAAAGATAATTAAAGCGGTCCCGTTTATTCATCAGAGTCGCCTATGACCATGCCCCTTGCCAAGCGTCTTCCAATAGTGAGCTATCGCCTTAACCCTAAGAACACATGCTAAAAGGTCACTTACGCCGGTGAGTTCATAGGTTTAAGTTCAATTAAAACATAATGGACCAGAGGGAGTTGATTTGTCATGAGACTTAAGATAAATATACATCAATCACAAACCGTATCATATCCGAAATCACAATCCATATCACGCATCCAAGGATCACACGGCCCAACGACTCTAGTCCAAGACTGTCGTAGCAAAGTCTAGAATAATTGCTAACCCCGACTAGGTCGAGGTGAAGTCTACTTAGCTAGGCAACAATTATAGCAATTAGGATTGCTACCCTAGTCTAAGGCAATGACTACCAAACATCTATCTAAACAATAAGCACATATGCAAATCCAAATAGTTTTAAAGGTCTAAAACAAAGAGTATGATTCTCACCCTAATTTAGTTAAAAACGAGATAAAAGTGGGGCTATGAAACTCACCTTAGCAACAAAGAATGCACTATTCACTATTGACACGACTGGTATCTAAAGCTAATCTCCACGACATCCAAATGAACGCATTTACTAGCACGATAGAATAGAAGTGACGCAACCTAATGCGTATAATGATAATCTTAAAATATAGCTCATATGATAAAGAAGTTGATAAAAGTATTGTGGTCGTAGTTTTCGTGGATCATTCATGACGTTACTTTCAAAAGTCCATTATCGCTCCCAACAGCTTATAATTAATGTCTCAAAAGTTTAGTTTTAACGCTCGTGTGGTGGTAAGAAACATAGACTCGACGTACAACTCACGCGAGAAAGAAGAGGACGTCGACATAGTCGAGACATACAGACTATAACTCACGCCAAAAAGGAAAAGATATTGACAAAGTCAAGAAATAATGACAATACTCGAGCAAGTCAAAGACTAAGTAATGGCGACAACTATTTATTTAAATATAAATAGGTTACTTTCGATAATTTCCCCATAATCTCATCGTACACGTTAATCAATAAAATAAAAGTTTCCATTTATCACTTAATTAATAAAGGTTTCAAAATCGTTACTCGTAGTTGTGCAAGTTTATAAGAAAGTACTTCGTATAAGGTATATTAAGTAGTGCACTATAAATGACACGTTCGTTTATTCCAACGTTCTCAAACCATTACGACTTTAATAGGTTATCTTATCAAAATAATATTCCAAACAAGTTTATAAAAGCTAGCATATGTTATAAAACGCGAGTTACTATCGTATTTAATAAGGGTTTATAATAGATTAAACCATTTCCGTTAATAATACATAGTTATATAATTCACTATTAGTTTAACATGAAAACGGAATATTTAGTTTTATCGCAAAACAAATATATTAAACTCATTCAAACCAAAACGTTTAATAAAGTACAGCATACCAATCACTATAACTTGTTATCAACAGTTATTCCAAATTTATGAACCGTGTTTACACTTATCATGTATACGTAGTATTCGACATAAATTATAAGACACGCATATCTAGTTTTAATATTTACCATTCCTTTTGTATACAACTTGATCGTCATCCGCTCGAATCCAATATTAATGATCTAATAAATCTAAAGTGTCCAATTTGTATCAATGTCAAATATGATAAAATCAATATTGACGAATCATAAACCGTATTTTAGATCCGTTAAGTTCTCGTAATGTCCAATGTTTAATAACTAATAGATATAACAATTTTGTTAGTTGATATAAACTTACCTCATTTATTTACTAAACCACATATATTACTTTCAACTAAATACTAATTTTTCATTGTTCTTGCACCCACTTGACTTATGCCCAACCCTCTAAAATCAAATACCATCGTGGGTCACTTGACCCGACCCAGTCAACCTGTTGACATAACCATGGGTTTTTGACCCGACCCAGGTCAAACCCAACTCATTCACTAGTCAACCAAACTGAAATTTAGCCTTAAGTTTTATGTTTTACCATTTGATATATCTAGTGCCCAAAGTACCTAAAACATTCTATCCATCTAAAGACGCAAACACAAACACAATAATCATTACCACGAATCTGAAGTTACAGGACTCGAGACCCAAACCAACTCACTGAGTCGACTCGACTCAGGGAGTCAACTCGTACAACCCAATAACAATCAAACATCACTTCACATGAACCTTGTTCTTACCACACAATTTATTGAAACGTTTTATATCTCATTTTTAACAAAGTTTTCCACATTTAATCTAACAAAACGCCTCACAAACTGTTTTTAATCCGTTTTATAGACCATAGTCCCACGCTCTTATATTTGTTTTAACACCTAGTATCCACGAAAACAACATCATTAATTTATATATGTACGAATATATAACACTGCTTAAGAAAGAAAAGTAATAAAAGAATAACAACGAGTTGGGTTTACCGAGAGAAAGAGAGAGAGAGCGTGAGTGGTATCTCTTACGAGTACTACTCAGAACCACCAAGCTTGAACCAAAACCATCGCTTTACTTGAAAACCCTAGGCATCCAAATCTAAAAGATTAGATTTTGGGCGCTGCATGCTTTCAAGACGCGTGTGGCATGAAACTAGAACCACAAGGCCTTGATCTATCATCTAGGATAGGTGGTGTAAGTAGTAGATGTCGCCGAAAGTTGGCCGGATTATTTTAGAGAGAGGGGAGAGTGAATTTGTGTGTGTGTTTTGTAGAGAGAGAGTGAGAAGTGTGAAAATGAGAGAGTTGTGAGTGGTTGGGGGTATTGACACCCCTGGAGGGACCTAATGTGTACTAGTGAAATCATAAGGGCGAAAATGAAACATTTAAAAAGGACCCTAGATGTAACTTTGTGAAACCTCTTATATATTCGGTTCGAGACTCATTTAAACTAGTAAACGAGGGATTCGTGACTCGAGAGTTACGCCATTGCTCTTAAAATATTATTTCCAATAAAAACGATATATAATACGACTCGTATCTCAATTAAATCAAAACAATCGCTCTAATCGATGTTTCTCGGATTTCGACGCATCGAGGAATTTACGAGTTGTCACAGTCTCACCTTTTTAAAAAGAATCGCGTCCTCGCGATTCAATTCAAGTTACTCGTTGAGGTTTAAAAGAGGCGAGTGCATACACACGAGGATTCATCTTCACGTTCCCTACGTAAATTTCGGATCTTACTGTGAGTTTCTATGAACTTCGATGATAGGGATGCGACTTTCCTAAAGTCGTCTGAATTCATGGTCTACGATTTCGATAGGTCAACGAAGTTTAAACCTTCAAAGATTAGGATTTCCTAGAGGGATAACGATTGCCTCACTGGCGAGTCATCTCTTCCTATTACGCACGAAATGTCAAGAGCACTGCTGAGTCTTGACGATAGGTCAAGGCTCTGAGCTACTGGTCTAACTTCAACAAGGATATCGAAATAAATGATACAGCGAGGAATAAGCCTCCGCGTTTACCAAACGCTTCACATATCCTCATGGTGATTCCCTAAGCTTAACCTAGGTCATATCCGGGAAGTCAAAAGGTTTACATTGTTTGTGTCTCCTAATGGTTTACGAGTAGTTTGTATATCCATCTCAACTTAGAATGGTCTCCTTGACAGTTTCTCAATTAGGTTCGGGGTTGCTAAGTTGGGTATTTCCATTTCTACCCATCAATCGGGATTGGCACTCCTGACCATAGAGGGTCTCTTACGGTGCCTTCAAAGTACTAAAGCAATAGGTATGGTTATAGGAGAATAGGGCCAATGGAAGGTGTCTATCCCGACCATTGCCAATCTTGATGGACACGCATCGTGTTCTACTAAGGTTCGCATGGTTTCTTCACTTCGGTCGTTAGTCTGGAGATGATACACTGTAAGCATATCCAGACCTGCTCTCTCGGCTCTAGGAAGTGATGGGTGTGTGGCAATTGCCACGATCCGAAAGAATAAAAATCAGCATTTCCTAAGGTACACGCTTTCCTTTTTGTGTGAAGAAATCTATTTGTTAGCTTAGGCCTTCCGATCGCACTTCCTCCTTAAAGAGGATCGGAAGAAGTCGAGGAAGGATCAGGTGTGTACTAACAAAATGATTCTCAGATAGAGAAAACGGATGAAGGGGAGGTTTCCCTTGTCGGTTGGTGTTCTACTGTGAGAAAAAAAGTGAGAAGCTAGAGTTCAGAAGTGTGGGCTAACTCATCGGAGCAAAGCCACTCTACCAGAAGGAGAGAAATGGGTACTCTCTCACCTCCTTAAAAGAAAATAGAGGGATTTTGTAGGATCTTAAATATTATTGTGTTTGATGATTCGGGTGTTCTTGGATGGTGGTGATACAAGAAAGCCATGTTTTAGAGAGAGAAATAAAGAGAGGGTGTTCTTGGTAGAGACTTGGTTTGAAACAAATGAAATGTTAGATTAAGAGCACCACCCTTCCAAGGATGGAAGGGGTATTTATAGTTACAAATACAACGCCCTCCCATCGGATCTGGATCGTGCATACAAGGGTAAAGACCCGTCTTTCCTCCACGGTGTTACTCTAAACTATTCTACGCCATCGACTAACTAATTAACTACTAAATAACGAATAACGATATGTCTACGAGCTAACATATGCTAGACTATAGATGGGGTGACCGACACTTCACTATGGAATTTCCAATTCTAACAATCTCCCCTGCGGAGGTCACCCCATGTTTTACATTTCAATCCTAGCATTCTAATTTGTCTTCGCTTATGAGCTCGTAGACTTCAATTCTTCAATGTCCACATTCTTTGTGCTTTGTAGTGATTCTTCATTGTCCGATTATTTTGTACTTTCAAAGGAGGTCTTTGAACCGATCCACATCATGATGATCTTCGAGCATTAATTGAGATCATCACCACAATAAATCTATGGATCACCCTTTATCAGGTTGCCATCATGTGAAGTTGTGACTTTCGGACCGACATGCTTACACTTTGAATCATGACATCTTTTCATCGAGTAGCGAAGCTTTATCGGTTCATGATATTTGCGCAGCCAGAAGCGTAAGCATAGTATAGAAATATCGAGCCGTGTTATGTGGATAAGCACAAGTCATGATTTCTTCAATTGCTGGATGTCGCGAGTATGCGGCTTTGATTGACTCTCAATTCGATCACCGCAACCGTCCAAATGTACCGCAAACAACAAGCTAGCAATAAAACACACGAAAGTGTCTTTGATCACTTTCGTTGAATCGAGGTACACGCCCACGGTTCCCCGTTGATCAAGACAAGTATCGCCGCGATCGTGTATAATTCAAGAATATCCTAGATGTGGTTTCGCACTGCTCTAGCCGCTCTCAAACCGAACGCCTCAAAGAAGACAACACGGAGTGAGTGAACCAATAATTGAGATTCATCGATTGATGAAAATTGATTTGAAAACAATCGCGTATTGCTTGTAGAAAGAGTTTTGCAATACGCAAGGTTTTATGTGAAATATCAATTCTCAATTAGAAATACTTTTTGTATTTGAAAGAATACACATTCGATGTGCTAGAGAAAAGAAGAGATTTGCACATCGAACGTTTTTCCAAAAGTATTTTTTCAATCGAGATACTTTTTGTGTTTGAAAACATAAGTACACATTCGACGCGCTAGAGAAAAGAAGGTTTGCACATCGAATGGTTTTTCCAAAAGTATTCGCCAATTCCATTCCCGGACCAAGGTTGATTCAAGAGTGAATCGCCCCATCGCTTCTATCCGCTTGTCACAAGCTTGATCTTTAGAAAGATCTCACATGTCACCCACCAAGAGCTTGTTTGATGTTGGCTCTGTATGATTTCCATCTTCATCGTGAATATTTTTACATATCACTCGGATGTTCCGCAATACCACAAGGATAATGCGAGGACTCTTAATATATTCTTACTTTCCACATTGTGTGAAAGCAAGTCTTCATTAATTTTGTGTCCTAATGAGATATTGTGGACGATCTCTTGGCTCTAGACTCAATTGTGCACATTTGGTTTCCTATGCTCGAGACTAGGAGAGGTCTCCTTCTTCAATATCAACAATCTCTAAGAGAAAGTTGATAGATAATGTCGGTTCCCGTGAGAATGAAACAAGCCCTTTTAAGAGGAGCTTAAGTAGCTTGGGAAGTTTAGTGCAAGCACACCGGGTCCATGACGCCTTGTCTTCAATACCGTGTTTCCTTAGTAAACACCAAGAGTATATGTATTGAACTCGGTTTCGCCTCTAAGGTTGAATTATTGGAGGGCTATTTCTTTTCACCCTTTTCACATTCATTTCTTTTCATTCTTCAACCTCTTCGCTTACCGAGACTTCATTACTAGAACCTTGGTGGGTTTATTCCGCCTAGCTCTATCTCACCGCACTCTTCCCATATCTCACTTTTCTCCTTTTTTCATCATACCCAAGGACTCTACACTATCTAGTGGATTGTCCTCGGTAGATCCCTCCGACTGGGGATCGTGGGAACGAATACCTAACCTAACCATCCTTATAACACCATGCATAAAGTAAATTGGTCGGTCTTTTGGTATTGTTCATTTCTTCTCGAAACCAATTGAAAAATCATTTGGAAAATCAATCAAGGTACTGGTGATAAAATATCAAAGTATTTTGTACCTTAATAGTTTTGATCATATAGAAATGCTCCCCCTCAACATGTGCATATGATTTTTGAAATTGTTTAGCACATAGAGGCAAGAGTTCTTTTGAAATAAATTCTTGATCACAATTTCCATGGAAAAAGCCATTTGATTTTCTTGGTAAATTCTCCCCCTCAATATGTGCGTAGGATATTTGAAATCATTTTATCACATAGAGGCAGGAGTTCATTGAAGCACATCCACGATCACTAAAACCATTAAGAAAACCATTTGAAAACACAATCAAGGTACTTTATGTTAAAACATAAAAGCTTTTGTACCTCGATAGTTGATTTTCTTGGTAAATTCTCCCCCTCAATATGTGCGTAGGATATTTGAAATCATTTTATCACATAGAGGCAGGAGTTCATTGAAGCACATCCACGATCACAAAAACCATTAAGAAAACCATTTGAAAACACAATCAAGGTACTTTATGTTAAAACATAAAAGCTTTTGTACCGATAGTTTATTTTCTTTTGAATCGCTTCCCTCAATATGTGCTTCGAGATTCGAAGGGTTTAGCACATATGAGAGAGCAACCGCATAATTGAATCAAAACGATCACCTTTATCAAATTTCATTATTAAATCACAAATTCTCCCGATCAAAATATCAAACCCTTTGAGATTTTGGATCCCAAGTGATTTAATAAGGTTTAGAAAACATGAGAGAAAATGCGCTGATTTAAAAGCACATCTTGTTTTTGATAAATGCTCCCTCAACATGTGCATTATGTATTAAAATCGTTTGGCACATGGAGGCGGGGAGTGCCTTTAAAGGACTAAAACCAATTCCATTTAAACAAATTTGAGATTTAAATCACGATCTCTACCCCGATCAAAAATTTCAAACCTTTTGAGATTTGTGATCCCAGTTGATTTAATTCATTTAAGAGATTTTGGGGGAAAGACGTGGCAAGATATAATTTTTTGAAATTGACTGATGAGGACCAATTATAAACTTTAAAGATTGTTAGTGTCAGGTATGATAGTTTTTAAGAGATCTTTAAGTAGAATAAAACAGTTTCACAATCAAACAAGAACATAAAAAATTTCATTTTGTAAGATCTTTGAGTTTTAAAGAAAATCATACCATGACATAACATTAAATCTTTAGATCACCACTTATTATTGTACAACCGGACCTTTTATGAAGAATAATCGATTGAAAATATTTTATTTTAAATCACTCTCCCCCTCAATCGATGACCGTAGTCGATGATTGAGTGACTTAAGTTTTGATAAAATAAAGTCCGGTGATTTTCAAACTTAAGTCTAATTTATTTTCAAAACCAATATTTTCCATTTTTCAAAACAATATTATTATAAAATTGTTTAAAAAATGGTATCATCACAATTATCCCGCACAAAGATACGTAAGGTGGTTCACCGCTTTTGTTGTTGTCGTTGGAGGTTTGAAGAAACCATCCGTCAAGCAAAGAGACTTTACGTTGCATTTTTTCATGCCAACTCTTCATAGAGGTCAATTAAGCTCCGCTTCTTCATTTGATGATGAAGAAAACCATCCACGATGCAAAGGAGACCTCTTACGTTGCATTTTTCATGCCAACTTTCCATAGAAGTCAAATTAAGTTCGCTTTCTTCATTTGTCAACCCAAGATATAGTTACCCTTTCCTTTCGCATCCAATCATCTTCAATTGTGGGATCCGGATCGAACATTCTTATATACCAATATACCGCATACTAGTGAGCACACATACGATATATGGTGGTCGACAACACCCAAACAAAGAATCGACTAATAACAATCAATTCAACATATCAATCGATCATGTAAAGGCATGGGAATAATGTGTTCATCAAACTCTAATCATCTAATCCTGACAATTATATCCTAGGCACCTAGTCCTTCAACATAGGTTAACATCATTTTCAATAAAGGATATAGGATAATTAGAAAGGCTCGAAAGATGATATAGATTTGACACCATTTTCCCCCTCAATCAATGACTTATTTTTTCAGAAAAGTTTAAAAGCGCTGAAGCCATTGATTAAGTTTTCAATTTTCTACGAAAACTCTGAAACTGATTGATTTACAAGCAACTCATTTACCACTATTTTGTTAAAACAAATATTTTTCTGAAGAATTTTAAAAGGAAAAATATTTGAGTAGAATGAAGCCCTTCGACATACTTTCCTCAATTTGTTTTAGGATAAGTATACGAAATATTTGAAAATGGTTTAGCGCAAAGACTTTCCTTCTTTTTAAGAACGGGTTGCTATCTCAAATAATAGCAAACCATGGTTAAAGCACGGGTTACAATCAAGTAATCAGAAGCCATTATTTGAAGCCCGGGTTACAATCAAGTAATCGTAAGCCATAGTTTTAAGACATGTTTTGAAAAGAATATTTACACCTCCCGCTCGAACTTCATCTATTGTCCTGCCATTATTGAATGAAATTTCTAAGACCGAGATGTTATCGATACTGAAGACATGTCTTGAAAAACATATTTTGGTATTTTCAAATTTCGATTTTTATGGGTTTTGAAGATTTTATATTTTTCTATTTTGTTTTGTCGGTTTTATATTTTTGTATTTTGTTTTTCTGATAAGTATATACAGATGGAGTAGATGATATAGTTTAAGAAGATAATGATACGAGTACCGAGATAAGGATATCGAGCAGCCCCGTTGTAGAAGATAGAAGTCATCATCCCTAAAACTTTCACCACCAAAGCTTCGAGGCTCTTGCATTGAAGAAAGAAATTGAACCATCCGAAAGCGAGACTTTGGTAGCTTCCCCAAACCGAAAATCCTTATGTTGAGCGTGATTTGAAGCTCTATTTCAAGCTTGCCTTAGCTGTGTGCAGAGAAGCACACCATAATCGCTCATCTTGCTTCTCCTTTAAGAATGATCATCGTGATTCTTCTTTCGGGTTATATCATCCAATAGAACAACAACAACGTATCATCCCACATTTAAATAATCTTCTCAAATTCGCTTTCCATCAAGTCCAAGCAATCTATTCCAAAAGGTGTCAAGAGACCACTTCCCCAAGTAGATGAATTGATGCAATCCGGGCCTTTGAATAATGCTCAAGAACTCTCCCTAATACACCTCATGAGGGAATGAAAACACCTCCCAATGTTCACATTTTTCTTCCCCGATGATCGAGCATGAAGCTCAAGAACCCAAGTACACCAATACCCAAGAACTCTCCGAATATACATCATGAGGGAATGAAAACACCTCCCAATGTTCACATTTTTCTTCCCCGATGATCGTGTATGAAGCTCAAGAACCCGAAGTACACCAATACCCAATAACTCTCCCGAATACACATCATGAGGGGAATGAAAACACCTCCTCAATGTTCACATTTTTCTTCCCTGAATATGTCATACTTGTGTACTGATAAGGTTTTAAAAGGTACCATTTTGAGGGTCGCTTAAGTCCTTATTTGATCACTTTTGTATCCGTTATTGCTTAATATCGCTCCTTTTCACTTTTAGGTCTCTCAAGGCAAAATGTTGGAATGGCACTTATTTGGACGAAAAGGCGAATATATGAAGAAATGGCCAAAGTCAAAATCGAGACACTCACAATGTCGAATTAGAAGGCGACGGCCAAAAAATGGCGACGCCGTCCCAAAATTGTTGTGACGGTCCGTAACCCAAAACTCAGATTTTCAAGCGACGACGCCTAGTTGTAAAAGAGTAGGCCGCGCTACTCGCACGGCCTAGATGCGATCCGCACGACGCCGAAGTCAAGAGGACGGCGTCACGGACATAAGGTGACGCCGTCGCAAGGTTAACGCGCCAAGACGAAACCCTAATGACGGCGACACGACGGCGCCACTAAACATAAGGTGACGCCGTCGCATATGTAATCTTATATAGAATCCGAATTTTTCACTTTTGTGGAGAGTCTTTGAGTAAAACCTAAAACCGAACCTAAGGTGTCTTGTACAAGATTTTAGGGTTTTAAACCCTATCTTACACCAAGATAAGTCTTTACTTTATTAATTCAATTATGTCTTTGATTATTTGTGTGTATGCTTGCATGTTCTCCATGTCCGCTAATTTATTTGTGTGTTTGCTTAGGAAGTATGAAACTTAATTATTGAATATTGATTGGTTGTTTCTTATCTTAGTTGATTAATGATCTAGTAATGCGATAGGTGATTCGCTGTGAACTTAATGCTTGATTCATCTTTGTGAACCTTAGAATATAATTACCGAGTAGTTGTAGGCTAAACCATCCAAAGAGCGCCTTAGAGTAGGAGTTTATCATCCCTAGTGGGTTTGTAGACGAGACCCTTTGGTAAGTTCAAGAGTTAGGAGAAACGACACCCTACAACTTTACACACACAACGCAACTAAGAATAAGACGTGACAACTCAACCATCAATAGGAGATAATTAAGGAGTAATACAACCTAAGTAAACACATCTTTAAACTATCATACGAGCACACATTAATTAGACATAGACTCCCACAACCATAGTTTAGATAATTAGATAATAGTAGAGTAATCGTAGAAATACCAACCCCCAAATCCAATACCCGAGATTCGTACCTTTCCATTTTCATAAAATATAAAAATACAAAAATAATCTTCCTCAACCTTAACCTTAGCGTAGTAACTCCTTACTAGCATTCCTATTCCCTAGAGAACGATATCAATACCCGTGGCTTACCCTAATTACTACACTACAACGATTAGGTTCAACGCCTAGGTGTTATAAAACTTGCTCAAGAAAAGGAAGTTTCCTTGACCCCGAACGACGCGTGTAGCGTTATCAAGTTTTTGCGCCGCTACCGGGAATAGAATAGCTAGTTAGTAGTCCACCTCGCTTAGGTTCTTTGCTTGATTCCTATCATGAATTTTTCTCATTTTTAGCTTTCTCTTAGTCTATCTCCCTTCTTCGTGACCTTTGTTCGTAACACCTATCACTTTTCATCATGGAAGGTGATAACCAACCACCACTTGATAACCCAACACAAAAAATTCAATGTCACTCAAAACCCAACCCAATAACCAACACAACCGCCGGCCGCTATGTGAGTAGAAACACCGACCTTCGTGATTTGCGTAAAATATTCGATAGTACAATTAGGGAAGTCATGAGAAAGTAGTCGTCACCGCTATAGTTGGCTCTATGATTAGCGAATTCGGAAAATGGCATGATAAACAACGTGGATGTGGAAAATAGTGCTTACTTCAATCTTTACCCCACTAAGGAAGAGATTGCATACCATCAATACATAATCGATAATCCAAGATCACCTATCATTAGGATATGCCCAAAGATTAGGAGGGAAACTCGAACCTAAAAATCCCTTGTATGATCGGATATAGGAGTGTCGACCACGCTTACATAGATACGGAATCCCCATCAATGTAATGTCATCTCGCTATCTACAATGACATTATGAATGAGCGACTCAATATTAGGAGAGACCCTAAGTATCCGGGAGGAGTTTGCAACTTTGTGGGAAGAGTCAAGGACATGCATGTCTTTATAGGAAATTTCACCTACCTAGTTGATTTTATGGTCCTAGAAGATGTAGGATGCGCTATTGACTATAGCTTATCCCAAGTAGTGCTAGGGAAACCGCTTTGTTGAAACATCTAGAATGAGCCATAACATACATGATGGAACGGTTAGGTTTAAGGAAGGAACCGATGAGATCACCTATAGGATGCCTTGAAAACAACCGAGTATGGCCACTTGTCCATTTATGATCGAGACAACATCAAAGCTTTTGAGGACAAAAGCAAGGAAGATGTTGAAAAGGTTATAAATTCATGTGGGAAAGAAGGAGGCATTATTATAAGGATTGCTTGACTCTAGGGCCTAGGTATAGAGTCGATGAAGATTTTGTCAACATGATAGAATTCTCATTGAGGATGCGTGAGGAAACGAGAGCACGACTACGAGTCTAGCTACAAGACTCTTAAATAAAGAAAAGCGCTTCGGGAGGCAACCCATGCTTAATTGTTTGCTTGTTAGTGTCATATATCTTTTATTAATTGTTTATCCTCATGTTTAAATTTGTAAAAATGCTTTATTTTGTTTTTAACCTCGCCTTAATTGCATGTAAAGGTATTTTACATAAGGGATAAGTGTAGGAGGATTACACACGCCAAAAGAAACGTAAACATGAGAATAACAATTAACTAAAAGATATTTATGTTTGTTTGTTCGAGTCAAATGCTTGTATCGAGTCATAATGGATGTTTTGCGTAAATTTTTCCATTCTAAAGATGTAAATTTTCCGAAATTTTTCCGTAAAATCGCACCGCTTTTTGTCGGATAACCGACGGCGTCAGATTGCAACCGACGGCGTCGAAGGAGTAAAACATCGATTACTTTTTCTCGCTTTCGAGCTACTTATAAATTTTTGGAATTTTCTGTGTCTTAATTTTCTTAGAAATTGTAAACATCCATAACACAAGCATTATATCTTAGTTTAAATCGAGTCTTATATATTATTACCACCGATTTTACGCGAAGGTTTCGCTTGTTTTCTTCAAGTGTGCAGTTTAGTTTGTCAAGAAGAAGTTACATAAGATTGGAAGGAGCTTTACACGCAATAATTCTTCTTGAAAAGGATTTAACCACCACTTTACACGGATCCTACCGAGCTAATCGGGGAGTATTAGTTTCTTCGCTTTTAATTACCTTCTTTTATCATAACTTTGATATTTTGGGAACATTGGGGACAATGTTCAGCTTTAGTGTAGGAGGGAAAATAAAACGAAACTTTGAAACTATGCTTATCCTTGACTATTTGCTTTGTCCAATTGTGATTGTGTAATAAACCATGAGAAAATGTCGGTTAGGGTAATTTTGGCACCAAATTTAAATTTTTTATGACATATAGGAGTGGGCCATTAGTCTTAACAAAAGCGCCTCATGGATAGGAAGTTGCATGACTAGCACAAAACCCTTTACCACCCAAATTCCACCAAAATGCGAGGATCGCCTTAGATTAGTAGGAATTAAAGCATTCATCTTTAATGCTTAGAGTGTGAACCGGTAGTATATTAGATTCTAGAACTTGTTTTGTGATGCATTCCGAGATCGCAAGTGAGGCTACACTTGTGTAGTTAGGAATAACTAAATGATAAGAGGCATTAGGATAACCCTTGTTTGATACCGTAATATAGTTACTTCTTCCATATCGGTTGAGTAATTCCCCACACCCTTTGCGTTGTACTCATCTTTAGTACACGATACCCTAGTTAACCCCTCGAGCCTATCCTTTTCGCGGTTCTCGTGATGTTTCGCTTTTTCCGAAATATCAATGAAGAGCATTGTTTACACCCCACCCCAAATATACACCCAAATCGCCTTAGCCTACCCCTTATGCACTCACTTTTAGTGCAATTGTTTGTTATCACCCTAAACCCTTAGTTCAATTATCTAGTTGCTTGCATAAGTTGCTAAGTCGAGTCATATCCTTTGTATACGCTTTGGGACGATTGGGATTCATGGGAAAAGTTAAAGTTTATGAAATGACGGAAGGGAACGTTAAATTCAAATTCCTTTGTTTGCATAATAATGTACCCCAAGTGTTTTGATCTTTTCAATTCGGGTCAAATTAGTGTTAGAGTAATAAAACTCAAGTGTAGGATATGCCTATAAATCCCTAGTATTTTGATGTTATCATAGAGGATGGTAGAGTAAAAGTGTATGAAAAAAAAAAAAAAAAAAATCGAAAAAATTAGAAAAGAAAAAAAAAAAAAAATAGAGTGTTAAAAAAAAAAAAAAAAAAAAAACCATACTGCTACCATCCTACATCTATCCTTTAAATTTATGTTTGTTTATTTCAGTTACCTAGAGTTTTAGAGTGTCGAGTCTTGGCTTAGCAACGCCATTCTTCATATGCATTTAACATAGAGATTTTTGACTTGCCACCACTAAATGACCTATCCCACCAAACCCTTGTTTCCTACCGTAAGCCTAACATTACAACCCTTTAAAAGACCTCTTTGATAGTCTTTCCTAGGTGCTTACGCCAAAGCGATGGAGGTTTGATCTATTCTCAAGCCTATGGTAATCTATGTACTAGGACCGTTAATGAGTGTTTATCTTCCATTTCCTTTTGTTATATTTCATATATACACCGAGAGAGATGTGAGTATCCAAACACCCCATGTGAGGTGCTGGTATGTAATTTCGTGTTTGTTATGACTTTTATGGGCTTATATGTGTTGTGGACCGCTTTGAATTAATGCTTCATGACCCCTAACTTATAAATTAATTGGCTAAAAGCACATTTGCTTGAGGACAAGCAAATAACAAGTGTAGGGATATTTGATAAGGTTTTAAAGGTACCATTTTGAGGGTCGTTTAAGTCCTTATTTGATCACTTTTGTATCCGTTATTGCTTAATATCGCTCCTTTTCACTTTTAGGTCTCTTGAAGGCAAAATGCCGGAATGGCACTTATCACAAAAGGCGAATTAGAAGGCGACGGCGTCAGTGCTAATGGCGACGCCAAAAGATGGCTGCTCCAAAATTGTTGTGACGGTCCGTAACCCAAAACTCAGATTTTCAAGCGACGACGCCTAGTTGTAAAAGAGTAGGCCGTCGCTACTCGGACGGCCTAGATGCGATCCGACGACGCCGGTCAAGAGGACGGCGCCACGGACATAAGGTGACGCCGCGCAAGGTTAACGTGGCCAAGACGAAACCCTAATGATGGCGACACGACGCGCCACTAAACATAAGGTGACGCCGTCGCATATGTAATCTTATATATAGAATCCGAATTTTTCGCCTTTTGTGGAGAGTCTTTTGGAGTAAAACCTAAAACCGAACCTAAGGTGTCTTGTACAAGATTTTAGGGTTTTAAACCCTATCTTACACCAAGATAAGTCTTTACTTTATTAATTCAATTATGTCTTTGATTATTTGTGTGTATGCTTGCATGTTCTCCATGTCCGCTAATTTATTTGTGTGTTTGCTTAGGAAGTATGAAACTTAATTATTGAATATTGATTGGTTGTTTCTTATCTTAGTTGATTAATGATCTAGTAATGCGATAGGTGATTCATTGTGAACTTAATGCTTGATTCATCTTTGTGAACCTTAGAATATAATTACCGAGTAGTTGTAGGCTAAACCATCCAAAGAGCGCCTTAGAGTAGGAGTTTATCATCCCTAGTGGGTTTGTAGACTAGACCCTTTGGTAAGTTCAAGAGTTGGAGAAACGCATACCCTACAACTTTACACACACAACGCAACTAAGAATAAGACGTGACAACTCAACCATCAATAGGAGATAATTAAGGAGTAATACAACCTAAGTAAACACATCTTTAAACTATCATACGAGCACACATTAATTAGACATAGACTCCCACAACCATAGTTTAGATAATTAGATAATAGTAGAGTAATCGGTAGAAATACCAACCCCCAAATCCAATACCGAGATTCGTACCTTTCCATTTTCATAAAATATAAAAATACAAAAATAATCTTCCTCAACCTTAACCTTAGCGTAGTAACTCCTTACTAGCATTCCTATTCCCCAGAGAACGATATCAATACCCGTGGCTTACCCTAATTACTACACTACAACGATTAGGTTCAACGCCTAGGGTGTTATAAAACTTGCTCAAGAAAAGGAAGTTTCCTTGACCCGAACGACGCGTGTAGCGTTATCATGTACCTCTTTATCTTTAGAAACTTTCTTTACATTACTTCCCCACGGTTGGAATAATAATACTAAAAGCCTTGATGAGTAAAACCTTGAGTTACTCATGCGGTCATGACTTTTGTCTTCCGGGATATCTTCAATCACTTAGTAGAATTAAGTTCATCAAGTTTAGTTGTGTGTCTCCTTTCCCTTGTCGGTTTTGATGCTTCATAATCAAGAACACATAATAAGCCCAGTATACTAGAAATCATGAGAAGAACTCTTGAACTCTTGTGAGAATCAACTTGTCAAGAATGTGAGCAAGTCTAATTGGGATTAAATCGACATTTCACTCTTCCCCAATTAGTGCTCTCCCTAAACCGACAACTGCTTGATAAATGCCCGGATTAAGAAGAAGTCTTTAGATCGTTAAATGCAACTCGCCTTTAGTCTTCTCGACATGCATAAGAAAATGTCGATCAGACTCGACCTTCTTCAAGATTGTCCAATTGGGGATCGAAAGTTAACATCTTCTTCTCACCATATGCATTCCTGCTAACTTGTATATAGCAATTCCCTTAACTCAAATCCTCCCAATCAAACAAGAACGTAAAGACGTTCATCAAGGAAATCAGCCCGAATCGAAGCATTTTGTCATTTCATCATATCTGCCCATGTGAAGATGTCAACCAACGGCTCTTAGAAGAACACAATTGCTTCGTTAATATGGTAGTCATAATCTGTTTTCTGTTGGTCAATTATGTGATTCCGATCTAGAGGTGGCCTTCAGAAAACACTCTTGCTTTGATAGAGAACTTGATGTTGTGGAACTTTTAAGAGGAACACGTGGTACAAACTTATACACCATCAGTGGTGATCTTCTCTATCAAAGACATGATGAAGATGACCCGACAAGAAGAAGCTCGGTTCTTCCAATAGTTAGGAGCCGATGACCATTTATTCTCAAATATAAATCAACCATGCATGCAAAAATTCACACTTCTCCCCTCAAGAATTGCATACGGAGATCCCATTCTTGATTAAACAAGTGATTATCATCCAAATGTATTCTATTCACACTTCTCCCCCGCAAAATTAGCACATGATGTCGCCATCTTCATTATATTGAGCAAGTGGAATAAGAGTAATTATCAGTAGTCCCATTCACTTGATGACTGAAATGCATGGAAAAAGCATGAAGCATGTTGATGAGAATGGTCATAAATGAGAAGATTTCTCTTCTTCAGAAGATAAAGCGCACCGACGCAGCACACTTTTCTTTTCTTTGAGGTACAAGGCTTGAACTGCTGTGTTCAAACGTCATAAGAAGATTTCTTCTTCGGAAGATAAAGCGCATCGAAACGTACACTTTTCTTTTCTTTAGAGTACGAGGCTTGAACTGTGTGTTCAAACGTCATAAGAAGATTTCTCTTCTTTCAAGATAATGCGACCAAACGCACATTTCTTTTCTTTAGAGTACGAGGCTTGAACTGTTGTGTTCAAACGTCATAATCTCTCTTTTCTCTCTTGGCAAAACATGTAATCAACCCCATTATCATTCAAGAGGCTCTTTGTAGCGACAAATGATGGAGAAAACCTAATATAATGAATTTGACCTTGAAGTAAACTAATCCGAACTCGTGACTTAAGCTTGCACATATGTAACAAAGAGCGGTGCGAGACTTCATCCTCCATTGAATCTCTAAGTACTCTATACTCTTCATCCAACCAACCATCAAGTAATAGACGACATCACCTCTTGAAAATCCACAATTGAATGTGACATCGAGCACTACAACGTAACTACTTAAAGTGATAGTTATTTTGTGGTGGTAAGAGCCCAATTCCCCAAGTGGTAAAAGAAAAGGTAAAAGACACCCAACAATAACTAGATTTCCATGTCTTCATTTTTGATAATAAGCTCGAACAAGGATCTTGAAGAATCTTCATCCAACCATCCTCGATACCTTCGGATACTAAGTATACTACGTGATATTTCACTTCTACCTCAAATAAATAATAGTGAATTAACCCGTTGTCACATCTTCCGTTAAAAGCTCAAATCTAGCCTCCTTTGACGCTTTTAAGTGAACTTTGATAATGGTTTCCATCCCACCATGGTTAAAGGCACATAATCCCGTAAAACCATGTAATAACCAAACCGCCATGACGAATATCCAAACACACATCCAATTCATGAGGTACACCTTTTATCCCTTCTTCAAGTAGAAACCGTAGCACCAAAGATCGATAAGATCCGTAATTACACTTTCCCTTTCTCCGAATAAATCTATGATCACGGATTCTACAATTCTATGGTTTAAACCAAGAAATAGTTTCTTCAGGGATTTTACAAAACCAAGAATAAACCATAAGATAGATCCGTAAATGCACTTTACTTAAACCGGATGTTTCGTTGTCACGGGATTTTACAAGTCTATGATTTAAACCGAGAAATAGGTTTTTTATGGATTTTACAAAATCAAGACAAAACCGTAAGCAATGTCGACCGTGTTCGAATAAAGATTGGTTTCGTTGAATATCCGCTTGGGGAATATGCGCGTTCATCAACGGTTCATTATCCAACATCATCCATATCATCAACCATGTGACAACTCGTAAATTCCTCGATGCGTTGTAAATGGGTGAAACGTCGATTAGAGCGATCGCTTGATTTAATTTGAGATACGAGTCATATTTTATATCGCTTTTTATTGGAAATAATATTTTAAAAGCAATGGCGTAACTCTCGAGTCATGAATCCTTCGCTCACTAAGTCAAACGAGCCCCGAACCTAATATATCACAAGTTTTGCAAAATTACATCTAGGGTCCTTGAGATAGTTTTCATTTCCGCCCCTTGTGTTTCAAGTGTACAACATTGGTCCCTCCTTGTAGTATATATACTCCCACCCTCACCACTTCTCTCATTTTTACCTCTTCTTTCTCTCTCTAAAAATCACACACATATCCTCTCTCTCTCTAAGATAAAATTCGCCACCCTTCCCTAGGGTTCTGGCGCCGTCACTTTTTCCGGCCAACTTCCGGCGACCACCAATAATTACACCACCTATCCCAAATGATAGATCGGTGTCTTGTGACCACGTTTGTGCATATTAATCACGCCCAAACTCATTGACGCGCCCTAAATCTTGATTTATAGATTCGGACATTAGGGTTTTTGGTTGATAACGAGTTCAACGGATCCAAGCTTGGTGGGTTACGAGTGGTACTCGTAAAAAGACACCACCACCCCTCATTTTCTCCTCTTTTCTTCTCGGTAAAACACGACATACCCCATATCCTTGTTATTTTATTTAAACGGTTATTATGTTGTGTTTTCGTGGGTTTGTAGTGATAAAACAAGATTTAAAAGGTGTCACTCTAATTTTAACGTATGATAAACAAGTATAAAACGTTTTAGAAAAGTTCTTATGGGTAACGAATGACCTGCTTTCGTGCATTTGAAATGGTATTGAAAACGTGATCTTGTGATAGCTTTGTGTGGTGGTATGACTTGGTCTTGTCCAAAAATCGAGTGGTAGTAACAAAAGATGTATGTTGATTTTGTCTCGTTGAATTCGGTTGGATGCGGAGTTTGACCAGTTGGAATAATTGTGGTATTTGTGTCGCTATGGTCGTGGGTCGAAATGCAGAACGAGCCGGGTCAAGGACCCAAAATGGTCACTAATGCGCTTGGAATAGATTTGATATATAACTTAAATTGGTGGTTTAGTTTCATCACATATTAGGGTGTGTTTGAATTGATATATGTGGTCGGGTTTGACTCGAACAATCCCTTGGTGTTAATTGGTATTGGCTTATAAATTGAATGGATGTCATGGGTTATATGGGTTATGGATTAAATTAAATGAAGACTTGATAAATGGTATAAGCTAAATTAAGTTACGGGTTTAACTTCATTTAGACACGATAATAGTTTACATGTCGAGAATGGGTAATTAACCTAAGTTTAACGATTAACTAGTAAATCGTCAATGTACAAACTTGGAAAATGTAACGAGTAATTATACACTGATAACGGAATAGAACTATCGTGATGCACGCTATTAGACTTGATTTGATAAGTAATTATAAAAATAGTATGGTAACATTAAAGGAATTAAGCTACGAAGTTAATAATTGATATCGATATTTGATATATGTTATAGGAATCTATTATGGGTTATGAATTTGGGATAACGTTTGTTATACTGAGTTATATTAGTATTGAATTGTATTTTGACAAACGTTTTGACTTAAATAAGCCTAGATATTTTATTATCACATATTGACTAATAACGAGATATTCGGATATATATTGTCAATAAATATGGTTTTAATTATTATAAACCCTTTATGAACTACGATAATAAATCATGTCTTATATATAAAATACCTTTTATAAACTTAATGATAATATTTATATTAATTAGTGTGTTGTACTCTATTAAACGTTTTGGTTTAAATGAGTTTAGTATAATTGTTTTTGCAATAAAGCTAAACATTCTGTTTTCACATCCGAGCTGCTACTAAATTATACAACTATATTATGGACGGATATGATTTAATCTATTATGAACCCTTGTTAAATACAATGGTAACTCATGTTTTATTACACATACTAGCTTTTATAAACTTTTTGGAAATATTATTTCGATAATATAACTTATTGAAGTCGTATTGATTTGGAAACGTTGGAATAAACGAACGTGTCATTTATTGCACACTATTTACTATACCTTATATGAAGTAATTTCGAGTAAACTTGTATGATTACTGAATAACGATTGAGATACCTTTAGTAATTGAGCAATAAATGGAAACTTGTCTTTAGCATGGAACATGTACACTTGGGATTTTGGGAAATTATCGAAAGATAAACTATTTATGTGTCGTAAATAGTCGTCATCATTTCCTAGTCTTTGACTAGCTTGAGTATTGTCATATTTCTTGACTACGCCAATGTCTATTCCTTTTGGCGTGAGTTATGGTCCAGATGTCTTGATTTGGTCGATGTCTTCTCTTCTTTCGCGTGAGTTGTACGTCGGCGCCTATGTTTCTTACCACCACACTAAACGTTAAAACTAAACTTTTGAGATATTAATTATGAACTTTGGGAACGATAATGTACATTTGAAAGTAACGACATGAATGATCCACGAAAACTACAACACATTACTTTCTATTGATTTCTTTATCGATGAGCCGTATTCTAAGAATATCGATACGCATTAGGTTGCAATCACAACTATTCTATTGTACTGCTGTACAATCTTTTGGATGCCATGGAGATTAACTTTAGATGCCACCGTGTCAATAGTGAATAGTGCATTGTTGTCTTGTGATTACCGATATCTTACGCTAGTATTTATTCGCATTCTTGGCTAAGGTGAGTTTCATAGCCCCACTTTTATGTAATGCTTTAACTATGTTTTGAACTATTTTGGGGTGAGAATTATGTCACTTGTTTTGGACCGTTAAAACTATTTGGATTTGCTTATATGCTTGACTGCTTAGATAGATGTGCGGTAGTTGTTGCCTTAGTTTAGGTTTAACCGCGCTAACTAAGAATAGACTTCTACATCGACCTAGTCCGGGTTGAAATTGTTCTAGATTTTGCCACGACAAATACTGGACTAGAGTCAGGGGCCTGAGTAATCCTCGGATACGGGATGTGATTACATGTGTTATGATTGGAGATCCGGTAGGATCGGTGTGTGAAACGGTATTTATCTATCTTAGGTCTTGCATAGTAAATCAACTCCTATTGGTCCACTATGATTTTGTTGAACTTAAACCTATGAACTCACCAAATGTAGTCGACCTTTTAGCATGATTTCTCGTATTTGAGAGATGTTTGGAATACTTGATCGGTGGAAGCTTGGCAGAAGGCGGGTTCAAGGATCAATTCGACTGATAAACTTTGGGGACCTATCTTATTAAATTATGTTTTGGGCCTAATAATTACACTTTTGAACTAAATGTTTTGAATAACCAAATTTTGGGATTGGCTTTGAATGATAAATGACTATCTTTTGCTTTACTTGTGCGATACCAATCCAATAGTAACGCCAAAACTTGATTAAGTCTTCCACTGTACCTAGATTTGGGGTGTTACAAACCATCCAATAAACACTTTGGAAAACACATCTTCCACATATTCCGACGGCTATTGCTATGACTACATGGAGAAGTAAACCCGATATACCAAACTTGATCATGAAGTAGAATTCCCAGTTTGTTACTTAATCTTGTACTAATCCTCGTGAAAAGAAACGGTGTACCCAATGTACAAAACCTCTTGACGTATCCTCAATGCGTGAGACACCAAGGTGATAGTTACGCTGTGGGTTAAGCGAGAAAGAATCACAAACGAACTAAATAGCCAAGACTTTATCACACTCTGTAAATGCCCAAACAAGTCATCTTCGGAAGGGTAGAAAGAAAGAAGACGAAATAAGTAAACGCTACCGAACAACTTCAAATTCAAATAAGAAATACGTCCAAACAACCCTGTAGTCAACATTTATCAATAAACAAATCAGGCCATGACATAGTATTCATCGTGAAAATGCATCATCCAAAGTACCAAATCTCATAACCCATTGAATCTCATCATCACACCAGATCTCATTGTCAAATCTCTTCATCAAAACTCATGATTAAATATTATCACTTGTCTCATCATTAAAAAAATTTAACGAATCACATAAAATCCAAATTCACATAAACCTCTCAATATCAAGTTTCATGGCATACCAATCTCATGTAGTAGATCTGAATTATAAAGCCCATTTCAATCAAATAGAACCGAGGCTCAAAAGTTACCACTTCATTCATTCCAAAATTATTACCATTAATTACATGGTCCAAAGAAGTCATTTATCCCTTCTGATCACACAATTAATTCATACGCGACCAGTAACAAATGAGAGTACATCATTAAGATCACATACCAAAAACTCTCATCCCATATATCACACATCCCAAAGTATCACACATCACATTAACTTTCTGGAATGCATAGGTACCAAATTTGTGATGTAGTAATATTAAAACCAAAAGTCTCGGCCTATTCAAATATCCATCTTTTCAGCCCATTATACTCAATCCATCATCTCAAATTAAACATAATATCCGATCCATGTAAGATGCCCAAATCCCTTCGTGACAACTTTACCATACCAAAATACCACCTCAATTGGCCAACTAATTAAGATTTATATCCAATATTTTGTAACAAAAATATTCGGATAATACATGCTTTGTAAGACCAGAATTTAGTGACTACCATTTTTCATCACACAGCCCATATGATAAACCGGATCAGCCTATAAGCGGATTTTAAGTTTCAAAGCCCAAGTCCATTTTAATTTGAGATACCGACCCGATCCAAATGAAACACAGATAACCGGTTATATTAGTAGTCAAACCCTAACATTTCTCACATTAACAAAACCTAATCTCACTAAAATCTCCGCCCCCTATTCTCACCAAACCTCTTACAAATCTCAGATTCATCTGCTCATCTCAATCATCACATCACTAAAATGAAATCACACAACTCATCAGATAAACACGAACACAAACTCAACCAACCTAGATGATTCCAATTTTGTACCATACGAATCAGGAAATCACTTTGAAGGCATCAAGATCCATGAGGGTCTAAGGTAGGGTTCTCTTTTGTTCGTACTTGTGTGTAGTGAGTCTTTAATCGAAACAAGAAAAGGATGTAACAAGATTGTTATCAATCTTTTCTAAGTTGGTTTCGGATATTAATTGCTTATGCTTAACAAATAACCCGTGATGATAAATTTCGTGGTGTAAACCTTTAACGCTCTTGTTATAACTTTGTCAACCACGAAACGGAATCTAAGGTTATTGAATTTATTTGTTATCAGTTTTGAGTCTTGATTGAGAAGGAGGAAGAGTTAGGTTATTTGATGTTGGTTGTTGGTTTTTGTTTCGGATCAGTTGAGACAACTTTGATTTAATTTGTTATCTTGAATAACCATTTACCAGTGATGTGTGAAATCGAAACTGAGGTCATGATAATATTATTGGTATTAGGTTTTAGATTAAGTGGTTGTGGTGATAGTTCAGTCAATACTTCTTAAACTTATCTGTCAAGTCGCTAACCTTTTGATTCAAGTTGCTAACCATTAAATCTTACAAGTCGCTATTGACTCAATAGTCAATAGCCAAGTCGCTACATCTTTTAACTCAACAAATCGCTACGACTTGTAAAGACAAGTCGCTAGGATTTTTTTAGTGCACAACTCGCTTTTGACTTGTAAATATGGCAACTCGCTACCCCAAGTCGCTATAAATAAGGTACAATGAATCGGACACTTAGGACAAGTCTCTATGAAGAAATAAGACTTTTTCCGATGAGTTTTTCCGACCAAAATTTCCACCAGTGTTGCAAAACCCGTAAATTGACATAAGGACACTTCTTTATACCCGCTTTGACCACCGTAACTTGACCAGATTGTAAACCCGTAAAATGCATCCGAATACCCATTTTGACCATAAAATATAGACCATGTTGATATTACCAAATGACCCATTTAGACATCACGTTTGGTAAAAAGATCACAGAAATTATGCAAATAATCTTGTTGGACACAAGGTGGCACAAAATAGATATATATTTGAAATGACCATTTGACTTCTCGACCAAAAGAGATACAATAACCATGATAAAAACTGTACCAAAATAGAAGGAATAAATATTTCCGACAATAAAAACTGTGAGAAAAATAGCTTTAACATGATACCAACCAATCATAAATCAATGAAACACATAACCATGGTACGAAACCATACAAATTAACAAAACTATATAACCATGGCTCTTGATACCAATTGTAGGATCTTAAATATTCTGTGTTTGATGATTCGGTGGTCTTGGATGGTGGTGATACAAGAAAGCCATGTTTTAGAGAGAGAAAGAAAGAGAGGGTGTTCTTGGTAGAGACTTGGTTTGAAACAAACGAAATGTTAGATTAAGAAGCACCACCTCTTCCAAAGATGGAATGGTATATGCGAAAACACATACATTTCTTTGTCAAAATAAACCCAAAATAACAAGAAAAGAGCCGTTTATTGCTAATATCTATTGGTTTCTTGAGTTTATGCTCAGCAGTACAGATATGTCAAAACACACAAAAGAAACCAAATCGATTTAAAACCCGAGCACGAGAGAAAAGAGTGCTAAAGCCGAGCCAAGGTCGAATTGAGCATCCGTGAAGATTTTCATGCCGAGAGGATGATTTATGAAAGATTTGATCAAGTTTAAAGAATTGGCGTAATCAGGTCCTCAAGTTTCAAAGATTTGGCAAAATTACCCTTGAGTGTCGACGGCAAGTTTAGTCTTTGGTGTAATTGGAAATGACAAGATTGGCCCTTGGAATACTATTCAAAATTACAGACTTTGGTCCTTGAAAATCGATTATCACATTTGGTCCCTATTATAACCTTTGGATCCATTATTAGTCCATAACCATAAATTATCATCTTGGCCCATAAAATCACCAAAGCCCAATGTCACCATACCCTTCATACCCGTATATACCAAGTCAACTCCCACAAAACCGGTCAAACCCCACTCAAAACCCCATTATTACTGCTTATCTCTTGCCCAAGCTTTTACCCCGCATCCCAAGAATTAACCCACCATAAACTTAGTACTAGGAATCTTAGAAGTCGATGTGGCCAAAGAATGACACCATGGCAAATCCTCTACGATTGGGTGAAGCACCATCATATTGATCAAAAGGTCGTGATACTAGGATTGGTGACCAAGCAAAGATCAAAGGTTGTGATTTGTGATACCGTGCTTCTTCTAAACCCTAGAAAGCTTAAGAATTACGCTATAAAAGCCCCTCTCGCCTCTCACGTAAGATTTGTCCGCTTTTACGCTTTAGAAAACTTAGACCATTTTCTTTACTTGTCTTTAAATTGTTTTTAATTAGTGTAACTTTTACTTTTCAAAGATTGTAATCGCTTTTGATTAATGAAATTCCTTCAATTAGTTTCTTGTCATCTAAGTGAGTAATTGTTAAAATAGTCCTAGAAGCCGCTTTTCTTGTTTTGATAAGCTCAAATAAGCTATTGATGACTTATTTGAGTTTATTGTTGGTTAAATTCTCTTAATTCTCAATTTCGTACAAAAAGTCAAATAAAGTCAACGAAAGTCAATTATCAAAGTCAAAATCCATTTAAGTTTAAAATCTGTTTTGAGAATGTTAAATTGATGAGTTTCAAGTTATTTTGAGTTTTTGGATTGAGTTGAGTCCAGGTTCTTTCTATTTTCAAAAGTCCACTTACAATTTGAAGTTAAAAAGGGTGTTTGGTTTTGAATTAAATCTGTTGTTTGAATGATTTTCAATGGTGCAAATTAGTGTAAACCTATTTTAGGAGTAAGATTTGATAGAATTGCAATTTAAGTTTCAAGTTTTCATTACTGAATTGTGTTTCTAGATCTGTCATGTTCTGTATGCAGTCTTGTTATAGCTTTTCTTAGCTGAATCTCAGCTAAGTAATAGCTTAATGTGATGGATATTTACTGTTTTAGGTAGTACTCAGTATAGACTCAATTAGTCTTCTCTTAAGGTTTTGGCCTTAGCTTATTTGAGAACTCACTCTAGTCGCTATTCCATTTCGCTCTCATAATTTGTCGATTCAACCCATTTTAGCACGTTTGTGGTATTTCCAAATTACTAATTTGAAATTATGGAATGGACTTTAGTTCCTAGATAGCTAGTAGTTTAGACTTAATCCATTATCCTTTTAGATTCCTTTAAGAGCTTTTTAGAACAACTTATTGACCCGCAATTAAGCTTCATGTCCTTTATATCTGCTCGCACATCTCATTGTTTAACTGTTATATCGACTTGTTGATATATTGTTCTCGAGCTTATGATATTAAGTTAATTGCTGAATTTTAGTTTCTTAGAGTTACTTTAGGTTTGGTTTTTACTTAGTTACATGTAGTTAGATCCTTAGATACTTTTTAGATAGCTAGTTTTAGGTCTGATATGCTTTTTTCTGTCAAAAACCTTCTCTGCACATTTTTTCTATAAAGTCCCCATGTAGCTTTTATTTTTGAATTTTAATTTCTTCATTATAAGTCCAATTTAGCTAAAATTTCATACTTTAGCTCTTTGGTTGATGGTTGATAACTAGGTTATTTTATTTTATTTTTTTGATTTTTATAAGCTAGCTTAAATTAGGCTTAAAGTTGGCAATCGAGTAGTTTGGAATTAGCATTATAAATATGTTATAGAGCTTTTATACCTTTAGGTTGAGCTTTTTGTGTTAATATCAGCTTCGTGAGGCTTACCTTAGACATTTTAGGTTAGTTTTAGGTGTAGTAGCTTATGGTAGCTTATTGAGGCTTTTAGCTTAATTTCAGTGCTTATTCATACTAGTAGTGTGCCCAAATCATAGTTCCCGATCTCCAAAGTTATGTATGTTATTTTTCCCTGCATCTTAGTATTATTTTATAATTTTCTGGAAGTTTTCATATTTTTCCCTTTTCATTTGCTATTTTTCTACATTTAATTTCAAGTTTAAGGCTTTTTAATTAGTATTTAATGCAAATAAATCAGAAAAAGTTCCAAAAAATATTTTTTCATTTTTACTAGATTATGAAAAGTATAAAAAGCCAAAAAACTATTTTTCCATAATTTTCCTAGTTTAAATAGTAGTTTTTAAACATTTAATTAGTTTAAAATATTTTTTAAATCATAGAAATTAGAAAAAAGTTTAGAAAAATACAAATCCAACTTTGAAATTTCTTTTTAGTTAATTTAGATTTTTTAAAAATATTTTTATAAGTTTCTCACTAGTTTCCATAATTTTTAGCATTTTAGCTCTATTTTAATTGTCCAAAATTAGTTTTTAAGTCAAAATAAATCAAGAAAAACCTAAAAATTAGTTTTAAATTTCAAATAAATTTCAAATATCATTCTTAGCTGTAGAAAATAGTATTTCATATTCATGGGTTAAAATTAGAGTAGTTGCATTTAATTCGCTTTTATTAATTACGCTTTTTCGAGTTTTAGTCTCATTTATGATTTAGTCATAGTTGCCTTGTTTTCATCATAGATTCAAGAGTTTTACTTGATTTCCTTTATTATTTCTTGCCTTATAGTTTAGAAATCATCAAATTCCCTTTTTACAAATTCGAATCCCGAATCACGCGACGTGAGTTGTTAAACTCCATTCGTCCCTCGTTGGGAAAACGACCCGGGGAAAATATATACCTTTGTATTTCTTCGAAAAATAATATCTTTGTACGAAAACGAGCAAATCAATTTTTGGCGCCGCTGCCGGGGAGGGCATGAAGTGAGTTTTTGTATTCCGTCTCGATTCGCGTGTTTTTGAAGAACCTTCACTGAGAAGTTATCGTTGTTTTTTGTAAATATCCCTTTTATATAAAAACCCAAAAAGATTTTCCTTTTCAAAACATGTTTTCTATTTATAAAAACCCAAAAATATTCTTCTTTACCCTCTGATTTGATAATTCTTTCCTCTTATCCCTCTTATATTTGATTCTTATGGACTCCTTCGACTATTTCGCTCGTTGTTGTAATTCACGTTTGGGATATGATTATCGTTATAATCATATGTGCCCCAATTCTTTCAATAATCCCCATAATTTTTCCGACTACCTCCACAAACCCGAGATATCTTCGCTTGATCCATATTATTGTTATGGTTGTGGAGGTATGGTAGACTCGTCGAATAATTTTCGTTCTTACTGAGTATGCCCGAGGTACATCCTATTTATGAAGAACCCGTGTCGATTGTGAATAATGATTCTATGATTGTACCGAGGGTGTCGGGACGATTTTCCTGGATTCACGACATGTTTGAGAAACAAACAATCGAATTTAAGAACATGCTTCAAACTTTATTCAATCAATTGCAAGCTCAACGAAGTGTTAATGAAGAAACCATTCAAGTTATGGAAGACGATCACACCATTTCGAGCTACCCAAGAACCCACCGAGGGTTACGAGACGATTTCTTCGAACGCCGTGCTTTTCTTAACAACATTGAAAACTTGAAGCATTATCAAAATTTTGAAATATAAGCTTGATGAACCTCGATTCCTACTCCCTCCGTGAGGAGATGGAGCATGTTTCAACCCGAGGTGATTCCTGCTTGTACTCTCGACTTAATCCAAGAATTCTAGAATCGATCCTTTCTTTCACGATTTGTCGTATTTACGAGTTTGTCGAGTTCGTTGAGTTACAACAAAACGGAACGAAATTATGAGCTTAAAACGATTTCTAAATGTAAAGAACCGGAGACCACAACGAAGTGGTGGAACTTGCTAGCTCTCGAGCACACCACTTGTCCCACCTCCTAATCTTCCAAATACATTCCTCTCATCTCTCGAGCCTTTCATTTCCGACCCTTCCCCTTCACTCACGCTGGTTGAGAGAAGTGACTTTCTTTTGGAAGAGGTCGATGATCATGTTTCTTCGATAATTGTTGAACCCGTTGATTCTCTCATAATGGGGGATGAGCATCTTAGTACTATTCCGGAAATGGAATCATCTATTGCTGAGGTCCTTATCCCAATCCCAAGTGAGTCCGAGGTTGTTGTTGATGATATTTGTGATGAGCCTTCTCTTGAAATTTCGAATGATCATGATGAGATGTTCTCCGATTCCGATGACGATTCTTATGGAGACATCGATTTCGTCGACGATTTACCTTCTGAGCCCGTTCACATAGAAGATAATGATTTTGAGCCGGAAAATACAGAGATTGAGCCCGATGATATTCAGATCGAGGATGAAGCATTACGTGAAACATTTTTGAATGTTCATCTTCTCATTTCCAAGATTGAAGCCCTTAACGATAATTCAAGTTCGCATCCTATCGCCGTTAAAGATAGTGATTTCTTACCCGAACTTGAGACTTTCCGATTTGATGAAGAGATTAGTGGCAATCCCACTATTGATGATGTTTATCCTCCGATATATGAGCGGTTCTACTTCGAGGTTGATGTGAGCAAGGTTTTGAACGAGATTTCCGATACTCTAACGAATGACCCGATCATTGAGGATGCTATTGATGACTTGATACCACCGGGTATTGAGGATGTTGTGAATGATCCCGAGGGGGATATGGTTATTCTTGATGGTTTTCTTGACTCTCCTCTCTCTGATGAGTCAACCATCCTTTATCCCGTTGAGCCGACATGTGAAGACAAAATCTTTAAACCTAGGATATTCATAGATGAGCTTTATGCTAAAACCATTGTTCGAGAAAAAGATCCTCTCTTGGATGCCTTCATTGTTAAGCTTTCACCTCCTTACTATGAGCTCCCCGCCTTGCTTGGAGTTTTCTCACTTTGATCCGTCATCTCTTCGTCCGCCAGAAACCACCGGATGATGGATCATACTTTCTTGATAAACCTCATGTGAATTTGGAAAGTGATATCCCATATGTGCCGGAGCCCGACATTTTCTTTCCTCCCAACCCACCCATTCTCTTCTCCTCCGGAGTGAGGATACCATCTTTGATCCGGGTATCCTTCCGCTTACTTCCCCAAGTACAAATGAATTGGGACGAGTCAGCTAGCGACTCGGTGATCAAAAACAGAGCGCTTCGGGGGAGGCACCCCATGCTTATCCTTCTATTTTCTAATAAGTGACGGAAGGAGTTAGCCTCTTCGATTTCTCGTGTTTGGATGTTTGTTTTATTTTTTCCAGATTTCACGATATGAAGACTCTCGTGCTCGAAGTTTGTCTTTTCTCCACCGAGTTTCATGATCGCTGTCGATGGAACCGATATCTTAATCTTATCGACTAACGCTTATATTTTAGCATACTTAATAAACGCCTTTTAGATTTTCGTTGATACCTTGCCTTTAAACATTGAGGACAATGTTTCGTTTTAGTTTGGGGTGGGTAATCTTCGATTTGATTTGACCGCACTTGCTTATTCTTTGTCGTGTACTTTCGCAACCCCGTTTTTTCTTAGAAAATGAAAAAATTTTGCTAAAAAAGTGAACAATTTTAAAAAAATTTTGTAAGCTTTTGCTAGTTTTATGATCGAAAAGTCTTTGCGAGTTTCTTAGAAGTTACTTTAAATATGCGTTTTCTTGAAAAAGCCTTTGCTAATTGCTTAGACAAGAGGCTATAAAATGCGATTCTAGCTCACAAGACCAAGAATTTGCAAGTCTCCTAAGTAATTTTAAATATGTGTTTAAACAAGTAATTCGCTAGTTTCTAATAAGTTACTTTAAAATGCGAGACTTGAGATTATTTGACAAGCATTTGCTAAGTTAATATATGTTTTGACACCTTGTTGACTTTCTCACGTGAGAGTAGGAATGGAATTCGACTTGACCGGGCGTGTTGAGCCCTAGCTTGTTCCCTTAACCATAGATAATCTTAAAATTATCGGCCAAGCATCCATGATCTCATTACTTGGGATTTTAAATTTGTGGAGATTGAGGAATGATAGAGTTACTTATGAGTTTAGATGCTAAGCGTGGAGTAGATGGTTCTCTTTAGAGCCCATCAAGGTACTTGTGGCTTTTTGCTCCACAAAATTGTTTCACCCCATATTTGTGAATAAATAATTAGAGATGTTGAGTTTTGACAATAGTTAGTTCTTTATCTTCTTTAGAGAATCCTTGCCCATGAGAGTTGGGTACACATCGAGGTACCGCTGCTGTTATGGTATAAAAGCCATAGGATTCGAGTTTGGCACAAAATTAACATGAAATAAAGCCCAAATGTATTAAAGTGAAAATCCAAAGCCAATAAAGTTTTCTATGTCCGACGGCACACCGTTGTCATGGACTTCTATAAAGGTTGAGGAAAATCCAAAGTCATAATAAGACTTCGATAAAACGGTAATCTCGCTGAATTAGTGGTTGAAAAGACCAAGGGCCTAAATTGCAAAATGCAAATGTGTCAAATAGTGTTAAGCCAAACTTTGAATCCGGAGATGTCTAAATAAAGCTTCGCCTCGGACTCAGATGAGTTGTTTCGTCGCCATAAAAGGATTGATCCCTAAATCGTGCGAAATTAGGACCTTGATGTGGACCTCATTCTTGTGTGCAATGGTTTTCGAGGGAAGATGAATAACTAATTAGCGACTTAGCTTTATATCTTTATCAGAATAAACTTATCGAAACGAGAAACATGAAGAAATTCATTTCTCACAAAAATAAAAAAAATCTAGAGGAAAATAGGAAAATGGGAGCAAACGGTAATTACACAAGTAACTTCCATGGGTAGTGTTAGCATCTAAAGTCATATTTAACAATAATTTCGATTTTACGCTTAATTTGGGAACTTGTGAAAAATCAGGGACGATGTATTCTTCCGTATGGTTACTTCACGCTGTGTTGTGTTTCCTACCCGTGATCCTAAAATGTCGCTTGAAAAATGTTGGAGTTATTGATCGACATGAAAGTTCAACAAACCGTCACCATAATCGAATGTGCTTAATCGTAATATCTATATGTGAATTAAAAGGTAAACGGGCGCTTTTAGAATTAAGGGTTTTTAATCTCTTTGAGGGATCTTTGCTACTTTTCATAGGTTTAGTAGAAAGAGATTGAAATCCTTGGTTTAGAAGCGTGGTCGATTGTATCATGGGGACACGACAATCATTTAGTCTGGGGTATTTTGGTATGTGCGATAAAACATACATTTCTTTGTCAAAATAAACCCAAAATAACAAGAAAAGATCCGTTTATTGCTAATATCTATTGGTTTCTTGAGTTTATGCAGTGCAGTACAGATATGTCAAACACACAAAAGAAAACCAAATCGTATTTAAAACCCGAAAGACGAGAGATACAGAGTGCTAAAGTCGAGCCAAGGTCATAATTGAGCATCCGTGAAGATTTTCATGTCGAGAGGATGATTTATGAAAGATTTGATCAAGTTTAAAGAATTGGCGTAATCATCCCTCAAGTTTCATCATTCGCAAAATTACCCCGGAGTTTCGACGGCAAGTTTAGTCTTTGTGTAATTGAAATGACAAGATTGGCCCTTGGAATACTATTCGTAAATTACACTTTGGTCCTTGAAAATCAAATTTATCACATTTGGTCCCTATTATAACCTTTGGATCCATTATTAGTCCATAACCATAAATTATCATCTTGGCCCATAAAATCACCAAAGCCCAATGTCACCCCATACCCTTCATACCCGGTATATACCAAGTCAACTCCCACAAAACCGGTCAAACCCCACTCAAAACCCCATTATTACGGTTTATCTCTTGCCCAAGCTTTTACCCTACATCCCAAGAATTAACTCAGCCATAAACTTAGTACTAGGAATCTTAGAAGCTGATGTGGCCAAAGAATGACACAATGGCAAATCCCAGCTCTCTGATTGGGTGAAGCAGCTCATCATATTGATCAAACGGCTATGATACTAGGATTGGTGACCAAGCAAAGATCAAAGGCTGTGATTTATGATACCAGAAGCTTCTTCTAAACCCTAGAAAGCTCAAGAATTCTGTGTACGAAAGTATCAGCAACACAAGATGAAAAATAGAACCTTTATTCAAACCTAAGCCTCAATAGTCGGCTTAGATTAAATCAACAATAGTATCCAAAGTGTTACAAGGTTAGATTAATGTCAATGAGACAATAATCATACAAATACAAAGAGAAGACAAGATCAATGTAATGATCGAAGAAGAGAATGCGAGACAATGATCAGACACACAGTTAAGGCCTAACCCTAGATTAAGGGACTTATTAAATAGGAGATAAAGATACACAGAGACCCTCTAACGGCTATAAATGACTCATCGCCAGAATGAGAAAGCCTTCAGAGAAATGAACATCTTGGAACTTTAAACCATTTATGCTTTGACCATGATCAACCCCTCGTAATAAGCCTCGCACCGAACATAACTTGAAAGCCATTAGCAATTGATAGAATGACATGTTTGCTACAGATTAATACCACAAAATTTAACATTCCCCTTAACTGATGAGCAAACATATCAAACAATATCAATTTTTCACACAAGAATTTATGCCGATAAACAGGAGGTTTTTAGTGAGAATGTCGCAGCTTGGTTTGAAGAGCCAATCTTTTTGCATTTATAACACCTCTTGCAATTTTTTCCCGATGAAGTGAACATCAATTTCAAAGTGTTTTGATCTTTCATGGAAAATGTGATTGACAACAAGTTGCAAAGTCGATTTATTATCACAAAAGAGATTAACAGGAGATTGATATCAACTTTTAGATCTTTTAAGATTTTTGAATCTAAATAATTTCACAGCAGCAGAGACATAGATCTATACTCGCTCGTGGAAGATTTTAAAAGTGTTTTGTTTTTACTTTTCCATGAGATCAAACAATCATTAAAGAAGACACAATAACTCGTGATGTAATTCTTGGTTTTCTTGCATTTAGCCCAACAAGATCACTATATCCTTCAAGATGGTTTTCGAGTTGTCAAATTGTACCTTAGACCTTTTCCGGAGCTCCTTTAGATATCTCGTAACATTGAGGCACATTCTAGATGAGATTTCAAGGAGAATGCATATATTGTGCCGACAATGAACCGAGTATGAGATGTCGTCTTGTATGGGTGAGATAGATAAGTTTCCCAAGTAACTTCGATAACCAGTGATGTTGATAAGTAAGGGATCATCGCAGTGGGAATGTATGGAAGAACGAGTTGGGTTCCATAGGAGTGGACATGTGTTTGCACCCAAGAAGGCCAAATTTTCGAGGAGTTCAAGATGATTTTCTTTGGGTGAGACATATGTCATCCCCGCTTTTAAAACTTCAATGCCAAGAAATTATTTTAAGTTTCCCAAGTTTTTGATATGAAATTTTGATTTTAGAAACTCTTTGAATATGTTTATCTCATCAATGCAGCTTCAAGAAGAACAATGTCATCCACATAAACAAGGTAGCAATAAACTTGTTATTCTCTGCTTTGGTGAACAAAGAATGATCATTGATGATTGAACAAAGTTGTTTTCTTTTAAAACACTAACAAGTTTTTCATTCCATTTCGGGGCTTGTTTAAGGCCATATAGAGACTTGACAAGTTTGCAAACTTTATTCTTATTGTTCTCATTACAGAACCCTTAGGGATGGTCATATAGACATCCTCATCAAGGTCTCCATACAAAAAGCATTATTAACATCAAGTTGGAAAAGAGGCCATTTGTTTTTCACACTAAGGCAATAAGACATCTAACAAGAGACATTTTCATGACAGGGAAAAAGTTTCATCATAGTCTATTCCTTCCCTTTGGTTGTAACCTTTAGCAACTAATCTAGCCTTGTATCTATCAACTTCACCATTAGCTTTATATTTGATTTTGAAGATCCATTTGTAACCAATGGGAGTTCTATTAGGTGGGAGATCGCTTATATCCCAAGCATGATTTTCATTTAAGGCCTCAATTTCGAGTTCATAGCATCAACCCAATTACTATCAAGGATAGCTTCTTCATAGCGTGTAGGTTCAATACTTTTATTAAGACTAGAAGCAAAGCAAGAGTTATCTTTGTTAAGGTTAGAGTAATTAACAACCTTTTCAACACCATATTTGACTTTCCCATCTATAATAAAGTCATTAAGATTACTAGGCAACTTAGAAACTCGTTGACCTTCTAGTAGTAGTAGCTAGCAAGCCTCCTTCTTGTTCGTAGTTCGATTTGAATCGTAAGATGTATCGCCAGAATCAAGATGCATCACAATATGTGATTCATGTGATGTGGTGCCCTCGTGGTGTGTATTATCATCTATAGATGTTGCAACAGTTCATCATCCCTAGTAGGATGACTCAATCATGTGCCATCATTATAGGATGTCACTCTCCTTCATCATTGGGACTTATTTGTGAGTCAAAGAAATTTTGTGATTTAAATCTTTAGGCACATAAGTTTCAACAAAAGGTTTTGACAAAGTATTTTCATTTTGAAAGGAAAAACAGCTTCATAAAATTTGACATCTCTCGAATAAAAGATATTTTTGTTTCTAAACTTAAAAGTTTATAACCTTTTTCTCATTTGAATAACCAATAAAGACACTTTTCTCGCACCCACTACCAAATTTATCGAGATGTTGAGAATGGTGGCATAGCATACGCAGCCAAAGACTCTAAGGAGAGAGTGAAGGGTCATGCCCATACACAAGGGGAGAAGGGGGACTTGCCGACAGAATCAAGAGGGTAACCTGTTTATGACATAGGCAGCAGCTAGAACACATTCAGCCAAAGATATAGAGGTAATTCCCTAAAACATAAAGGATCTAGCCACATTAAGGAGATGCCTATGTTTCCTTTCTGCAATACCATTTTGTTGTGGTGTTGAAACATGACAAATAGAAATGCGCTTATTAGAAGTAATCTTACATGTAGAATCAATATCAAACATATATAACCCATTGCATTGTTTACCAATCCCACAATCCTTTTTGATGTAAACTCAGATATAGCAATTAGATTCATTAAACCCAAAAACATCTTATTGTCTCTAGCAATCTTATGAATGACAATGATCGACATTGTACTGTGAACAACCGTAACATCAAAGAGAGTTAGGTCATTATTGACCTTTAAATCACCAATTTTAGTAATTAGGGCCTGAGTACCATTGGGATGTCCAACAGCTAGACCAAGATTAGAAATGTCAACAACATTAATTAGAAATTTGGAAGAAATAAATCATGTGTCGATTTGCACCGTAGTCAACAATCCAACCAAGACCGATGTTTCGTATAAGGTTTTGTGTTGTTGTTAAAAATTTGTTGAAGTTTATGTTAAACTTGACACCGCCATTAAAGAAAGTTCCCGAAAATTTTTACCGCCATGTTGGCATTAGCGTAAGACACATTGTTGTCATTAAGAAGACTCATAAGTCCGGAGAGCGCTCATTAGACAAAGAGATGTGGAGTTGCTAGCTCTATTATCGATGATATGATTAGCATCATTGAAACATTGTTATCACGATGTGTTTAGCATTAAAATTCCTTTTGACATATCCAAGAGGATAACCAACAAGATCATAACATCTATCAACAGTGTGACCGTGTTTTTGCGCTTAGTACATTTGAGATTCATGTTTGGTCCTCTATTGTTTGAGTCATTACCAAAGATTAAAACCGTAACTTTAAAATTGTTGTTGTTAAATCCTTTTTGTTATCAAAAATTTTCCATCATCGTAAGTTTTACAAAGAAAAGCCGTAGCATTGAGTTTAGCGAGCTATTCCCGTATGAAACATTTCGTGAGATTCTTCTCGAGACAACAGAGAAGGCGCTTTGACATTAGGCAAAGGATCTCTCGTTAAAATATTGCTTCGATGGGAACATAGGAGTCATCAAGACCCGTAAGAAATTGCATTAACTTGATTAGTCGATTGTGTTTTTCAAATGTTTTGCACCTCACAAGTGTGGGAGGCAAGCTAATCATACAATCAAATTGTTTCCATAAAGAGTTAAGGTTGTTATAATAATCAGCAAGAGAGGACCCACTTTGACTAAGAGAGTTTATATTTTTATGCAAATTAAAAATAGTCGAACCATCAACCTTATCATAAGTATCTTTAAGATCATTCCACATTTCATAAGCGCTTTAGCATAGATAGCACCAAAGAAATAGTTCAGTGGTCGAGAGAGTTAAGAATCCAAGTAACCACAACAGAGTTACAAGTATCCCATTGATTAGCAAGACTAGGTTCGAATCATCTCTTGTGCAAGTACCATCAATAAACCCTAACTTATTATGATTCCTTAAGGCAAAGGTCATGGCCATATTCCATATTTTATAATTTTCGGCCCAAAGAGTTTGATAGAAATAATGGGAGTACCATTGGTGTTATTAGGTGTAAATACAAAGCATCACCAAAGGATAAGCTTTTCTCAATGGAAGAACCACCACCACCACCACTAGTATTATCATCACCAACATGCCATAATGCAAACAATAAGATAGACAGATAACACGATGAGAATAACAACTAGAGCGAGATAGACGATAAAGAAATAAATAAGACTTTGTAATTAAGAAACAACAAGCATCAAGTCTCTGACCTGGGTAAACCAGAGCAGTATTCATACCACTCAAAGGTGGCGATCAAGATGTTAGTCTACCCGCTTGCACCCACAAAGACTTAAGTACAGATGTTTGAAGAAGAGATTAGACTTAGACTTACGTAGCAATATGCAATGAAAGAACAAATCACAATTACCCTAGATTCACTTAGTCTAGGGCTAATTGTGAATAGAAAATAACCAAAGGATTATGCCAATAGCAATAACCCCAAACCACCAATTTGTTGTCAAGAGATGTCCCAAGTTTCTACGAAGAAACCCTTGGATGGTGAATCAATACCGATTATGAGCCCAAGCTCGATACCATGTACGAAAGTATCAAGAACACAAGATGAACAATAGAACCTTTATTCAAACCTAAGCCTCAATAGTCGGCTTAGATTAAATCAACAATAGTATCCAAAGTGTTACAAGGTTAGATTAATGTCAATGAGACAATAATGATACAAATACAAAGAGAAGACAAGATCAATGTAATGATCGAAAGAAGAGAATGTGAGACAATGATCCGCACACAGTTGTGTCTAACCCTAGATTAAGGGACTTATTAAATAGGAGATAAAGATACACAGAGACCCCTCTAACGGCTATAAATGACTCATCGCCAGAAATGAGAAAGCCTTCAATGAAATGAACATCTTGGAACTTTAAACCATTTATGCTTTGACCATGATCAACCCTCGTAATAAGCTCGATCGAACATAACTTGAAAGCCATTAGCAATTGATAAAATGACATGTTTGCTACAGATTAATACCCCAAAATTTAACATTCTACTATAAAAGACCCTCTCAGTCTCACAGAAGATTTGTCCAGTTTTTACGTTTTAGAAAACTTAGACCATTTTCTTTACTTGTCTTTTAATTGTTTTTAATTAGTGTAACTTTTACTTTTCAGCATTGTAATCAGTTTTTGATTAATGAAATTCCCTTTCAATTAGTTTCTTGTCATCTAAAGTGAGTAATTGTTAAAATAGTCCTAGAAGCCGCTTTCTTTTTTGATAAGCTCAAATAAGCTATTGATGACTTATTTGAGTTTATTGTTGGTTAAATTCTCTTAATTCTCAATTTCGCATAAAAGTCAAATAAAGTCAACGAAAGTCAATTATCAAAGTCAAAATCCATTTAAGTTTAAAATCTGTTTTGAGAATGTTAAATTGATGAGTTTCAAGTTATTTTGAGTTTTTGGATTGAGTTGAGTCCAGGTTCTTTCTATTTTCAAAAGTCCACTTACAATTTGAAGTTAAAAAGGGTGTTTGGTTTTGAATTAAATCAGTTGTTCGAATGATTTTCAATGGTGCAAATTAGTGTAAACCTATTTTAGGAGTAAGATTTGATAGAATTGCAATTTAAGTTTCAAGTTTTCATTACTGAATTGTGTTTCTAGATCTGTCATGTTCTTTATGCAGTCTTGTTATAGCTTTTCTTAGCTGAATCTCAGCTAAGTAATAGCTTAATGTGATGGATATTTACTGTTTTAGGTAGTACTCAGTATAGACTCAATTAGTCTTCTCTTAAGGTTTTGGCCTTAGCGTATTTGAGAACTCACTCTAGCTGCTATTCCCATTTCTGTCTCTCATAATTTGCTGCATTCAGTCCATTTTAGCATGTTCTTAGGGTATTTCCAGCTTACTAATTTGAAATTATGGAATGGACTTTAGTTCCTAGATAGCTAGTAGTTTAGACTTAATCCATTATCCTTTAGATTCCCTTTAAGAGCTTTTAGAAAACTTATTGACCGCAATTAAGCTTCATGTCCTTTATATCTCGCTCAGACATCTTTGTTTAACTCGTTATATCGCCTTGTTGATATATTGTTCTCGAGCTTATGATATTAAGTTAATTGCTGAATTTTAGTTTCTTAGAGTTACTTTAGGTTTGGTTTTTACTTAGTTACATGTAGTTAGATCCTTAGATGCTTTTTAGATAGCCAGTTTTAGGTCTGATGTGCTTTTTTCTGTCAAATCTGCACATTTTTTCTATAAAGTCCCCATGTAGCCTTTATTTTTGAATTTTAATTTCTTCATTATAAGTCCAATTTAGCTGAAATTTTAGACTTTAGCCTTTGGTTGATGGTTGATGGTTGATAACTAGGTTATTTTATTTTATTTTTGTGATTTTTATAAGCTAGCTTAAATTAGGCTTAAAGTTGGCAATTGAGGGCCGTTTGGAATTAGCATTATAAATCTGTTATAGAGCTTTTATACCTTTAGGTTGAGCTTTTTGTGTTAATATCCGTTGCAGTAGGCTTATCTTAGACATTTTAGGTTAGTTTTAGGCTGTAGTAGCTTATGGTAGCTTATTGAGGCTTTTAGCTTAATTTCAAGTGCTTATTCATACTAGTAGTGTGCCCAAATCATAGTTCCTGATCTCCAAAGTTATGTATGTTATTTTTCCCTGCATCTTACTATTGTTTTATAATTTTCTGGAAGTTTAAATATTTTTCCTTTTTCATTTTCTATTTTTCTAAATTTAATTTCAATTTTAAGGCTTTTTAATTAGTATTTAATGCAAATAAATCAGAAAAAGTTCCAAAAAATATTTTTTTCAATTTTACCAGATTAAGAAAAGTATAAAAAGCCAAAAAACTATTTTTCCATAATTTTCCTAGTTTAAATAGTAATTTTTAAACATTTAATTAGTTTAAAATAGTTTTTAAATCATAGAAATTAGAAAAAAGTTCAGAAAAATACAAATCCAACTTTGAAATTTCTTTTTAGTTAATTTAGATTTTTGAAAAATGTTTTTATAAGTGTCTCACTAGTTTCCATAATTTTTAGCATTTTAGCTCTATTTTAATTGTCCAAAATTAGTTTTTAATTCAAAATAAATCAAGAAAAACCAAAAAAATTAGTTTTAAATTTCAAATATCATTCTTAGCTGTAGAAAAATAGTATTTCATTTTCATAGGTTAAAATTAGAGTAGTTGCATTTAATTCGTGTTTTATTAATTACGTTTTTTCGAGTTTTTAGTCTCATTTGCGTATTTAGTCATAGTTGCCTTGTTTTCATCATAGATTCTGTAGTTTTACTTGATTTCCTTTATTATTGCTTGCCTTATAGTTTAGAAATCATCAAATTCCTTTTACCAATTCAACCCGAATCACGCGACGCGAGTTGTTAAACTCATTCATCCCTCGTTGGAAAACGACCGGGAAAATACATACCTTTGTATTTCTTCGAAAAATAATATCTTTGTACGAAAACGAGCAAATCAAGGGTATTTATAGTTACAAATACAACGTCCTCCTATCGGACTGTGGATCAGGCATACAGTGGGTAAAGACCCGTCCTTCCTCCACGGTGTTACTCTAAACTATTCTACGCTACTGACTAACTAATTAACTACTAAATAACGTAAATAACGATATGTCTACGAGCTAACATATGCTAGACTATAGATGGGGTGACCGACACTTCACTATGGAATTTCCAATTCCTAACAGATTTTCTATTATAACTATATAAGGAGAGGTGGGCAGGGTCGTCCATACTTTCCATTTTACTGATTAGCGGGAGGTGAATAGGTTGGGTAGGATTACCAACAACCACTCAGGTAAAGGCACGAAATCTACTTTCAAGGTTTCATCTACGGTGCAGCTTATCGTTCGGCGAAAGGACCGAAAGGATAGCAGGTATTTCTTGAAGGACGAGAGAATGACTAGGTGATTGTCCCGAGGAACGCGGTTCAGGTTACTCCTTACCGTTAGGCACGAAATCTTTACTGGATGAGAAGTCTAGGAAGTTCAGAGTACGACTCTGTTAGATAGTGTTGATTGCTACTACCAATCAGTCGGTTAACTTAGCACGATATATAAGTTAGAGGCGGAAAGTACTACTCTGATGGAGAGTATTGATTTCTAACGTCAATCAGCCAATTCACTTGTTAGTGCACTTGATACCTAACGCAGAAAGGTGTCATATTCGGATCTAAATTCCTAATTTCCAAAAGATGTTTGGCTACTAATCGATATAAACCAATTTCCTTAACACGAGTAAACGTTAATGGCTCTAAGTGGGTTCACTAAAGAATTTTGCATCGATGGAGTGTAAGGTTCAACACTGATAGGACAACGTAGGTATTACCACAATCAGTGGTATGACGTCAGCAGACTATTGTTGATAAAACAGAGTTGAGGGTTCAACGTTGTTAGAGCAATGTTGACGGAACAATATCTACAAGATGACCTCGGTGAACAACTTCACTAAAACAGGTTTCTTAGAACGTTATCGATAGGGGTACCTAACTAGAGGATAAGGTACAACACCAACATTACGTAAGGTACAACCTTAACTGTGAGTTGTTGACGAAGCAATGTCGAGAAGACGTTAGTCTAGAGAGGTGAACAATGTCAACTGGGTGACATTATTTGAATCAACATCGAGTGAATAGTAAGGTTTCAAGAGTCTAACCAATAGTCGATTCGAGACGAGGCTCGAGGTAGAAGTGACGGTAACAGGATTACCAATGACATGAGGCGAAATGATAATTCCGACGAGGTTACTAACGAAACGACGAGGAATGATAATTCCGACAAGATTACTAACGAAACGAGGCCGAATGTCGATTCAAGGCCAAATGATGACTCGAAGTCAAAAGATGAGTTAACAACTCGGAACGAGGTTTAAAATCACAAAATCCAACAATCCCCAATAACCAAAATCAAAACCGAATCCAAAATAGTCCAGACCAAATCCAAAAGTAGCCCAAAACAATTCTAAACGCTCAATAAAATCAACGAGGCTTATGACGATAAGCAACTCGGATGTAAATAGTGCCAATCGGGTCTAACCCGACTCAAGGCAAACTACGCATAACATCGTCAAACTGGAATGCCGTATAAGCAGAGACGTATAGCGATGTCAAAAGTGTTACGGTTCGAGAGGTGTTGCGATGCCAGTGTGTCGTGTGTGAGTGCGGGCTCTCGTGATGTTCGGTGAGTGTGAGTGTTCACCTAAAGCTCATCATTCCCAAAATCAAACTCTATCCCGACATAATTATTATAACTACCGAGTATCGCAAAATTCACCTCCGAGTCGACATAGGTGATCGCCCATGTCCCACCGTCCTCGGCCGAATATAGGTGATCACCATATTCACCCGAGGTTCAATGAATTTTGATATACCCGACTTAGTTATACTAGCACCATGTCCTCTACATCCCAAATCATTCCTAAGGCTACTACTAGTGTGCAAGCTCTAAGTCGGCTAATAAGATTACGCAAGGAATCATGAACTAGGTGCAAGGCATAGTGCGTGCGTAAGTATGAGGACATACTTACTGTGTGCTAAGCATGAGGACATGCTTTCAGACGTGTATAAGCATGAGGGCATGCTTATTGTGTGTGCATAAGCATGAGGACATGCTTATGGGGAAATACTAAGATAGGCAGACTTAATCGTCTATTAACAGGGCACACATTCAACAAGTGTTCCATTAAACCGCTCATCAAATAAGCCATAAACGTCTCATCAATCATCTTATCAATCAGTTTGTCTAATGTGTTCTCAATCATCTACATCCTTAAACTAGTTATACGCGAGGCTTCAGCTTGGCAGGCAGACACGTGGCGGTCATAGGGCTATATTTTTGAAAAGTGGTTATAGTCTAGGTTTTGAAAATACCCGGTTCTCTATAACCTTGGCTCTGATACCAATCTGTAACACCCCGAAATTTGGGTCCAACGAAAGCATACGAACCTTTGGGTGCTACAATCTTGGTATCGCAACATATGGTACAAAGATTGGTTTTTATCCCATTTATTTAACATAAAATTCATTAATTGAAAACCATAAGTTTACATTAATGAAAGTAGTGCGGAAATAGGCCCAAAAGATAATTAAAGCGGTCCCGTTTATTCATCATAGTCGCCTATGACCATTCCCCTTGCCAAGCGTCTTCCAATAGTGAGCTATCGCCTTAATCCTGAGAACACATGCTAAAAAGGTCAGCTTACGCTGGTGAGTTCATAGGTTTAAGTTCAATTAAAACATAGTGGACCTGTAGGAGTTGATTTGATGTGCGAGACTTAAGATAGATATACATCAATCACAAACCGTATCATATCCGAAATCACAATCCATATCACGATCCAAAGGATCACACGGGGCCCAACGACTCTAGTCCAAAGACCTTTGTCGTAGCAAAGTCTAGAACAATTGCTAACCCGGACTAGGTCGAGGTAGAAGTCTACTCTTATCTAGGCAATGATTATAGCAATTAGGATTGCTACCCTAGTCTAAGGCAACGACTACCACACATCTATCTAAACAATCACACATAAGCAAATCCAAATAGTTTTAAAGGTCCAAAACAAGAGTATGATTCTCACCCCAATTTAGTTAAAAACGTAGATAAAAGTGGGGCTATGAAACTCACCTTAGCCACAGCAATGCAATATTCACTATTGACACGACTAACATCTAAAACTAATCTCCACGACATCCAAATGAACGTACAACGAGTACGATAGAATAGAAGTGACGCAACCTAATGCGTATACGATAATCTTAAAATATAGCTCATATGATAAAGAAGTTGATAAAAGTATTGTGTCGTAGTTTTCGTGGATCATTCATGACGTTACTTTAAAAAAGTCCATTATCGTTCCCAACAGTTTATAATTAATGTCTCAAAAGTTTAGTTTTAACGCTTCGTGTGGTGGTAAGAAACATAGACTCGACGTACAACTCACGTGAAAAAGAAGAGGACGTCGACATAGTCGAGACATACAGACCATAACTCACGCCAAAAAGAATAAGATATTGACAAAGTCAAGAAATGATGACAATACTCGAGCAAGTCAAAGACTAAGTAATGGCGACAACTATTTATTTAAATATAAATAGGTTACTTTCGATAATTTCTCCATAATCTCATCGTACACGTTAATCAATAAAATATAAGTTTCCATTTATCACTTAATTAATAAAGGTTTCAAAATCGTTACTCGTAGTTGTGCAAGTTTATAAGAAAGTACTTCGTATAAGGTATATTAAGTAGTGCACTATAAATGACACGTTCGTTTATTCCAACGTTCTCAAACCATTACGACTTTAATAGGTTATCTTATCAAAATAATATTTCCAAACAAGTTTATAAAAGCTAGCATATGTTATAAAACGCGAGTTACTATCGTATTTAATAAGGGTTTATAATAGATTAAACCATTTCCGTTAATAATACATAGTTATATAATTCAATATTAGTTTAACATGAAAACGGAATATTTAGTTTTATCGCAAAACAAATATAATAAACTCATTTAAACCAAAACGTTTAATACGACATACCAATCACTATAACTTGTTATCAATAGTTATTCCAAGTTTATGAACCGTGTTTACACTTATCATGTATACATAGTATTCGATATAAATTATAAGACACGCATATCTAGTTTTAATATTTACCATTTCTGTTGTACACAACTTGATCGTCATCCGATCGAATCCAATATTAATGATCTAATAAATCTAAAGTGTCCAATTTGTATCAATGTCAAATCTGATAATATCAATATTGAAGAATCATAAACCGTATTTTAGATTCGTTAAGTTCCCGTAATGTCTAATGTTTAATAACTAATAGATATAACAATTTTGTTAGTTGATATAAACTTACCTCATTTATTTACTAAACCACATATATTACTTTCAACCTCTGTTGCAAAAATCGGTCTAGGCGGCCGATTAATCGCTAGGCGGTGATTAGCCGTTCCGATTTTCATTAATCGGTTACTGACAAAAATCGGATAAAAATCGGATTAATCGGCCTAGGCGGCCGATTAATCGCCAAATCGTAGAAAATCGGATAAATCGAAAAATCGCCACGGTAAAAATCGCAAAATCGTAAAAAAATTACGAAATCGAAAAATCGCCAAATCGAAAAAATCGCTAGATCACCCAAATCGGGCATATAGTTTCAAATTTCTATAATTTTATATACAAAAAATCCAATCCGATTAATCCTCGATTAATCCCCGCCTAACCGATTAATCGCTAGGCCCTACCCGGCCGCCCAGCTACCGCCTAGCGATTTTTGCAACCTTGCTTTCAACTAAATACTAATTTTTCATTGTTCTTGCACCCACTTGACTTATTCCTAACCATTTAAAATCAAATACCATCGTGGGTCACTTGACCCGACCCAGTCAACCTTTCGACATAACCATGGGTTTTTAACCCGACTCGGGTCAAACCCGACTTATTCACTAGTCAACCAAACTGAAATTTAGCCTTAAGTTTTATGTTTTACCATTTGATATATCTAGTGCCCAAAGTACCTAAAACATTCTATCCATCTAAAGACGCAAACACAAATACAATAATCATTACCACGAATCTGAAGTTACAGGACTTGAGACCATGTAGTGACACAAACCAACTCACTGAGTCGACTCGACTCAGTGAGTCAACTCGTACAACCCAATAACAATCGAACATCACTTCACATGAACCTTGTTCTTACCACAAAATTTATTGAAACGTTTTATATCTCATTTTTAACAAAGTTTTCCACACGAATCTATAAAAAACGTCTCACAAACAGTTTTTAATCCATTTTATAGGACCATAGTCTCACATTCTTATATTTGTTTTAACACGAGTATCCACGAAAACAACATCATTAATTTATATATGTACGAATATATATATACACTCGTTTAAGAAAGAAAAGAAATAAAAGAATAACAACGGGTTGGGTTTATCGAGAGAGAAAGAGAGACGAGAGCGTAAGTGGTATCTCTTACGAGTACTACTCGTAACCACCAAGCTTGAACCAAAAACCATCGTTTTACTTGAAAACCCTAGGCATCCGAAATCTAAAAGATTAGATTTAGGGCGCGTTTGGGCGTTTCAAGACGCGTGTGGCACGAAACTAGAACCACAAGGCCTTGATCTATCATCTAGGATAGGTGGTGTAAGTAGTAGATGTCGCCGGAAGTTGGCCGGATTATTTTAGAGAGAGGGGAGAGTGAATTTGTGTGTGTGTTTTGTAGAGAGAGAGTGAGAAGTGTGAAAATGAGAGAGTTGTGTTAGGAATTAGAAAATTCCATAGTGAAGAGTCGGTCACCCCAAATATTATCTAGCATAAGTTAGCTCGTAGACTTGTCGTTATTTACGTTATTTAGCGCTTTATTAGTTAGTTTGTAGCGTAGTTTAGTTTAGAGCAACACCGTGGAGGAAGGACGGTCTTTACCCATCGATGCTCGATCCACAACCGATAGGAGGACGGTTTCTTTGTAATTATAAATACCCCTTCCATCCATGGAAGGGGTGTGGTTTTTGAATCTAACCTTTCACTTTTGATAAGCAACTCTTTCAAGAACCTCTCAACTCTTCATCTATCAAATGGCTTTATTTAATCACAATCCTAGACCACCCGAATCATTAAACAACATAAATATTAGATCCTAACAATTGGTACCAGAGCCAAGGTTTTGTTGTTTGGGTTGATTTGGGTCTCATTCGAATTGTTTTTATTCGGTTCATGTATACGGTTTTGGTGTGGTTTAATTCGTATGGGGTTTTTTTAAGTGGTTTGATATGTTTTTGACATTGGTGTATACATATTTTGTGGTAAAAGCAATTTGAATATGTTTAATTTGGAAAAGCAGTTAACTGGTCATACATGAATCTGCTGGTGATAATGGTTCGAAATCTGTTTTTTTAAGTGTTCATTAATGAGGATTTTATTGGTTCTTTGCTGCGTTTTGGTCAAGTTTCATGTTAGCGAGTTGGTCCTATTTCATACAAGCGAGTTGTTTTAAACTGTAAGCAACTCTGCATTTTTTTTGGGTCCATATTCTTTGCATCCACTATGCGAGTTGCCAAATTTGTCCAGATACATGTATCGATGCGAGTTGTGTTTACAAAATAAGAAGCGAAGTTGTGTAATCGCATAATTTTATGCGAGTTGGACTGTTTTTCATATGATGCGAGTTGGGTACTGGTTCAGTTTCATGCGAGTTACTTAACTCGCATTTGGTTTTATTGCACTTTGCTATTGAGCGAGTTGCCATTGCTTTAATGTCAAAAGCGAGTTGTCATGCTGCACAAATGCAAGTTGGTGATGCGAGTTGGAGATGATGCGAGTTGAAAAGTCAAATGCGAGTTGTTCATAAGAGGAAGCGTTTTTTTTATGTCAAAAGGCAGTTTGAAAAACAGTTAACAAGATTGAGAAGATGAAGCATACTTAACCATCATTTTCATACAACCATTAAGACTTCATTAAACTTTATCAAACAACCCACGAAGATTCATTCTATCTACCACATCCAACATCAGTCTACTACCATTAAACCATTAACCACATCTCCAATCATGACTCAATACAGAATACGAAAACATATTAATTCAACAACTAAGATCTCAGGTTCTTGTTTCGTGTACTCATAAGTAATATCAAGACAAAAGGTCTATTAAACGAAAAGTACTTCTTCACAGATCTTAGCTATTATGTTGATTAACTAATTGATGAGAGTTTTTGATAGATGGGGGCGCATATTTTGATTGAGATAATTTAGGGTTTGGTTATGTTTTGCCTGCACACATATGTGAGAGATATTAGGGTAACAAGTGGTGTAATACTTGTGTTAAATACCCACGATTTTAGGGTAAGCTGAATGTGGTATATCTCATCAATGGGCCAGATAATGTATTGGGTGACTATTTGTTTGGGCTGATCATGTGTAGGGCGCATACATGGGCTGAATTTGGACATCTTAATATCATCAGGTTTTGGATTTTGGATATTGAGGCAAAGTATGAGCTTGATTGGTGAGATTTGAATCATGTTAGATTCGTATATGTGATGTGTGTTTGGACGAAAGTCGCTAACGCCTCACAATTTACAAATCGTGTCATCCATATGTTTTTACAAAATATTGGATATAATTGTTTGATAAATTTTGAGGTGTGGTATTTTGGTCTAGTAATATTTTCACGGAGGGAGTTTTTGATTATGTTGTTGGCGTGAATATGGATCGGATATTATGTGTTATTTATATAGGCCGAGATATATGTGAGTATATGAGTCAAACAGGAGTGTTGATATATTTTCTTATATGATTATGTGTTTACATGGACCGTATGATGATTTGGTATAAATGGAGTGTAAGACATGGGCCGTGAGATTATGATCGGATGGTTTTTTTTAGATCGGGTATTATTTGAGAATCGGTTCCATAGTACCTTTAAGAATTTATGCCAATATCTCACACTTGATGGATAAGAGTTATATGGACCAAGATCGTATTGAATGAAGGAAGTTTGGACTTGGTGTATCATAGGCTTGACTATGAGATTTGATTTGACGATGAGACTTGATTGGTTATGCTGATTGATACCTTGGTTTACACATATTCACAAAGGTTTTTATGACAAGGCTTGAATTGATAGTTGAAAGAAGATGACCACGGGGTTGTTTGTACTTGGTATTTCTTATTTGGATTTGAAGAAAGGTTTTTCGGGCTTGTTCACCTATGTCGTCTTCTTTCTTTCTACCCTTCCGCGAAGATGACTTGTTTGGGCATTTATAGAGTGTGATAAAGACTTGGCTATTTAGTTACGGTTGTGATTCTTTCTTGCTTAACCCACAACGTAATTATCACTTCGGTGTCTCACGCAGTTGAGAATACGTCAAGAGGTTTTGTACATTGGGTACACCGTTTCTTCTTCACAAGGATTAGTACAAGTTTAAGTAACAAATCTGGGGAATTTCACTTCATGATCAAGTTTGGCATATCGGGTTTACTTCTCCATGTGGTCACTACAATAGTCATTCGAATACGTGAATGATGTGTTTACCATAGTATTTATTGGATGGTTGATGATTTTGTTGATGTTGGATAATGAACCGCTTAATGATCCACGATGTTCCCCTAAACAGATATTCACCGAAACCAAAGTCGTCATAACACATTCAAGTCGACATTGTTTACGGTTTTGTCTTGATTTTGTAAAATCCGCGAAAGAACCTATTTCTCGTTTAAATCATAGATTTTAAAATCCCATGACAATGGAAACATCCCGGTATTAGTAAAGTGCATTTCGGATCTATCTTACGGTTTATTCTTGGTTTTGTAAAATCCCGCGAAAGAAACTATTTCTGGTTTAAACCATAGAGTTGTAAAATCCCATAATGATGGAACCATCTTGGAGAAGATAAAGTGTAAATCTGGATCTTATTTGATGTTGGTGCTACGGTTTCGCTCAAGAAGGGATAAAAGGGTGCATTTCATGAATTAGATGTGTGTTTGGATATTCGCCGGTAGTTTGGTTATTACATGGTTTTACGGGTTACGTGCTTTTAACCATGGTCGGATAATACCATTATCAAAGTTCATTTAAATGTCAAAGAAGGCTAGAGTTGAGCGGTTAAGAAGAAGTGACAACGTTAATTCAAGATTATTTATTTGAGGTTGAAGTGAAATATCACGGGCAAGTGTACTTAGTATCCGAAGGTATCGGGATTGTTGGATGAAGATTCTTCGAGATCCTTGTTTGAGCTTTTTCCAAAAACGAAGACTTGGAAATCTAGTTATTTTGGGAGTATTTTCCTTCTCTTTACCACGTGGGGAATTGTGCTCTGCTTGCCACAAAATAACTATCACTTTAAGGAGTTACATTGTAGTGCTCAAAGTCACATTCAATTGTGGATTTTCAAGAGGTAATGTACGCCTTATACTTGATGGTTGGTTGGTTGAAGAGTATAGAGTACATAGAGAGTACTTAGTGATGCTAATGGAAATCGGCACCGCTTTTGTTACATTTGTGCAAGTATAAGTCACGAGTTCGGGTTAGTTTACTTGTGGTCAAATTCATCATATTGGTTTTCTCATCACCGTCACTACAAAGAGCCTCATCGAATGATAATGGGGTTGATTACAAGTTTGCCAAGAGTAGATGAAAAGAGAGGATTATGACGCCTGTCCACATCGCTCAGCCTCGTACTTCATCATAATGACGTTTGAACACTACAGTTCATGCCTCGTTCTTAAAGAAAAGAAAAGTGTACGTGTCAGTGCGCTTTATCTTCTGAAGAAGACAAATCTTCTTATTATGACCATTCTCATCAACATGCTTCATGCTTTTTCCACGCGCTTTCATTTATCAAGTGAACCGGACTACCGATGATTGTTTTCTTATTCCACTTGCTCAACTATAATGACGATGGCGACATCCTGTGCTAATTTTGCGAGGGAGAAGTGCGAATTGACTACATTTGGATGATTTTCACTTGTGTAATCAAGATTGGCATCTCCGTATACAATTCTTGAGGGGGAGAAGAAGTGTGATAATTCTGCATGGTTGATTGACATCTGAGAATTTATGGTCTTACGGCTCTAAACTCATGTAAGAACCGAGCTTCTATTTATCGGGTCATCTTCACATGGAGTTTTTTTCTCTTCTAAGAGCCGTTGGTTGACATCTTCACTCGGATTGATGAGTTTATCGACAAAGTGCTTCCGGTTAATGCTTCACGTATACATCAACATGATGATTCCGAACAATCTCTCGTTCTTGTTTGATGTGATTGGTAGTTTGGTGTTACCATCTTGTGTGTTCGCTATGGTGATTTGTCGATTTCCTTGATGAACATCTTTCTCGTTTTGTTTGATTGGGAGGATCTTAATTAAGGGATTTGCAAGATGTGTTAATTGGGATTCTTTTGGTGTGAGTTGAAGATGTTAACTATCTATTCCCCAACCGGACAATCTTGAAGAAGGTCGAGTCTACAATCTGTTCTACATTTTCTCACGCATGTTAGAAGACTAAAGACGAGTTGCATTTGATAATCCAAAGACTTCTTCTTAATTCAAGCATTCATCATAAAGATTGTCGGTTTAGGGAGAGCACTAATCGGGGAGAGTGATATGTCGAATTTAATCCCCAATTAGACTTGGTCACATAATTCAAGATGTTGATTCTCACAAAGACTTCAAGCGATCTTCTCAATAGATTTCAAGTATTTGGGCTTATAATGTTTTGCTGATTCTGAAGTGTCAAAACCAGCAAGGGGGAAGGAGACAAGCATCTAAACGCGAGTAAACTTGATGAACTTAATTCTTCTTAGTGATTGAAGATAACCCGGGAAGACAAATGTTACTACCGCAGAGAAACTCAATGTTTGACTCATGGCGAGTAAACTTGATGAACTTAACTCTTCTAAGTGATTGAAGATATCTCGGGAAAACAAATGTCATGACCGCAGAGAAACTCAAGGTTTTACTCATCAAGGCATTTAGTGTTCTTATTCCAACTATGTGGGGAAGAGATGGAAGAGTTAGTTTCAAGATGAAAGAGGTACACAAGTGTGTGATGATTTTGATGTTATCACAATCATCGTGGGAGAGAGATTATGTACATTGGGATGCTCACTATTTTACTTGATGGCTTAATCGCTGATTCGTAGATATAATCACTTATTCCGTGTTGACATCCGCAGAGATTGTCACCCGCAGAGATAATCGATTCGCCCGCTTCTTCAATGTTATCGGTTATTCTCTTTGGGCATTCGGTACTTCGGGTTCTTGAGCTTCATACACTTTCTTCGGGGAGAGAAAAGTATACATCGGGTTATTCTTTGGCTATTGGACTTAACTGCTACTGATGGTATAAGTTTCTTGGTCTTCGGGTATGTGTATTCGGGTTCATGAGCTCTAGTCTAAGAGACTGACTTCATCAATTCATCTACTTGGGGGAAGTGGTCTCTTGACACCTTTTGGAATGGATTGCTTCAGACGTCAGTAGAAAAGAAATATGAGAAGATTATTTTACATGTGGGATGATACGTTGTTGTTGTTCTATTGGATGATATAACCTCGAACGAAGAATCACGATGATTATTTCTTAAAAGGAGCAACACGATCGATGATAATGGTGTGCTTTTTGTGCACCGCTAATGGAAGCTTGAAAGAAAGCTTTGAATCGCTTTCATAAAGGATTTTCGGTTTGGGGAAGTCGCAAAGTCTCACTTTCGATGGTTCAATTTCTTTCTTCAATGCAAGAGCCTCGGAAGCTTTGGTGGTGAAAGTTTTAGGATGATGAATTCTATCTTCTATGACGTCTCGCTCGATATCCTTATCTCGCATCGTATCATCATTCTCTTAAACTATATCATCTACTCTATCTTTGTACATATTTTATCAAAACCAAATACAAAAATATAAAACCAAAGAAACAAAATAGAAAATATAAAATCATCAAAATCCATAAAATCATCAAAATCCATCAAAATCGAAAATCTAAAAATACCAAAATATGTTTTCTCAAGACATGTCTTCGGTATCGATAACATCTACGGTCTTAGAAATGTCATTCAATAATGGCACGGACTTTAGATGAAGTTCGAACAGAGGTGTAAATATTTCTTTTTAATCATGTCTCAAAATATGGCTTACGCTATTTCGATCAGAATCCGGCTTCAAAAATGGTTTGCTATTATTTCGTATAGCAACCCGCTCTTTAAAGAAAGGAAAGTGTTGCGCTAAACCAATTTTTAAATATTTCGCACTTATTCTAAAATATATTGAGGAAAGTATGTCAAGGATCGTTGCTCCTACACAAATGTTTTTCCGCCTAAAATTCTTCGTAAAAATATTTGTTGTATTCCAAATGGTGGTAAAATGAGTTGCTTGAAAATCAATCAGATCGAAGTTTTCACATCATTATAAAACTCAATCGATGACTTCAAAGACTTTTAAAACTTTTCAAGAAAAAGAGTCATTGATTGAGGGAAGAATATTTGTCAAATTTATATCATCTAACGGACTTTCTTAATTATCCTACGTGTTTATCTCGAAAAATATAATTGCCTATGTTGAAGGACTAGGTTTCTAGGATATGATTGCTAGGATTAGATGATTAGAGTTTGATGAACACATTATTCCCATACATTTATATGATCCGATTGATATGTTGCATTGACTTTTATTAGTCGATTGTTGTTTGGGTGATGTCGACCACCATATATTTGTATGTGTGTTCACTAACGATGCGTATATTGGTATAAAAGAATGTTCCGATCCGGATCCCACAATTGAAGATGATTGGATGCCGAAGGAAAGGGTAACTATATCTTGGGTTGACAAATGAAGAAACAGAGCTTAATTGGACTTCTATGGAGAGTTGGCATGGAAAATGCAACGAAGAGGTCTCACCGCATCGCCAGATGGTTTTATTCTAAGTGATTGAAGAAACGGAGCTTAATTTGACCTCGCTGGCATTCAAAATGCAACGTTAAAGAAGTCTCACCGCATCTCGCAGACGGTTTTCTTCCAAGCCCTACAAAGAACAACGAAGCTTCTCATCCACCTAACGTATCTTTGTGCAGGATAATAGTGATGATACCATTTTTCTAAAACTTTGAATAATATTGTTTTGAAAATGGAAAATATTGTTTTGAAAATAAATTGACTAAATTTTGAAAATCACCGACTTCTTTTATCAAAACCTAAGTCACTCAATTATCGACTTGGTCATGGATCGAGGGGAGAGTGATTTAAATTAAAATATTTTCAAACGATATTTCATCTATCAAGTCCGTTTGTACAAAATTATGTGGTGATCTAAAGATTTAATGTTATGTCATGGTATGATTTTCTTTAAAACTCAAAGATCTGTCAAAATGAAATTTTTTCTGTTCTTGTTTGATTGTGAAATTGTTTTATTTTACTTAAAGGTCTTTTAAAACAATCATACCTGATACTAACAATCTTTAATGTCTAAATATGGTCCTTATATGTCATTTTTCAAAATCAAATCTTGCCACGTCTTTCCCCAAAATTTTCTAAATTATTTAAATCTTTTGGGATCACTAATCTCAAATGGTTTGAAATCTTTGATCGGGTGAGAGATCATGATTTAAATCTCAAATATGTTTTAATGGAATTGGTTTTAATCCTTCAAAGGTACTCCTGCCTCCATGTGCCAAACGATTTCAATATACTTAATGCACATGTTGAGGGGGAGTATTTATCCAAAAAAACTAGATGAGTTTTTAAATCAGGCACATTTTCTCCCATGTTTTATAAACCTTATTAAATCACTTGGGATCCAAAATCTCAAAGGGTTTGATATTTTTGATCGGGGGAGAATTTGTGATTTAATAATGAAATTTGATAAAAGTTGATCGTTTTGATTCAATTGTGCAGGCTGCTCTCTCATATGTGCTAAACGCTTTCGAATCTCGAAGCATATATTGAGGGGGAGCATTTTTTAATGAAAAGAAACTATCGAGGTGCAAATGCTTTTATGTTTTAACATAAAGTACCTTGATTGTGTTTTTAATGGTTTCTTAATGGCTTTTGTAATCGTGGATGTGCTTCAAAAGAACTCTTGCCTCTATGTGATAAGAATGATTTCAAATATCCTATACACATATTGAGGGGGAGAATTTACCAAAGAAAATCAAATGGCTTTTTCTATGAAAATTGTGATCAAAGAAAATATTTCAAAGTCCTCTTGCCTCCATGTGCTAAACAATTTCTAAATCATATGCACATGTTGAGGGGGAGGTTTTCTAAATGATCAAAACTATTAAGGTACAAAATGCTTTGATCTCGTATCACAAGTACCTTGATTGTTTTTACAAATGATTTTTCAATTGGTTTCGAGAAGGAATGAACTGTACCAAAAGACCCACCATTTTACTTTATGTATGGAGTTATAAGGATGGTGAGGTTAGGTATTAGTTCCCACGATCCGCCGTAACCGAGGATCTACCCAGGACAATCCACTAGATAGTGTAGAGTCCTTAGGTATTATGAAAAAAGGAGAAAAGTGAGATATGGGAAGAGTGCGGATCGAGACGAGCTAGTAATCGGAATAAACCCAACAAGGTTCTAGTTATGAAGTCTCGGTAAGCACCAAGGGGTTGAAGAATGAAAAGAATTGAATGTGAAAAGGGTGAAAATAAATAGCCTCCAACAATTCAACCTTAGGGCAAGAATCGGGTTCAATACATATGCTACCGGTGGTTACTAAGGTAACGCTTGTATTGAAGACAAGACGTCATGGACCCAAAGATGACGACACTAATCTTCCCAAGCCACTCAAGTTCCTCTTAAAAGGGCTTGTTTCATTCTCACGGGGAACCGACATATTCTATCGACTTTCTCTTAGAGATTGTTGATATTGAAGAAGGAGACCCTCTCCCTAGTCTTCGGCATAGGAACCAAATGTGCATGATTGAGTCTAGAGCCAAGAGATCATCCACAATATCTCATCAGGACACAAAATTAATGAAGACTTGCTGTTTCACACAATGTGGAAAGTAAGTATATATATTAAGAGTCCTACGCATTATCCTTGTGGTATTGCCAGAACATCCGAGTGATATGAAAATATTCACGATGAAGATGGAAATCCTTCTAGAGCCAACATCATACAAGCTCTTGGTGGGTGACATGTGAGATCTTTTCTAAAGATCAAGCTTGTGACAACCGGATAGAAACGATGGGAGATTCAATCTTGAATCAACCTTGGTCCAGAATGGAATTGACGAATACTTTTGAAAACCGCTCGGTGTGCAAACCTTCTTTTCTCTAGCACGTCGAATGTGTATTCATTTCAAATTCAAAAGTATCTCGATTGAAAAATACTTTTAGAAAACCGCTCGATGCGAATCTCTTCTTTTCGCTAGCACGTCGAATGTGTACTCATTCTCTAATACAAAAAGTATTTTGATTGAAAATTGATCTTTCTCATGAAACCTTCGTCGTATTGCAAAACACTTTCTTCAAGCAATACACGATTGTTTTCAAATCGGTTTCATCAATCGGTGAATCTCAATTACCGGTTCACTCACTCCGTGTTGTCTTCTTTGAGACGTTCGGTTTGAGAACAACTAGAACAAATTGCGAAACCCCGTCAAGGAGATTCTTAGGAATCCCACCGATCATAGGCACTACTTGTATCGATCAACGGGAACCGTGGGCCGTGTACCTCAATTCAACGAAGTGATCAAATACACTTTCGTGTGTTTTATTGCTAATCTGTTGTTTGCGGTACATTTGGACGGTTGCGGTGATCGTAATTGAGGAGTCAATCCAAAGCCGCATGCTCACAAGATCCACACTTAATTGAAGAAATCATGACGGTGCATATCTACAAAACCTGGCTCGATATTTTTATACTATGTCTCCCGCTACGCCGCAAATATCATGAGCCAAGAAAGCTTCCGCTACTCCGATGGAAAGATGTCATGATTCAAAAGTGTGAGCATGTCGGTCCAAAAGTCACAACTTCACATGATGGCAAAACAATAAAGGGTGATCCAGAGATTTACTGTGGCTGATGATCTCAAAGAAAGCTTGAAGATCATCAAAGATGTGGATCAGTTAAAGGCCTCCACTAAAAGTACAAAATATGCGGACTATGAAGAGTCATTGCTAAAGCACAAAGATTGCGGAATTGAAGAATTGAAGTCTACGAGCTCAAGAACAAAGGCAAGTATAGAATGCTAGGATTCGAAATGTAAAACATGGGGTGACCTCCTTAGGGAGATTGTTAGGAATTAGAAAATTCAATAGTGAAGAGTCGGTCACCCCAAATATTATCTAGCATAAGTTAGCTCGTAGACTTGTCGTTATTTACATTATTTAGCAGTTTATTAGTTAGTTTGTAGCGTAGTTTAGTTTAGAGCAACACCGTGGAGGAAGGTCGGGTCTTTACCCACTGTATGCCTGATCCACAGTCCGATAGGAGGACGGTTTCTTTGTAACTATAAATACCCCTTCCATCCATGGAAGGGGTGTGGTTTCTTTGAATCTAACCTTTCACTTTTGATAAGCAACTCTCTTTCAAGAACCTCCTCTCAACTCTCTTCATCTATCAAAATGGCTTTCTTATTTAATCACAATCCTAGACCACCCGAATCATTAAACAACATAAATATTGGATCCTAACAAGTTGTGAGTGGTTGGGGGTATTTATACCCCTGGAGGGACCTAATGTGTACTAGTGAAACAATAAGGGCGAAAATGAAACATTTAAAAAGGACCCTAGATGTAACTTTGTGAAACCTCAATCAAATGGAGTTGTAGAACGTAAAAATAGAACCATTCAAGAAATGAGTAGAACAATGCTTAATGAACAAAACATTCCTCAAAAGTTTTGGTGTAACGCCGTTGACACTTCTACATATATTTTGAATAGAGTCTTAATACGTCATTTCTTAAACAAAACACCATATGAGCTATATAAAGGTAAAAAGCCAACTTTAGGATATTTTAGAGTGTTTGGATGTAAATGTTTCATTCTTAATACTAAAGACTATCTCACCAAGTTTGACCCAAAGTCTTATGAAGGTGTATTTCTTGGTTACTCACAAACTAGTAAAGCTTACATTGTCTTAATCAAAGAAACAATGAGAGTCGAGGAATCGTTGAACATAACATTCGACGAAAGTCCACCTCCCTCTAAGACATCACCTTTGGTAGATGATGACTTAGTTGAAAGTCAACTTGTAGAAAGTCAAGAAATAATTGAAAATGACAAGGAAGATGAACCATTAAATAATGAAATTATAAACATCAAAGAATCCAAAAGTCATCCTTTAGAAAAGGTCATAGGACAACTAAATCAAAGAACATTAAGATCACAAGCCCAAAATCTAAGTAATCATTTTTGCTCGGTATCTACCATTGAACCGAAAAACATAAATGAAGCAATAAAAGATGAATCTTAGGTAATTGCTATGCAAGAAGAGTTAAACCAATTCATTAGAAATGATGTTTGGAAGTTAGTTCCAAAACCTAAAGATCAAACTATAATTGGAACGAAATGGGTTTTTTCGAATTAAAATGGATAAAAATGGTATAGTGTCTAGAAACAAAGATAGGCTTGTCGTACAAGGTTATAATCAACAAGAGGGGATTGATTATGATGAAACTTATGCACTGGTAGCTAGGCTCGAGTCTATTAGAATCTTACTTGCATATGCATGCGCGTATGACTTTAAATTATTTCAAATGGATGTTAAGAGTGCATTTCTTAATGGGTTTATTAATGAAGAAGTATATGTTGCTCAACCTCCCGGTTTTACCGACTTTGAGAAACCACATCATGTCTTCAAACTCAAGAAGGCATTATACGGTCTTAAGCAAGCACCAAAAGCTTGGTACGATAGACTTAAGACTTTTCTTGTTGAAAACAAATATACCATGGGATTAGTAGATAATACTCTTTTTACCAAGAAAAAGGAATCACACATTATCATTGTTCAAATATACGTTGATGACATCATATTCGGATAAACTTGTCAAGAGCTATGTGATGATTTCTCTAAAATCATGCACGATGAGTTTGAGATGAGTATGATGGGTGAGTTCAACTTCTTTCTAGGACTTCAAATTAAACAACTAGAAGATGGCATATTATTTAACTAATCTAAATACATAAAAGATATGCTTAAGAAATTTGGTCTTGAAGACTCAAAACCAACAAAGACACCCATGTCTTCGGACACTAAACTTACCAAGGATGAGGAAGGTGAATCGGTAGATAACACTAAATATAGGGGAATGATCGGTAGCCTACTCTATCTCACAGCTAGTAGACCCGACATTATGTTTAGTGTTTGTCTATGTGCTCGCTTTCAAGAAAATCCCAAGGCATCACACTTAGAAGCATTGAAAAGGATATTTAGATACATTAAGGGAACGACATGTTTAGGATTATGGTATCCCAAAGGAACGGGTGTAGAAACTATAGTGTATGCCAACTCGGACCATGCCGGTGACTATGTCGATAGATTTTGGTGATCTTGCTATCAGACCCCGGCGGCACCAAAACTTAACACGGACGGAACCCTTTTGAGGGATCCGTGGTCCGTGGTGCCTGCTGAGTATGTTGGCTATAAATAGCAAAGCCAAAACAAGTTGTTTTTCATCCCTTTCTAGCATATTCACATACATTCCTTCTCTCTAACATTTCTAACTCAGTTTCATATCATATTAGTGATCTCTTTTGTAGCAAAGAAGATCAAGGCATATTCAAGCTTCAACAAGTTGTTGGAAGTCTTATTTGTTTGTTGTTGTATGATCTTGTGTTGATTCATACATCATTGTTGTAACCAACCATCATAATCTTATGAGTGTGAGTGGTTAGTATTTTAGTCCTTAAAATACATTGTGTGTGGGAGTGGTTGTACCCTTGAAAAGAACTCGACATCTAGCTTAGTGTCGAAAATAGTGTGTAAGCGAAGCGTAAAGGTTTCTCCATCTGTGAAAGAAGTTTGTTGACTAGTGAAGTTAAACTCTCGAGTTTGAGACTCGAGGAGTGGAGTAGGGTAAGGAAAAAGATTCCTTGTAGACCGAACCACTATAAACATCTTGTCGTGGTTTGATTGTTTCTTTCCTTATCTACTCTTTATATATTGTTTGCATATTGATTATCATTCACTAACATATCTAAGATCAATATCAATTGATCTTTCAATAAGTTTCAAAAAAAAGCTTTTAATCGGTAAAACTATTCAACCCCCCTTCTAGTTTTCCACATAACGAACTCAGGATCTTTATCATAGGGCTCCTCACGCCCAAATTGCATCAAAAATTTCTTTTTAAGATCCTTCCATGATGAGATAGAACTAGAAGGTTTGCTATTCAACCATTCCTTTGCTCCCTCATTAAGAGTATTTGGAAAAGCCCGAAGCATTAGTTGCTCCATGTTATGGGGAACAAGAGTGTACAATTCAACAATATCATAGATTTTCTCAAGATGTGTTACCGGGTCTTCATTCTCAAAACCACTGAAGATAGTACAAAAAACTAGGAACCACAACAGAATATGGAGAATAAAAGCTACTGATATCTGCAGACGATACGCCGTATCCAGTTACCTTGGTACGTCATATGTTAAAAATAAAAATATAGATCAGCCTTTTAAGCAGATAAAAATATACGATGTATTGACCAAAATTAATGCGCCGTATTCTTGATTTCTAATTTGCTTATATAAAAGAAAATAAATACGCCGTTTACGCAAAGCTAATACGCCGTACTCTCATTATGTTAAAAATCTAAGCCTTTTAATTTAGAAAATAAATATGCAGTATCGAGATAAATTGATATGTCGTAGATTTAAAAATTCGGACCTGTTTTAAAAATTAATATTGATTAATATGCCGTATAAGCGAAAACTTATGCGCCGTATGACTTTTAAGGGTATTATTTAATTCTGATTAAAAACAGAATACGCCATATCTATGAGATTAGATGCGTCGTACCCGAATAATTAAATAAGATACACTGTATGGATAATAAAAGTGCAATACGCCGTATCTATGAGATGAGATGCACCGTATCATTTAGTTCATCAAAATACAGCAGACAGATAATAATGCAGAAAACAAAAAACGAAAATAAATGAAAAAAAATTATGCAGAAATCAAACAAACATAAAAACAAGAAAAATGCAGAAAAACACAAATATACCAGCAACAAAATATACGCCGTATCTAGGTAATTTCGCTTGTGGTCCAAGATTATTATATTCTGGAATATTCACACACCGTCATACCGCGGATCTTCAATGCTCATACGGCATATTCTTCGTAATCTTTGAATGTCTTGGTGAAGTCTTCAAGTTGATACTTCGCATCTCTTGGATGTCATGCGACGTATCTGGATTAGAATAAGTCAGATCTTCTATGTTGACCAAGGTTTCATATACGGCATATGGGAGAAACCCGTACGGTGTATTCTTCAAAGTCAGGCAATGGTCTTCATATTCGTCTAAGTCTTGATGTACGGCGTATCTGTCTAAAATGATATGGCGTATCTGTCTAGAATGATACGGCGTATCTACCTTCAGTTCAGCAGACTTTTCCAACTTGATCCATTTGCTCCATTTTACGTCCAAAATAGCTAACTTTCACCAAATGCTTGTTTTTAACTGATAAATATAAAAGTAAACGATTAAGTACCAATTCTCTCACAAACTAATATAAAACAAGCAATATTCATAGGATAAATGATGCTAATAATATTTTTTTATTTGATATCATCAACAGAACTTTTCAAATGATGTTGAGGTGCTAAGGAAGGTACTTCTACCAAGACTAGAACATGCTTATGCCCCCATACCCACAGAAGAGGAAGTGATGAAGTTTCTCATACACATTGGGTATGATGTTCAAGCTGACATGCCTTTAACCTCACACCCCAAAGTTGATGTGAAGTACATGCCACAACCTTGGAGAACATTCTACCTAATCATCGTCTGATCTGTATATGGAAGACAAAGTAGACATGAGCATCCCCGTCTTCAACACCTTTAAATCTTCTGGGGCATCGTCAACATCAAGAAGATTGACTTCGCTCAATTAGTCTTGGAAGACATGATGTATCAGCTTCAAACCAAGCGAAGCATGAGCAAGACTCCTTTTGTTCGATTCACCGAGTTACTGATTGCTCACTTGTCTGCAAATCTTGTTGAATTTCGAGATCGTCTCCTTGATGAAAATGATGAAACTCACAGTGTCCTAGACGATCTCAAGGTTGAAATGGTGAAAACTCTGGCCACCAGTACATGAAAACAAGGAAAAAGACTTCCAGACTTCTTACTTCATAAAGATATCACTCAAACTGCAAATTATCGAAGTTACGATGCGGCTTTTATTTAAGGAAGAGTAGGATTCAATGAAGAAGACACACAATCTTCTCAAGTGAAGACAAGGGGTTAGAAGAGTAAAAAGATAGGTAATTTTGAAAGCACATCAAAGGCACCGGAACCATATCCACCAAAAAAACATAAAATATATGTGCCAAGTAAGAAGAAACAACCTTCTCCAAAACCTTCTCTGGAAACCTCACCTAACCCTAACGACTCTGAAACTGAGTCTGACAAACAAGGCTCTGATACTGGAATCAGTGCAACTGTTGATGAAACATTTAAGAAATTACAGAGTCAAGGCAATCAAGAAGAAGAAGAAGATATCTCTGAAAAACTGGTGGATAAGAGGAAAAGAGGAAAATCTCTTGTTATTGGTCCTTCCATCACGGAGAAAGAGCTAAGGAAGTTGAAGATAACCCTCAAAAGAAGCAGAAAACAAACTGAGGGTGAAGGTGGAAGCTCTCATGAACCTCTGGTAGAGTTACCAACTTATGATGACAAGGAGGATCATGAACAAAATGAAACAGAAGCGTTAGCTAAGAAGAAGCTGAAAGATTGTGAAAGCATAATGAAACAGAAGCGTTGGCTAAAGAGGCTGCGGCGTTGTTACAGAAATTCGGTGATGAAGCTGTGATGCAGGTTTTACTGACCAAGTTTTAATATTTATAATTTCTCGTTGTACCTATGGTCTACCCTAATGCATTAACGGGCAGTGTACCCGGTCGTGTGTAGTGTAGTATTCGGTAAAACCCATGTCGTCCCAAGAGCTATGTGTGCGGATTTAAACTAAGTCTAGGTGTCACAGATTTTAATATGATTTAAGGTGGAAATGATTAATTACTACTAAGAGAATGAAAGAAAATAAAGGTGAGGGTTGTGATCAATAGATGAGTGGGGTTCTAACCTAGTTACTCATCCTAATTAGTAGTGTTTACGTCTAATTACTTCCAATTACTTCAGGTGGGGTCAAAGTCGCTAGGACAACATTTGGTCGGGCTTAGTCCTAACCTATGAGGAAAGGGTCCCACTCGAGAAATCGGTGACCCGTCATAAGTCCGCTTTTCTTAGTCCCTAAGCCAAGTCATTAAGTACCGCTACATGCTAGATTCATAACAATGAGTGCCCGGGCTCTAGCAACTTAAACACTCATCCCCGACTTCTTAAGTTCATCCAAATGGTAGGTGATCGGTTGGTTAAATCGCACAAGCAGAAAGGGTCGTCAGTTGGTCATATCTTACCCTTCCCACTCAGTCTACCTACTTAGGGTCAGTTGGTCATATCTCCTAAGTAACTAGCCACTACCGCCATTCAAAACTACCGAAACAAGGGTAGCTACCAACAAACTATGCATGCATACACTTAGAAATAATTATACGGAAGCAATGTAAATGCAAACAAAAAAATTAAGGAATCATAACTAGGCAAGAACCAGATGTGCTTAGCCGCTCATATTAACTAAAACAATCAATTCAATGTTTAACATTACGAAATACATGAATTGAAAGTAAAGAAAATATAAAATGCTAATGCTTATCGTAGGGGAGTGATTTCTCCCTTGGATATAGCTCCGTATGCTCCTGTAGATCTGCCTTCGACTTCTACTCATGTTCACTTGGTGTTGTGTGTGAAATGGGATGCTTTGATATGCTGGAAATCGTGGTGTATTTATAGGCGGATCCGTTACTACAGAACTAATGTTAAGAGTTACCGTAACATACAATTCTTCGTATTTTGCACTAAAAATCTTTGATTCAACAGAACTCTGGAAGGATTTACGTTGTATCTTCAATAAATCTTGGTTACGCCGTAATTGAGAGAATAGTTATTGCAGTAGCTTGCAGCGCGGAACCTCATTTGACCTAGTTGGTTACGTCGTAATCTTGGAGAGTTACGTCGTAATCTTACTTGAGTTGGTTTTCCGGCCACGCTTTAGTTACGGCATAATGTGAGAGAGGAGTTACGCAGTAACTTCTTCAAACGAGCATACTATGATATATCTTCAATAAACTCTCCAAATCCGCCTCTTTAGCTCCATTCTCGTAATTTACACGAAGTGAAATATAGAGGAAAACAAGCGTAAATCCATATAAATGATATAAAATACGAGCATTATCGGGGGAAATTGACACTTAATATTCAGGACTATTTGATGTATCAAATATCCCCCCACTTGAACTCTACTTGCCCTCAAATAGACCTTATTAGATAGATTCCTAAAAAGATATCTCCCATTACCTATAAAATATAAGTTTACAAATCCCTTATGCTAGAATAAAAACAAAGTCGAACACCTCACGAAATGGGAACAAAACACTCAAATCTCTCAACTATTCTAAGTGTCAAATTCGGGGTGATCACTCATTGCACAGTCATAGCATGTATTCTATCATAAGCTTGGCGGTTACACAAATCTCCACCACTAGAGTTAAGGACAAAACAATTCTCGAAGACAATATGGGTAGACACGACAAAGGTTAAGGGTGATTTGTCATTACTAACATGTCATGGCAAAGTGGACAAAATCAATGATACAAGACCAAATCCATGGCCAAGACACCAAAGATTGCTCGCTGCATCACCTAGACACGCTTCAAGACTAAGGGTAGGATAAGACGTGGGAAAAAATTGGTTTAAAATAAAATCAAGCAGATAGTCTAAATCTACTACTAAGTCATCACCACTTACCGTTCGCCCAAAGTTCAAGTTTCGAAGTCAAGAAATTGGATCATGATATAATCAGGTAGATGTGCCATTAGAGGACGTCATGATGGGCACACTTCCAACTTCATTCTTCAAATGTAACCAAGGTGGCCTCCTCGATACTAAATCTATATTAAGCTCATAACAATATTGCTTATAACATCGCACTTTTACAATCACTAAATAACAATAACTATTTTTTTTATTTTTTTTATTTTTTTTCGAATCATCATTTTTTTTTCCGAATCACCCTATTTTTTTTGAACATAACATAATAACATAACATCCCCCCACTTGAGATGAACAATGAGAATTTGGGGTATCTTCAATGACCTTTAAGGATATGTCATCGATGAGAGTGCGATTCCTGAACCTTTCCACTTGAACCTCGAACTTAGGCAAATAATTACTTCCCAATTACAAATAAAGACTACAGGGTAGGCTAAGGTGTCAGGGTGTAATGAAACAATATGTTGGGTGAACAAAATGAAAGGAATGGCTCAGAAGGGTGTATCTAGGGGTATCTTGCACTAAAGGTGAGTGTAACAAAGGGTTTAACATGGGGGTCGAGAAGTCGAGGTGACTAATCAATAGACACACAATGGTAGGCTATTTGGGTGATAATCCTATATTACTGCCGTCTTAAACTGAAAAGTACAAATACATCAAGCTAACTCAACATACCCCGTCTATGGTCTCGAAATGATGTAAAGGCCAAGTTCTAAAGTTTACAAGTGATGCAGGTTTTACTGACCAGGTTTTAATATTTATATTGTCTCGTTATACCTATGGTCTACCCTAATGCACTAACGAGCAGTCTACCCAGTCGTGTGTAGTGTAGTATTCGGTAAAACGAGGTCGTCCCAAGAGCTATGTGTGTTGGATTATTACTAAGTCTAGGTGTCACAGTTTTTAATTTGATTTCGATAAGGAATTAATTAATTAACTACTAAAGCGTATAAAAGGCAAAGGTTTAATCAATAGAGGAGAGTGGTGCTAACCTAGTTATTCCTCCTAGCTAGTAATGTCTACGTCTACCTACTTCTAATTACTTGGTGGGGTCAAAATAGAGGACAACATTTGGTCAATTCGCCTAACCTATCAAGAAAGATGCCACCACCGGAGAAGTCGGTGTCCCTTCATAAGTCCAAGAGTTCCCGGTCCCCAAGCCAAGTCATTAAGTACCGCTACATGCTAGATTTATAATAGTGAGTGCCTGCGTTAGAAACTTAAACACTCACCCCTAATTCTTAAGTTCATCCAAACGGTAGGTGATCGGGTTGGTCAAATCGCACAAGTAGAAAGGGTCGTCGGTTGGTCATATCTTACCCTTCCCGTCTCCGCCTACTTACTTAGGGTCACCGGTCATATCTTCTAAGCAACTAGCCTCTACCGCCATTCAAAAGTACCATAACAAGGGTAGCTACCAATAAACTATGCATGCATACACTTAGAAATAATTATACGAAAGTAATGTAAATGCAAACAAAACAAATAAGGAATCATAACTAGGCCAGCACCAAGAGGTGCTTAGCCGCTCATTTTAACCATACAAATCAATTCAATATTCAAAATTACGAAATACATGAATCGAAAGTAAAGAAAAGATAAAATGCTAATGCTTATCATAGCTGAGTAATTTCTCCCTTGAAGACAGCTCCGTATGCTCCTCTAGACCGCCTTTGGCTTCTTCCCACGTTTTTTGGTTGTGGTGTGTGGAATGGGATGATTTGAAATGCTGGAAATCGTGGGGTATTTATAGGCCAGATCTGGGTTACGGCGTAACTAATATAATAGTTACGCCGTAATCTTCACTTTCTTCGTAATTTGCACTAGATCTGCTGGTTACGGCGTAACCTTATAAGTGGTTACGCCGTATCTTCAATATTACTTGGTTATGCCATTGTTGATGAAATAATTACGGCGTAGTTATCAGCGGCGTGTAACCTCATTTGACCTAATAAGTTATGTCGTGGTCTTTAGGGGGAGTTACGCCGTAATCTTCTAATGAGTTGGTTTTCTAAGTCACGCTTTAGTTACGGCGTAATGTGAGAGATGAGTTATGCCGTAACTTCTTCAAAGTCAGCATACTATGGTAAAATCTTTGATATTTCTCCAATTCCGCGTCTCTTTAGCTTTAATGATCGTAATTTACCTGAAAGTGGAAAACAATGGAAAACAAGCATAAATCCATATAAATGATATAAATTACAAGCATTATCGGGGGAAATTGACACTTAATATTCAGGACTATTTGGTGTTATCAAATATCCCCCACTTGAACTCTACTTGCCCTCAAGTAGACGTTATTAGAAAGATTCCTAAAAAGATATCTCCCATAACTTGGATATTATAAGTTTACAAATCCTTATGCTAGAATAAAACAAAGTTGAACACCTCACTAAATGGGAACGAAACACTCAAATCTCTCAACTATTCTAAGTGTCAATTTCGGGTGATCACCAATCGCATACCATAGCATGTATTCTATCATAAGCTTGGCGGTTACACAAATCTCCACCACTAGAGTTAAGGGCTAAACAATTCTTGAAGGCAATATGGGTAGACACGACAAAGGTAAAGGGTGACTCGTCATTACTAACATGTCACGGTGAAGTGGACAAAATCAATGATACATGACCAAATCCATGGCCAAGACACCAAAGATTGCTCATTGCATCACCTAGACATGCTTCATGACTAAAGGGTAGGATAAGACATGGATATATAAATGGTGTAAAATAAAAATCAAGCGGTAGTCTAAATCTATAACCAAGTCATCACCACTTACCTTCTGCCCAAAGTTCAAGCTTTGAAGTCAAGAAACTTGATCATGATATAATCAGGTAGATGTGCCATTAGAGGACGTCATGATGGGCACACTACCTCTTCTCCAACTGTTGGCATAATTACCAAATACATTCTTCGAATGTGACCGAGGTGGTCTCCTTGATACTAAATCTATATAAAGCTCATAACATAGTGCTTATTGATAAGGTTTTAAAAGGTACCATTTTGAGGGTCGTTTAAGTCCTTATTTGATCACTTTGTATCTGTTATTGCTTAATATCGCCCCTTTTCACTTTTTAGGTCTCGTGAAGGCAAAATCTGGAATGGCACTTATTTGGATGAAAAGGCGCGAATATATGAAGAAATGGCCAAAGTCAAAATCGAGACAATCACGAGCTTTGAAAGTAGAAGGCGTGGCGCCAAAAGTGCTATTGGCGCCGTCCCAAAATTATTGTGACGATCCGTAACCCAAACTCGATTTTCAAGTGACGACGCCTAGTTGTGGAAGAGTAGGCCGTCGCTACTCGCACGGCCTAGATGCAATCCGACGACGCCGGTCAAGAGACGGCGTCACGGACATAAGGTGACGCCGTCGCAAGGTTAACGTGGCCAAGACGAAACCCTAATGGCGGCGACACGACGCGCCACTAAACATAAGGTGACGCCGCAATTGTAATCTTATATATAGAATCATAATTTTTCGGTCTTTAAGTGGAGAGTCTTTGGAGTAAAACCTAAAACCGAACCTAAGGTGTCTTGTACAAGATTTTAGGGTTTTAAACCCTATCTTACATCAAGATAAGTCTTTACTTCATTAATTTAATTATGTCTTTGATTATTTGTGTGTATGCTTGCATGTTCTCCATGTCCAAGCTAATTTATTTGTGTGTTTGCTTAGGAAGTATGAAACTTAATTATTGAATATTGATTGGTTGTTTCTTATCTTAGTTGACTAATGATCTAGTAATGCGATAGGTCATTCGTTGTGTACTTAATGCTTGATTCATCTTTGTGAACCTTAGAGTATAATTACCTGAGTAGTTGTAGGCTAAACCATCCAAAGAGCGCCTTAGAGTAGGAGTTTATAATCCCTAGTGGGTTTGTAGACAAGACCCTTTGGTAACTTCAAAGAGTTAGGGATGTTAGGATCCAAATATTATTGTGTTGATGATTCGGGTGGTCTTGGATGATCAAAATACATGTTTACCATTTTAGAGAGAGAAACTAGAGAGAGAGAGGGTGTTCTTGCTAGAGGTTTACTCAAAGTATGAAAGATTAGATTATGAGCACCACCCTTCCATGGATGGAAGGGGTATTTATAGTTACAAATACACGACCTCCCATCGGCTCGTGGATCGTGGATACAGTGGGTAAAGACCCGTCCTTCCTCCACGGTGTTGCACTAAACTATTTTACGCCATCGACTAACTAAATAAACTACTAAATAACGTAACTAATGACAAGTCTACGAGCTAACTTAAGCTAGATAACATTTGGGGTGACCGACACTTCACTATGGAATTTTCTAATTCCTAACAATCTCCCTAAGGAGGTCACCCCATGTTTTACATTTCAATCCTAGCAATCTATTCTTGTCATTGTTCTTGAGCTCAGACTTCAATTCTTCAATTCCATAATCTTTGTGCTTTTGTAGTGCAACTTCAAAGTCCGCATTGATTTGTACTTTCGGTGGAGGTCTTTGAACCGATCCACATCTTTGATGATCTTCGAGCTTTCTGAGATCATCACCACAAGAAATCTTTCGATCACCCTTAGTTGTGTTGCCAAGATGTGAAGTTGTGACTTTCGGACCGACATGCTCACACTTTTGAATCATGACATCTTTCCATCGTAGTAGCGGAAGCCTTATCGGTTCATGATATTTGCAAGAATAAGCATAAGCATAGTATGAAATATCGAGCCGTGTTATGTAGATATGCACCACCATGATTTCTTCAAATTAAGTGTGGATGTTTGTGAGCATGCGGCTTTGATTGACTACTCAATTCGATCACCGCAACCGTCCATGTGTACCGCAAACAACAGCTAGTAATAAAACACACGAAAGTGTCTTTGACCACTTTCGCCGAATTGAGGTACACGCCCACGGTTCCCGCTGATCGAGACAAGTATTGCTCGTGATCGTAGGATTCCTAAGAATCTCCTTGATGTGGTTTCGCAATGTTTCTAGTCGTTCTCAAACCGAAACGCCTCAAAGAAGACAACACGGAGTGAGTGAACCAATAATTGAGATTCACCGATTGATGAAAATGATTTGAAAACAATCGTGTATTGCTTGAAGAAAGAGTTTTGCAATACGACGAATGTTTTATGAGAAAGATCAATTTTCAATCAAAATACTTTTGTATTAGAGAATGAGTACACATTCGACGTGCTAGTGAAAAGAAGAGATTCGCACATCGAACGGTTTTTCTAAAAGTATTTTCAATCGAGATACTTTTTGAATTTGAAAACATAAGTACACATTCGACGTGCTAGAGAAAAGAAGATTTGCACATCGAACGGTTTTCCAAAAGTATTCACAATTCCATTCTCGGACCAAGGTTGATTCAAGACCGAATCGCCCCATTGTTTCTATCCGCTTGTCACAAGTTTGATCTTACGAGAAGATCTCACATGTCACCCACCAAGAGCTTGTTTGATGTTGGCTCTAGAAGGATTTCCATCTTCATCGTGAATACTTTTACATACCACTCGGATGTTACGCAATACCACAAGGATAATGCGAGGACTCTTAATATATACTTACTTTCCACATTGTGTGAAAAAGCAAGTCTTCAAGAATTTAGTGTCCTAACGAGATATTGTGGATGATCTCTTGGCTCTAGACTCAATAGTGCACATTTGGTTCTGTGTTTGAGACTAGGAGAGGGTCTCCTCTTCAATATCAACAATCTCTAAGAGAAAGTCGATAGATAATGTCGGTTCCCGTGAAATGAAACAAGCCCTTTTAAGAGGAACTTGAGTGGCTTGGGAAGTTTAGTGCAATGCGTCATCGGGTCCATGACGCCTTGTCTTCAATACCGTGTTACCTTAGTAAACACCAAGAGATATGTATTGAACCCGGTTTACGCCCTAAGGTTGAATTGATGGAGGGCTATTTCTTTTCACCCTTTTCACATTCAGCTTTTTTTCATTCTTCAACCCCTTCGGTGCTTACCGAGACTTCATAACTAGAACCTTGTTGGGTTTATTCCAAGACTAGCTCGCCGATCCGCACTCTTTCCATATCTCATTTTTCTCCTTTTTCAATATACCCAAGGACTCTACACTATCTAGTGGATTGTCCTCGGTAGATCCCTCCTGCTCGGCGAATCGGGAACGAATACCTAACCTAACCATCCTTATAACACCATGCATAAAGTAAATTGGTCGGTCTTTTGGTATTGTTCATTCTTCCATAAAACCAATTGAAAAAAATCATTTGGAAAACCAATCAAGGTACTTGTGATACGAGATCAAAGCATTTTGTACCTTAATAGTTTTGATCATTTAGAAAATGCTCCCCCTCAACATGTGCATATGATTTTTTAAATTGTTTATCACATGGAGGCAAGAGTTCTTTTGAAATAATTTCTTTGAAATAATTTCTTGATCACAATTTCCTTAGAAAAAGCCATTTGATTTTCATGGTAAAATTCTCCCTCAATATGTGCGTAAGATATTTTAAAACATTTTTATCACATAGAGGCAAGAGTTCTTTGAAGCACATCCACGATCACAAAATCCATTAAGCAAACCATTTGATAACTCAATCAAGGTACTTTATAAATCTCTTTAAAAACTTTTGTACCTCGATAGTTATGCTCCCTCAATATGTGCTTCGAGATTCGAAAGCTTTTAGCACATATGAGAGAAGCACTTGCACAATTAAATCAAACGATCACCTTTTATCAAATTTCATTATTAAATCACAAATTCTCCCCGATCAAAAATATCAAACCCTTTGAGATTTTGGATCCCAAGTGATTTAATCAGGTTTGGAAAACATGGGAGAATATGTGGCCAGGTTTAAATACTCATCTTGTTTTTGGATAAATCCTCCTCCTCAACATGTGCATTGTGTATGAAATCGTTTGGCACATGGAGGCAGGAGTGCCTATAAAGGACTAAAACTCATTCCATTAAAACATATTTGAGATTTAAATCACGATCTCTACCCCGATCAGAAATATCAAACCATTTGAGATTTGTGATCCCAACCGATTTAAATCATTTAGAAAAATTTGGGAAAGCCGTGGCAAGATTTAATTTTGAAAATGACAGATAAGGACCAGATTTAGACATTAAAGATTGTTAGTGTCGGTATGATAGTTTTTAAGAGATCTTTAAGAAAATAAAACAATTTCACAATCAAACAAGAATGTAAAAATTTCATTTTGATGATCTTTGAGTTTTAAAGAAAACCATACCATGACATAACATTAAATCTTTAGATCACCACATTTTAGCGCATAAACGGACTCTTTTGAAGATATATTGTTTGAAAATATTTTATTTTAAATCACTCTCCCTCAATCCATGATGTAAGTCAAAAATTGAGTGACTTAGGTTTTGATAAAATGAAGTCCGTGATTTTCAAAATTTAGTCCAATATATTTTCAAAACAATATTTTCCATTTTAAAACAATTTAATCAAATTATTCAAAATTGTTTTAAAATGGTATCCTGCACAAAGATTCGTTAGTGGTTGAGAAGCTTCGTTGTTGCCGTTTGTAGGGCTTTGAAGAAAACCGTCTGCGATATGCAAGTGAGACTTCTTCTTATGTTGCATTTGCATGCCAACCGAGGTCCAATTAAGCTCCGCTTCTTCAATCACTTAGAAGAAAACTATCTGCGATGCAAGGAGACCTCTTACGTTGCATTTATGCCAACTCTCCATAGAAGTCCAATTAAGCTCCGCTTCTTCATTTGTCAACCCAAGATATCATTACCCTTTCCTTTCGCATCCAATCATCTTCAATTGTGGGATCCGGATCGAACATTCTTATAACCAATATACCGCATACGTTAGTGAACACACATACGGCGATATATGGTGGTCGACATCACCCATAACAAAGAATCGACTAATTAAAGTCAATTTCAACATATCAATCGATCATATAAGGTATGGGAATAATGTGTTAATCAATCTATAATCATCTAAACTTAACAATGCATCCTAGAAACCTAGTCCTTCAACATAGGCAATTATATTTTACGATAAGCACGTGGGATGATTAAGAAAGTCCGTTAGATGATGTAAATTTGAAAAATATTCTCCTTTCAATTTTAACGAAAACTCGAATCGATTGTTTTAAAAGCAACTCATTTACCACCATTTTAGAAAACACAAAATATTTTTCTCAAGAATTTTAGACGGAAAACATTTGTGTAGGAACAATGATCCTTCGACATACTTTCCTTGTTTTGTTTTAGGATAAGTGCACGAAATATTTGAAAATTGGTTTAGCGCAACACTTTCCTTTCTTGAAGAACGGGTTGCTATCTCAAATAATAGCAAACCATGGTTTAAGCACGGGTTACAATCAAGTAATGCAAGCCATTTGTTGAAGCGCGGTTACATCAAATAATCAGAAGCTATATTTTGAAGCGAGTTACATCAAATAATCAGAAGCCATTTGATTTTGTGACATGTTTAGAAAGAAATATTTACACCTCCTGTTCGAACTTCATCTACGGTCCCGTGCCATTATTGAATGACATTTCTAAGACCGTAGATGTTATCGATACCGTAAGACATGTCATGAGAAAACATATTTTGGAATTTTGAAATTTTCTCGATTTTTATGGGTTTTGAAGGTTTTATATTTTTCTATTTTCTTTTCTTGGTTTTATATTTTTGTATTTGGTTTTGAATAAATATGTACAAGGATAGAAGATGATATAGTAAAGAAGATGATGATACGAGTACCGAGATAAGGATATCGAGCAGCCCCGTGAAGAAGATAAGTCATCATCCTTAAACATTCACCACCAAAGCTTCCAGGCTCTTGCATTGAAGAAAGAAATTGAACCATCTGAAAGTGAGACTCGCGCTTCCCCCAAACCGAAAATCCTTAAGATGAGCGATTCAAGCTCTATTTCAAGCTTGCATTAGCTGGTGCACAAGGAAGCACACCATTATCATAAATCCATTGCTCCATTTAAGAACGATAATCGAGGATCTCCATTCGGGTTATATCATCAACAAGAATAGCAACGTATCATCCCACTCATAAATAATCTTCTCAAATTTCATAACCACCAAGTCTCGACGCAATCCATTCCAAAAGGTGTCAAGAGACCACTTCCCGAGTAGTTGAATTGATGCGCCGGTCTCTTAGACTAGAGCTCACGAACCCGAATACACATACCAAAGAAAAAGAAACTTATACCATCAAGTAGCGATTAAGTCCAATAGCCAAAGAATAACCCCGATGTATACTTTTCTCTCCCCAGAAGAAAGTGTATGAAGCTCAAGAACCCGGTACCGAATGCCCAAAGAGAGAATAACCGATAACATTGAAGAAGCAGGGCGAATCATCGATTATCTCTGCGGGTGACAATCTGCGGATGTCAACACCGGAATAAGTGATTATATCTACGAATCACCGATTAAGCCCTCAAGTAAAACAATGAGCATCCCCAATGTACACAATCTTCTCCCGATGATTGTGATAACATCAAAATCATCACACACTTGTGTACCTCTTTCATCTTCGTAAACTAACTCTTCCATCTCTTCCCCACATAGTTGGAATAAGAACACTAAACGCCTTGATGAGTAAAACCTTGAGTTTCTCTGCGGTCATGACATTTGTTTTCCCGGATATCTTCAATCACTTAGAAGAGTTAAGGTCATCAAGTTTACTCGCCATGAGTCAAACCTTGAGTTTCTCTCAAGGTAATAACATTTGTCTTCCCGGATATCTTCAATTACTTAGAAGTATTAAGCTCATCAAGTTTACTCGCTTAGATGCTTGTCTCCTTCCCCTCCGGTTTTGATACTTGTAATCGAAGAACTCATTGTAAGCCCGTGTACTAGAAATCATTTGAGAAGAACATCATTAGCTCATATGTATCTCGTGAGAATCAACTTGCAGAATGTGAGCAAGTCTAATTGGGGATTAAATTCGACATATCACTCTCCCCAATTAGTGCTCTCCCTAAACCGACAACTGTTTGATAAACGCCATGAATTAAGAAGAAGTCTTTAGATCATTAAATGCAACACGCCTTTAGTCTTCTAACATGTAGCACAATATGTAGAACCGATCAGACTCGACCTTCTTCAAGATTGTCCAGTTGGGGAATAGAAAGTTAACATCTTCAACTCACCAAAAACAAGAACATCACCAAAAAGCATCCCAATCAACTTACATCTTGCAAATCCTTAACTAAAATCCTCCCAATCAAACAAGAACGAAAGATGTTCATCAAGGAAATCAAGAATCGTGCAAGAACGAACACACGAAATGGTAATACCAAGCAAACAATCACATCAAACAAGAACGGAAGGTTGTTCGAATCATCATGTTGATGTGCACGTGAAGCATTAACCGAAGCACTTTGTCAATAAACTCATATTAGCTTGTGAAGATGTCAACTAACGGCTCATAGAAGAAACTCCATGTGAAGATTACCCGATAAGAGGAAGCTCGGTTCTTACATGAGTTTAGAGCCGTATGACCATTTAAATTCTCAAATAATAATCAACCATGCAGAATTTCACACTTCTTCTCCCCTCAAGAATTGCATACGGAGTTGCCATTCTTGATTAAATAAGTAAAATCATCCGAATGTTCTATTCACACTTCTCCCCCGCAAAATAAGCACATGATGTCGCCATCTTCATTATAATCGAGCAAGTGGAATGAGAAAACAATCGGTGGTAGCCCGGTTCACTTTATGATCAAGCGCATGGAAAAAGTATGAAGCATGTTGATGAGAATGGTCATAATAAGAAGATTTCTCTTCGTAAGATAAAGCGCCTCAAGCGCACACTTTTCTTTTCTTTAGAGTACGAGGCATGAACCGAAGTGTTCATACGTCATAATCTCTCTTTTCTCGCTCTCTTAGCAAAACATGTAATTCACCCCATTATCATTCAAGAGGCTCTTTGAAGTGACAATGATGGAGAAAACCCAATATGATGAATTTGACCTCAAGTAAACTAACCCGAACTCGTGACTTAAACTTGCACATATGTAACAAAGAGCGGTGCCGAGAATTCATGCACCATTGAATCTCTATGTACTCTATACTCTTCAACCAACCAACCATCAAGTAATAGACGACATTACCTCTTGAAAATCCACAATTGAATGTGACATCGAGCACTACAACGTAACTCCTTAAAGTGATAGTTATTTTGTGGTGGTATGAGCCCAATTCCCCCAAGTGGTAAAAGAAAAGGTAAAAGACACCCAACAATAACTAGATTTCCAAGTCTTCGTTTTTTGATAATAAGCATCGAACAAGGATCATGAAGAATCTTCATCCAACCATCCCCGATACCTTCAGATACTAAGTACACTTGCTCGTGATATTTCACTTCAACCTCAAATAAATAATAGTGAATTAACTCCGTTGTCACATCTTCTTGGTTAAAAGCCCAAATCTAGCCTTCTTTGACAGTAAAACGAACTTTGATAATGGATTCATCCCGACCATGGTTAAAAGCACGTAACCCCGTAAAACCTTGTAATAACCAAACTGCCATGACGAATACCCAAACATACACCCAATTCATGAAGTACACCCTTTTATCCCTTCTTTGAAGCAGAAACCGTAGCATCAGCATCAAGTAAGATCCAAAATTACACTTTCTCTTCTCCAAGATGGTTCCATCATTACGGATTTTACAACTCTATGGTTTAAACCGAGAAATAGTTTCTTCGCGGATTTTACAAAACCAAGAATAAACCGTAAGATAGATCCGAAATGCACTTTACTAATACAAGGATGTTTCCATTGTCACGGATTTTACAAGTCTATGATTTAAACCGAGAAATAGGTTCTTCGCGGATTTTACAAAATCAAGACAAAACCGTAAACAATGTCGCCTTGAATGTGTTACGCCGACTTTGGTTTCGAGAGAATATCTGCTTTAGGGGAACATGCAATGTTCATCAACGGTCCATAATCCAACATCATCAACATCATCAACCATCCAATCAACACTTTGGAAAACACATCAATCACGCAATCTGTCGGCTATTGTAATGACCACATGGAGAAGTAAACCCGATATACCAAACTTGATCATGAAGTAGAATTTCCCAGATTTGTTACTTAACCTTGTACTAATCCTTGTGAAGAAGAAACGGTGCACCCAATGTACAAAACCTCTTGACGTATCCTCAACTGTGTGAGTCACTGAAGTGATAGTTACGTTGTGGGTTAAGAGAAAGAATCACAACCGGAACTAAAATAGCCAAGTCTTTATCACACTTTATAAATGCCCAAACAAGTCATCTTCGCGGAAGGGTAGAAAGAAAGAAGACGAAAATAAGTAAACGCGTCCGGAAAAATCTTACTGGAGATCCGAATATGAAATACCAAGTACAAACAACCCCATAGTCAATTATGTTCGATCATCAATTCAAGCCGTGATATATAATTTTTATTTATTTATTTTTTATTTTTTTTAATAGAAAATGTATTCACCAAAGTATCACAATCATCATCTCATGAACACTCATCAACTCATCAACTCTCATCGACAAATCTCATATTAATCAAATCAACTGAATCCCATAGTCAATATGATTAACACCCGATCCAAGTCACCATAATATCCCAATATCACAAAGCCCGGTCCAAGCACATTCATCCCATCAAAAAGCATACCGCATACATTTAGTTGCGGCATAGTTTCAGTCCCACCTTTTGTATATAATGTCCACATTTTAACACAATACTTAGCCAAGTAACACTTTGACGCCCAAAACAGAAAAATACGGCCCAAGTATTGATAAAAGCGAACAGCCCAAATATCCAGATACTAGTAGGACCGGTTCAAGAGAATCACATGCAGATAGTAAGGCCCAAATCCAATTCACAATACACATTAGCATCCAGGGCCCGATCCAAATGCTAACCCAATGCAATTCATAATTTCTTAAGACCGGATATAAAAGTTTGGTTTCCTAATATTTAGGTCAATACACAAAAAGGTAACCCTAATCACACAACTCCATTTCATCCGCCCCCCTCCTCACCTTTCTATCCTCTCAACTTACATCTCTCACAACTGCCCTAATAATCCTCTCCAAACAGCCCAAATATTCTTAGCACACGTTTTACAATCCGCCTCTATTTCACATACCTCAAACCAGTGAAAAACAAAACACCTCTGTTGTTACATCTCTTCAATAGATGACAAACCCAAGAAACTCATTGTTTCTCTCGAATGCCACAGGGATGGCTTGGGGATCATTGATTCGCCACAGGGATGGCTAAGATGCAGTTGAGTTGGTCACGAAATCAAACCATATGAACAAGGTAAGATTTAGATCAGGGACACGTAATCAGTATGTTTTACATTAATAACGAATATGAGATTTGAGTTAACAAAATTGTTAATTTCACTTCTTTTTAATTCGGATATTACAAAATTTGATCTATGAGGCACACGTTCTTATGTGAGTAGATCTTTCAAGATCTATGTGTTGTTAGAACCATTCACAAAGATGAACAAAGCTGAGATCTCGTATATGTTGACACTTGACCATTTGATTAGTTGTCATTAAACGAATTAAGATGAGATAATAACACCATTGTTATTAATCTTTTTCAAAAAAATTCGGAAATGATCTTGAAGTAGAAACCTTCAAACAGAGGATCAATGATGGATTGATATCGTGGTAGGACCTACAAGGTCAGATTTTACATTGAGAAGCCACGAATTAGATCTGAGATTCATTCACCTTAATTGTTTGTGTCGAAGTTGTTTGTTTGGTAAATATTTTGAAGTGGTCGAGAGTGATGTTGTGGTCATTTTAGTATAGTCAAAAAAATCATGGTCTTCTTTTCATCTTCACATCATTCTGTCAAGTCGCTATGTGAGAATGGTCTTGAGCCAACTCGCTAGCCAACTCGCTAGCCAAGTTGCTAGCCAAGTTGCTAGCCAAGTCGCTAGCCAAGTAGCTACTTCAATAAGTCGCCACATCATTATACAAATCGCTAACTTGTTAATACAAGTCTCTACAAGATTCATTGTATCCGGACGATTAGTGACAAGTCGCTAACAAGAATTATGGTATTTTCCGATGACTTTTCCGACCATTTTCCGACCACCTTCATAATAAACCCGTAAAAATGCATAAAAGATTCATGTTGTTTTGACCTTGTTTTGACCTCGAAATAGAACCTGAATGACCAAACCCAGATATCCTTCATAAAACACTTCATTATTGACCCGTTAATGACCACGAAACATGATAATATGACCACTTGTTCATGAATAAAGGTTGGTACAAAAAAACTTGTTTAAAAAGATGATATCAATGTAAACAAAATATCCGATGATAAAGTGATATAAAATCGGTTTTAACAGGATTCGAACCACACCAAATCATCAAAACACAAAAAACCTTGGCTCTGGTACCAATTGTTAGGATCCAAATATTATTGTGTTGATGATTCGGGTGGTCTTGGATGATCAAAATACATGTTTACCATTTTAGAGAGAGAAACTAGAGAGAGAGAGGGTGTTCTTGCTAGAGGTTTACTCAAAGTATGAAAGATTAGATTATGAAGCACCACCCCTTCCATGGATGGAAGGGGTATTTATAGTTACAAATACACGACCTCCTATCGGCCCGTGGATCGTGGATACAGGTGGTAAAGACCCGTCCTTCCTCTACGGTGTTGCACTAAACTATTTTACGCTACTGACTAACTAAATAAACTACTAAATAACGTAACTAATGACAAGTCTACGAGCTAACTTAAGCTAGATAACATTTGGGGTGACCGACACTTCACTATGGAATTTTCTAATTCCTAACAAGGGAGAAACGCATACCCTACAACTTTAGACACACAACGCAACTAGGAATAAGACGTGACACTCAACCATCAATAGGAGATAGTTAAGGAGTAATACAAACTAAGTAAACAAATCTTTAAACTATCATACGAGCACACATTAACTAGACATAGACTCCCACAACCTTAGTTTAGATAATTAGATAATAGTAGAGTAATCGGTAGAAATACCAACCCCCAAATCCAATACCCGAGATTCGTACCTTTCCATTTTCATAAAATATAAAAAGATAAAAATAATCTTCCTCAACCTTAACCTTAGCGTAGTAACTCCCTACTAGCATTCCTATTCCCCAGAGAACGATATCAATACCCGTGGCTTACCCTAATTACTACACTACAACGATTAGGTTCACCGCCTAGGTGTTATAAAACTTGCTCAAGAAAAGGAAGTTCCTTTGACCCCGAACGACGCGTGTAGCGTTATCAAGTTTTGGCGCCACGGGAATAGAATAGCTAGTTAGTAGTCCACCGCTTAGGTTCTTTGCTTGATTCCTATCAAGTAAATTTTTTCTCAATTTTTAGCTTTCTCTTAGTCTATCCCCCTTCTTCGTAACTTTTGTTCGTAACACCCATCACTCTTCATCATGGAGAATGATAACCAACCACCACTCGATAACCAAAAACCAAACAACGCTTCACCACCAAACAAATACCCACCACTCGATCCAACTTTTGCCAACCAACTCCGAGCTCGCATTGTTAGTGAAATTGGAGAGCTTAAGAAAATTAATAGGATAATTGAAAATGCACTTGAAAAAGCCCTCGAGGAATCCACGGCACCTTAGATAGTGATTCAACCTCAAGTGATTCTCAAGATGAAATTGTAGAAGGAGATTATAAGGTTTTGGAGATTATGGACTAAGTAAGGAGGAGGAGGAACTTAGGAGTATTTCGATTCATACCCTAATGGAAAGGAAACCGCTTATCACTATAATGTAGTTAACTTCCCGCGACCGCCCTTGAACCATGCATAAAAGTGGTGACCCTAAAATATCAAAATACCATGCATGATTGGTTACTTATATAGGGATCACACTTACATAGATTATAAAGCACCCATGAACATAATGTCTAGGATCTACTACAATTGGATCATGAGAGAAAATTTAGGACCTATGAGGACCCCTTTACCCTAGGAAAGTGAGTAACTATGTTGGGAGGGTTAAGGGATTGCATGTCTTCGTAGGGAACTTCACATATAGGTGTGATTTCATGATCCTAGAAAATGTGAAAGGCATTATTGATGGAGTTTTAGGAGATGTGATACTTGGGAGACCATTTATTGAGGACTCTAAGATGGTTTATGATCAAGAGGAAGGAATAGTCAATTTCTCGAATGAGACCGAATGTGTTAATATATAATGCCCCGCAAAAATAAGAGGTTTGAGGGCATTGATGAGTTAGACGAGATAGCATTCCGGCCTTTGAAGTTGATTGGAAGGACAAGGTTCCCTATACCGCTGTCTAGAATTGGGCCCTGAATATATTCGTGATGAGAACAGAGTTAGGATAATTGAATGGGCTTCTAAGAGGAGGAAAACGAGAGACCGACTCACGAGTCTAGCTACAAGACTCTTAAATAAAGAAAAGCGCTTCGTGAGAGGCAACCCATGCTTAATTGTTTGCTTGTTAGTGTCATATATCTTTTATTAATTGTTTATCCTCATGATTAAAATTGTAAAATGCTTTATTTTGTTTTTAACCTCGCCTTAATTACATATAAAGGTATTTTACATAAGGGATAAGTGTAGGAGGATTACACACGTTTTCAAAAGAAACGTAAACATGAGAATAACAATTAACTAAAAGATATTTATGTTTGTTTGTTCGAGTCAAATGCTTGTATCGAGTCATAATGGATGTTTTGCGAAATTTTCCGATTCTAAAGATGTAAAATTTTCCGAATTTTTCCGTAAAATCGCACCGCTTTTGTCGGGATAACTTTGACGTCGTCAGATTGCAACTTGACGGCGCCGAAAGGAGTAAAACATCGATTACTTTTTCTCGCTTTCGAGCTACTTATAAATTTTGGAATTTTCCGTGTCTTAATTTTCTTAGAAATTCAGTAAACATCCATTCCACAAGCATTATATCCTAGTTTAAATCGAGTCTTATATATATTATTACCACGATTTTACGCGAAGGTTTCGCTTTGTTTTCTTCAAGTGTGCGTGTTTAGTTTGTCAAGAAGAAGTTACATAAGATTGAAGGAGCTTTTCACGCAATAATTCTTCTTGAAAAGAATTTAACCACCACTTTACACGGATCCCACCGAGCTAATCGGGGAGTATTAGTTTCTTTCATTTTTAATTACCTTCTTTTATCATAACTTTGATACTTTAGGGAACATTGGGGACAATGTTCGGTTTAAGTGTAGGAGGAAAATAAACGAGAACTTTGAAACTATGCTTATCCTTGATTATTTGCTTTGTCCAATTGTGATTGTGTAATAAACCATGAGAAAATGTCGCTTAGGGTAATTTTGGCACCAAATTTAAAATTTTCATGACATATAGGAGTGGGCCATTAGTCTTAACAAAAGCGCCTCATGGATAGGAAGTTGCATGACTAGCACAAAACCCTTTACCACCCAAATTCCACCAAAATGTGAGGATCGCCCTTAGATTAGTAGGAATTAAAGCATTCATCTTTAATGCTTAGAGTGTGAACCGGTAGTATATTAGATTCTAGAACTTGTTTTGTGATGCATTCGGAGATCACAAGTGAGGCTACACTTGTGTAGTTAGGAATAACTAAATGATAAGAGGCATTAGGATAAACCCTTGTTTGATACATGTAATATAATTACTTCTTCCACTTCGGTTGAGTAATTCCCCCACACCCTTTGCGTTGTACTCAATTTTAGTACACGATACCCCTAGTTAACCTCTCAGAGCCTATCCTTTTCGCGGTTCTCGTGATATTTTGGTTTTCCGAATATCAATGAAGAGCATTGTTTACACCCCACCCCAAATATACACCCAAATCGCCTTAGCCTACCCTTATGCACTCACTTTAGTGCAAATGTTTGTTATCACCCTAAACCCTTAGTTCAATTATCTAGTTGCTTGCATAAGTTGCTAAGTCGAGTCATATCCTTTGTATACAGCTTTTGGGACGATTGGGATTCATGGGAAAAGTTAAAGTTTATGAAATGACGGAAGGGAACGTTAAAATTCAAATTCCCTTTGTTTGCGTAATAATGTACCCCAAGTGTTTTGATCTTTTCAATTCGGTCAAATTAGTGTTAGAGTAATAAAACTCAAGTGTAGGGATATGCTGTAAATCCTAGTATTTTGATGTTATCATAGAGGATGGTAGAGTAAAAGTGTAAAAAAAAAAAAAAAAAAAAAAAAAAAAAAAAATCGAAAAAAAAAAATAGAAAAGAGAAAAAAAAAAAATAGAGTGTGAAAAAAAAAAAAATACGGACTACCATCCTACATCTATCTTTAAATTTATGTTTATTTATTTCGCTTATCTAGAGTTTAGAGTGTCGAGTCTTGGCTTAGTAACGCCATTCTTCATATGCAGTTAACATAAAGATTTTTGACTTGCCACCACTAAATAGCCTATCCCACCAAACCCTTATTTCCCTACCGTAAGCCTAACGTTACAACCCTTTAAAGACCTCTTTGATAGTCTTTCCTAGGTGCTTACGCCAAAGCGATGGAGGTTTGATCTATTCTCAAGCCTATGGTAATCTATGTACTAGGACCGGTTAATGAGTGTTTATCTTCCATTTCCTATATTGTTATATATCATATATACACCTGAGAGAGATGTGAGTATCCAAATACCCCATGTGAGGTGCTAGTATGTACTTTCCGTGCTTGTTATGACTTTCTGGGCTTATATGTGTTGTGGACCGCTTTGAATTAATGCTTCATGACCCCTAACTTATAAATTAATTGGCTAAAAGCACATTTGCTTGAGGACAAGCAAATAACAAGTGTAGGGATATTTGATAAGGTTTTAAAAGGTACCATTTTGAGGGTCGTTTAAGTCCTTATTTGATCACTTTTATATCCGTTATTGCTTAATATCGCTCCTTTTCACTTTTAGGTCTCGTGAAGGCAAAATGCGGAATGGCACTTATTTGGACGAAAAGGCGCGAATATATGAAGAAAATGGCCAAAGTCAAAATCGAGACAATCACAGCTTCTTTGAAAGTAGAAGGCGACGGCGTCGGTGCTATTGGCGACGCCGTCCCAAAATTATTGTGACGATCCGTAACCCAAACTCGTATTTTCAAGTGACGACGTCTGGTTGTGGAAGAGTAGGCCGTCGCTACTCGCACGGCCTAGATGCAATCCAGACGACGCCGAAGTCAAGAGGACGGCGTCACGGACATAAGGTGACGCCGTCGCAAGGTTAACGTAGCCAAGACGAAACCCTATGGCGGCGACACGGCGACTCGTCACTAAACATAAGGTGACGCCGCAATTGTAATCTTATATATAGAATCCAAATTTTTCGGTCTTTAAGTGGAGAGTCTTTGGAGTAAAACCTAAAACCGAACCTAAGGTGTCTTGTACAAGTATTTTAGGGTTTTAAACCCTATCTTACATCAAGATAAGTCTTTACTTCATTAATTCAATTATGTCTTTGATTATTTGTGTGTATGCTTGCATGTTCTCCATGTCCGGCTAATTTATTTGTGTGTTTGCTTAGAAGTATGAAACTTAATTATTGAATATTGATTGGTTGTTTCTTATCTTAGTTGACTAATGATCTAGTAATGCGATAGGTCATTCGTTGTGTACTTAATGCTTGATTCATCTTTGTGAACCTTAGAGTATAATTACACGAGTAGTTGTAGGCTAAACCATCCAAAGAGCGCCTTAGAGTAGGAGTTTATAATCCTAGTGGGTTTGTAGACAAGACCCTTTGGTAACTTCAAAGAGTTAGGGAGAAACGACACCCTACAACTTTAGACACACAACGCAACTAGGAATAAGACGTGACACTCAACCATCAATAGGAGATAGTTAAGGAGTAATACAAACTAAGTAAACACATCTTTAAACTATCATACGAGCACACATTAATTAGACATAGACTCCCACAACCTTAGTTTAGATAATTAGATAATAGTAGAGTAATCGGTAGAAATACCAACCTCCAAATCCAATACCCGAGATTCAGACCTTTCCATTTTCATAAAATATAAAAGATAAAAATAATCTTCCTCAACCTTAACCTTAGCGTAGTAACTCCTACTAGCATTCCTATTCCCCAGAGAACGATATCAATACCGTGGCTTACCCTAATTACTACACTACAACGATTAGGTTCATCGCCTAGGGTGTTATAAACCTTGCTCAAGAAAAGGAAGTTCCTTTGACCCCGAACGACGCGTAGCGTTATCACTATAACATTGCACTTTACAATAACTAAATAACATAACATTTTTTTTTCAAAATAACAATAACAACTAAACATAATATCCCCCACTTGAGATGAACAACGGGAATTCGGGGGATCTTCAATGATCTTCAGGAATATGTCGTCGACGAAAGCGTGATTTCCGAACCTTTCCACTTGAACCTTGAACTTAGGCAAATGATGACTTCCCAATCACAAATAAGACTAAAGGGTAGGCTAAGGTGTATAGGTGTATCGAAACAATATATTGGGTTAACAAAATGAAAGGAATGGCTCAGATGGGTGTATCTAGGGGTATCTTGTACTAAAGGTGAGTGCAACAAAAGGGTTTCACATGGGGGTCGAGAAGTCGAGGTGACTAATCGATAGACACACAATGGTAGGCTATTTGGGTGATAATCCTATAATATTGCCTTCTTAAATTGAAAAGTCCAAATACATCGAGGTAACTCAACATACCTCGTCTATGGTCTCGAAATGATGCAAAGGCCAAGTTCTAAAGTTTACAAGCTACCGGCACACTCATAATTTGGTGGATTTGGGGTAAAATATTGGAAACGGATAAGGCTAATCTCACCATATAATATCATGGGTTGTATGTACTCGGCTAAGGTCTAATCTAGTTAGGTTAAGAGAAACATGTCAAAATTTTAAAAATGGCATAATTTTTCAAAATAAACTAGAAAAACAAGGGCAAAATAAAGTTCAAGAGATAATTCTACTCCCGTCCCCCCACTTGAATTGTACAAAGTCTCTTTTGTACTAAGCGTTAAATAAAGGTGAAGAGAAAAGTAGAATTAGAGCGAGAACATCCCTGAAATTTGCTCCAAAAAGGAAGAAGGTCCACGAAAAAGAGACGTGCCTTCGTATAAGCGTCCATGAGCAAACTTCAATCCCTGAAATCACACTACCGACAAGCATAATTCTAAAAAGAAAAAAAAGAAAAAATAAAACAAACGTAACTCACTTTCATAGGAATAACGATTACATTTAGCATATGCAACAAGTTTTTAAACCACTTGGTGTCCCAAGTGGACGAGTGAAGTCTCGTGAGGGTTTACTGAGAACACACCCACAAAGTTCATTTAAAATACTAATACAAGGTTATTGTGTTTTAAAATGAAAGAAAAGCGCAAGGAAGGTTACGTCGTAACTCTTTAAGGGAGTTACGCCAGAATCGGCAAAACCCCGACATATGCTTGCAAAGCGAGTGGCTACGGCGTTACCACACGAGATGGTATTACGCGGTAATTGGTAATGCGTCTAAAATTCTGCTGCAAAGGGTTGGTTACGGCGTAATCACAGAGATGAGTTACACAGTAACTATGGTTAGATCAGCAAGCTGCAGCCACAATCACTCCAAGTTTCCTGCAAAAAATGGTTAAAAATACAAAACCCTACATAAATGGAAACAAAATAAAAAAATGGATAATTCGGGTTGTCTCCTGTGTTAATACAAATAAGCCGTAAAAACGTTTATTTATATTTTACGATCTTCTAATGTTTTGTCGATAACAAACGTAAAATCATTTTAACGAAACAAATAAAATACGTAAATAGTTTGAGCCAATCGTTTTCTAACACACTTACGATTTCACATAAAACACTAAAACAAGTATAAGTGAATTTATGACTTGGAGATACATATGTACAACAACTAGTGTTTACATATTGGGCAAACATACACATAACTAGTGTATACGAAAATGGGTAAAAACTAACAAATGGTATTGACCCATAACCCATGGTATTATCCAAACCACTTGACTAGGTACATTGAACTCATGAGATGCATTGTATCTAATAAGAAACCCATGGATCAACCCATAACCCATGACCCATAACCAAAATACCCATGGGCAACGAGGTGCGTCCCACGGATCCCTAGGATTACACTAGACGGATCCCTTATGGGAGGGATCCGTGGGATCCGGGGAACAGTAAGCTTTCTCCTCTATAAATAGTGAGCCATTTCTTCCTTTTGGCTTGCCACTCTCACACATACTTTCCCCAAGTATTGTAACTCTCTAACCACTGATCCTAAGGGATCTTTCTATGTAGTTTGTCTTTTGTTTTTGTGTGATTCTCTAGGTTCCTCTTAAAGGCGAGATCACCACTTCTTGAAGTCGAGCAAGCTCAAGTCCATGAGTTTCCATGCTTCATCATCATCAAGATAACCGAGGTTCTCTTGTTGATAGTTGTTGGAATCACTCTAAACTAGATTACAAGTGTTAGTAATTAATATGTAATAGTTAGCTTAATTAGGCTTTTATGTTAGTATTAAAGGCAAGGCTTATGTAGAAAGCCCATAAGCCTTGGCCCATATCCAATAAGGAAAGGAAGGGACTAGGAGTGTTGCCTAGCTCCTCTCCTATAAATAGCCTTGTAAACCTTCATTTGAAGGTTGGTTGTTCACTTTCACATTTATCCTAAGCATAAACCTTTCTTATAGTTATTCGTGTAAGTGTGTTTGTGTTCATCCGATCCTTTCTTTACCTCATTTCTTCATATTGATGCTTGTGTTACATAAATGGGAACCTAACGGTGGTATCATTCGCCAAATAGTTGGGTGAAAGATTTTGTTTTGAAGTTTTTGTGTCCTCGCGTAAGTTTCGGTATTCAAACTTTCATACGCTTAAAAGCTTTCATTTTTCACTTTAAAATTCAAGATTCTTGTACTTTAAAGGTTATTTGGTGTTAAAGTTTAAGTTTTGGCAAAAGTTTGAAACTTTATGTGTATTTCTTTGTTTTTAAGCTTGGTTTGATACGTGTAGTTATTTCTCGCGTAAGGTGTATAAGAGTTTTGGATCATCAAGTTTCACACTTTTGTGTTATTTTGGTGATATTGAAGCTTTTTCATCATAAAAATCTGGTTTAGAAACATTTTGGGCTTAAAATCGGTTTTGGTTAAATTTGGCAATTCTTACGCATAAGTAAACCCTAAAGTTACGCGTAAGCTTTTCCTTGGTTTGATCTTGATGTTCTTGGTTTACTCGGTGTTTTCTTGCTTGGATAAGCTGAAAACACTTCGACTTTGGATATCTTTTACCTTTGGAATAAGTGTAAAGGATTTTTGGGCAAAACCCTAGTTTTACGCCTAAGCAAAAAACTTACGCGTAGAATCTTTACGCCTAAGCATTTTCTTACGCCTAAGCCTTGTCTTACGCCTAAGCAAATCTTACGCATAAGCATTCTACTACTAAGCTTTTGTTTTACGCATAAGCTAAGGTTTCCTTAACCTACGCGTAAGCTAATCCTACGCGTAAGCTCATTCTTACGCGTAAGTTGGTGTTTTACGCATAAGGTTTTTCTTTGCCTAAGCTTGGTTTCTCGCGCATAAGGATACTTCATCAACAAAGTTTCATTCGACTACAAAGATCCATTTTCAACACAAGTTTCAAGATGTCTCAACCACCATACTCTAGCTACTTCCCTCATGTGTATCCTCAACAACAACAACAACAACTCAACAATCAACAACAACAATTTTATCAACAACTACAACAACAACAACAACAACAACAACAATTTCCTCGGAGCAATTCAACCACAAATGATTCAACCACCACCTAGTCTTCAAGTACAACCTTACACAAACTTTCACAATCAACATCCATCCGGGAATACTATGAAGGAACCGTCTTGGTTTGCAAAGATGTGTGAAGCTTTAAGTAGCCAACAATCCATTCATGAGGTGGATCACTTGATAGACCTCCAATGCTCACTCCGGAAACTACGATCAATGGGTGATAAGGTTCTTTAGGTTTTGTGATCTAAAGAAGCCACATGGAAAGTTCTTGAAGAAGGTCATCTGGAAGGTCCGTTTGGATGCCTCTTGTCACACACACCGGAGATCCAAATGCTAATCCACCAAGAGGTGATGTCACCAACGTTGTCGGTCTTAATGAACTCACTACTGATCAACTTCTACACTTTGAAGCCGATGAACTGGCAATGCAATACATCCTTTTGGGATTACCTAATCCGATACTTCGAAGTGTTGATGCTCAAAAGACTGCTAAAGCAATGTGGGAGCATATTCATCTTCTCATGGAAGGCACATAACTCAATCAAGAAGACATGGAATCCAAAATCTACTTGGCTTATGAACACTTCATGATTGAACCAGGAGAGACATTAGAGTCATATCATCATCGATTCTCAGATATCATCAATGACTTGGACAAACATAACATCAATATGCCAAGAATTGCTGTCAACACTAAGTTCCTGAGTAGTCTTGGTCACGATTGGGAAAAGTATGTCATTTTCATCCGTCAAGCTAAGAATCTTCATCATGCTACATACGGATTGTTGTACGACTATTTGAAGCCCCATCAAAAGAAGTTGACAAAGAAAGGGTTATCCGTGGACTCCTGTTTCACCTTCACTTCGGATAATCAACAATTAGCTTTGTGGGCTCAAGTATGCTATCCTCAATTCCGAATTTGCCAACAACTTTCACAAATCCTCCACAACCAAGCGCAACAATTACACCATATGATCCGTCACAACACCAATCTCAAGAAACTCAATTGGTTCCATACAACAACAACAATGATCAAGCACTTTACGGTGAATCTAATGAGGATCTGAAGCTTTCGATGCATTGCGGCAAGGGTTTGTCATGATTGCTAGAGCCTTGGCCGATATTCAAACAAATCCAACAATCGCATTCGTACCTCATCAAACACAAGGAATCGGTTGTTGTTAACAATGGACGTGTTGAAGTTCGAAATCGTGGTAATGTTCGTCGGATGGGCGGTGGTCAAGGTTTAATCAATGGGAAGGAATAACATGGGTGCTCCACAACAACAAAGGGCTCAAGTGGTTGAACAGGTAATGCTCGAATGGGATTAATGGTCTTCGTTGTTATAAGCGTAATGAGAAGGGTCATCGGCTAATGCATGCCCAAAGCCGAGGACAAGAGGCGCTTATCACAAAGAGGCTTTACTCTTGGCTCTTAAGGATGAAGTGGTGGAACTCTTACCAACAAGGAGCAGAGCTTCATGGCAAATGCAGATTCGATGATGATATGGAGGACTTGCGAGGCTAATGCGCGATTATGTTGATGGCTAACATGCACGAACTCCACATGAGTGATCATGCCCGATGTATGACAACGATGGCTTGTCTCGGTGCGGATCAAACTATATTCATTCTTGATCGATATCTCCGCCAACATCGCATCCGACAAGGATCGAGTGTTCAACATGAGCCGTCTACATCTCATTCGATGATAATCAAATAGATCCGTAGTTATATTTGACGATCAAGATGACCTTACGGTTACCATTGATAATCAAGTTGACTCCGTGGTTATACTTGAGGATCGAAATAATGATCATGTTGAGACTCACGTTGAACAAGTGAGCTTTCGTCTAATCTAGATATTGAGCTCATGACCTTACTTAAAGACCAAGAATCTCATTGGAAATATGCAAGGACATCAATAAGCAATTAAAGGACAAAAATGCCTTTGTTAACTAAGGATAATGAATGCTTAAAATATCAACTCAACATTTTTCAAACACAAGAAAAAGCGTGAAAAAGGTTTTGAAGTCGCTTTTGCTAAATCTTACCAAAGCGAAAAATCATTAGAACAACGAGATCGTGATCTAGTCGCATCTAAGAATGCTTTGTTGTCTCAAATAGAACAAGCGAAATATGATCATAAACAACAACTTAACGCTCTCACTTTGGAAACTCAAAAGCCAAGTCGAGTTGTTAACTTGTCAAAAGCAGTTCTCACGAGTACAAAAGCATTCAACGAAGCGAATAGATGACTATCTTGAAGAAATTGTCGACTTACAAAACAAAATCAAAGAGTTTGAAATGTTGTTTATAAACATGGTGAGTCAATCACAACTATTCAAAAGTTTACTTTTAAACCAAATCCAAATGGATATGGACGAATCTTCGATTACAAACCAAAGTTTTCAAATAGAGCATTCAAACCAAATCCAAAGTTTACGATGCGAGAACATAGAATTGATGATTCCATTATGAGTGTTGTTGAATATAATCGTCAAGAGGAATTAGATGCGAGAAGGCGAGTCGATCAAAATTAGAAAATGTTGTTTATAACAAACCATTTAACTATTCAAAAGCCATCACTTTAGTCGAACAACAGGATACTTCTAACACACCTTGGGTTATCACACCTATTTCTGAGTCTTCTAATGATGGTCCCCAACCCAATTCTGCACAAATTAATGGTCCTTTACCTTCACTCAGTGAAGTAAAAACAATACCCGAAAAATGTCAAATTATTAAATATTTTGAAACATTCATTTCGGACATCAAACTTTTGGAACGTGAAATTGAATTCCACTCTGAAATTAAAGTTGAACATTTTCAATCGCCTCATGCGAGAGAACAAAGAGATATTTTTCAGAAAAGAATTTTACCTCATGTCCGAAATTTGAAAATGTGTGCATTATATTGGGAAAGGGATTTTCACAAGGAGCTTGGACTTATGAAAAGAGTTTTCGAACAAACAGAAACATCGATTTCAAATACAAAACGCAAAAAGAAAATGTTAAGAAAAGATGTTGATCGACTCTTGGAAGATGTTATCTGTCTTGATATCCATAATGTTGTGTTACTACATTACATTGCATATGCATTTGATTATATCTCTGCTGATTACATTGATTATGTTGAAAATGTTGAGAATCTTGATCTTGTGTCACAAATCAAGTCTTTAAAAGTTGAAAATGAGCGATTGTTAAGCGAGCTTTCAAATGCAAAACGTCGTCTTCAATGGTGTCAAAAGATTGTCAAAATCGAGAACTCGCTTTGCAAAACAAAATCAACCAGTTGCATACCAAAACTCTTAATCCAAAACTTGAGCAAGCTGGATGATCAAAATGTGTCTTTGAAGTGTCAAATCTCAAAATATGAACAAGAAATTTCAAAAGTTAAAAGGAATATGGTGTCATATTTGATTTACTCAAAAGACTCGTGCTAAAGCGTCAAAAGACCTTGATGATCATCTTGCATACACCAAAGATGTTTCTGACGAGATGGACTCACTCGTTACGAAAATCTAGATTTGTTACACAAAATCCATGATCTAAAAGCGAGTTGGTGAAACTTAAGCAAGATAGGGATAGTAACACTAGTAATGCACCTACACAGATTCAAAATGACTCTAGAACATCTAATGACAAACCACAAGAAACTAATGTGCTTCCTCTCTTGAAACAGGAATAGTTGCCTCTTTTCCCAACGCCCGCACTTCACGACCTAGGAGCAATACAAGGAAGAATAGGAAGTTGCGGCGTAAGAAAAGAACAATAAAGAATCTTTGAAGTAGAAGAACACCTAGGACTTTGAATAAAACTCAAGTTGCACCCACTTTAGATATTGCGTCGACAAATGTAATGAACAAAGTGATGTAACGAATCTTGAATCTTTAAGTACTCTTAATGTTTTGTTTGAAGCCTCTTGTGTTGGTTGTCGTAAAAGCATGTTTTCGGTTGTCATGATAAATGTGTTGCTAAGGCTATCTTGAATCGTAAGCGGAATAATAGAAAGCGGAATACCTCTAGGCCCACTAATGCTTCTAAGTGCATGCTAGGTAAACCACCCTCTAGTGTTCCAACTACGATCATTGATGTACCCATAGAACCACCTTCACCTCCTAGGAAGAACTTATCACCTAGTGCATTCACTAAGACCAAAGCTAAGACTAGTTGGAGATGGCGAAATGGTTACATAATACACTTGGATTTAAATGGATACCTAAAATCATTAATATGTGTGTTTCTACTATAAGCGCTTGGAACCCTCTAACTCTTGGGTTCCACATCTACTTCTATTCCATCTGTGTCATGCATGTGTGTAATGCGGTGATGAGATCATCCTTTGGATTGTTGATAGCGGATGTTCCCGACACATGACGAGCAATCTCAAACTGTTATCAAACTTTGTTGCAAAGTTCATTGGCACTGTCGATTCGGGAATGATCACTTGCGACTATCATGGGCTACGGAGATTACATCAATGGTAACATCGAAATTAGCGGGGTTTATTATGTGGAAGGTCTCGGTCACAATCTCTTCTCGGTTGGTCGGTTACGTGATGGAGATTTGGAAGTTGCTTTTCGGGAGAAAACTTGTTTCATTCGTGATCTACAAGGAAACGATCTTATGTCTGGCACCCATAATTCAAGTCTTTATACAATCTCAATGCAAGACATGATTGCTTCATCTCCCATCTGTCTACTTTCAAAGGCAACATCTACAAAATCTTGGCTATGGCACCGTCGTCTCTCACATTTAAACTTTCAAACCATAACCAATCTTGCACGATACAAACTTGTTGAAGGTCTCCCAAGATTTCGGTATTCTAAAGATCACCTTTGCTCAGCTTGTGAACAAGGGAAAAGCACTCGTGCTCACTTTCCTTCAAAGGTGGAACACACTTCACGACATGTGCTTCATCTTCTTCACATGGATTTGTGTGGCCCGATGCGCGTGCAGACGATTAATGGCAAACGCTACATCTTGGTAATTGTAGATGACTACTCAAGATGGACTTGGGTTTATTTTCTTGAAGTAAAGATCAAGCTCCACGATGATCATCACCTTTCTCACGAAAATTCAAGTTCGACTCGGAACACGGTCGGACAAATCGAGCAGACAAAGGCTGAATTTGTGAATCAAACTCTTCGTGCATTTTATGAGAAAGTGGGAATTGAGCATCAAACATCTATTGCACGAACACGAGAACAAAGCGGAGTTGTTGAAAGATGAAACCGTGCGTTAGTGGAAGCTGCAAGAACGATGTTAATTAATGCTAAACTTCCAGTTACTTGTGGGTGAAGCCGTGTCAAGCTGCATGCTACACTCGAAATCGTTCAATGATTACCAAACGCCACAACAAAACACCTTATGAGCTTATCCATAACCGTAAACCGAATCTCAAACACTTTCATGTATTTGGATCTCTTTGTTATCCGAATAATGATCGTGATGACTTTGGTAAGCTCAAAGCCAAAGTGACATTGGAGTCTTTGTTGGATATTGTGAAAACTCTAAAGGTTACGGATGCGGAATCGTCGTACAAGGAGATTATGGAAGCGATTCATGCAAATTTCGATGAGCTTCTGAAATGGCTTACGAGCATAACGACTTGGAACCGGTCATAACCGTTTAAACTTCCCTCAAACCCCATCATCAATGAACCTAGTTTACAACTTACTCGACGTCAAATGGAACGACTATTTGCTCCTCTGTTTAGTGATGATATTGATGAGCGTGCTCGGATGTATCAAATGTTTCCATTGCTCAACGATCAAAATCCAATACGATACACTGCTACAACAACTCTTGTTGAGGAAGCACCACCATTGATTCTACAACAACGATCGAACAAACCGCATCCAACGACGTGAACCGGTGATGATATTCGAACAATGAAGTACCCCACTGCAGATTATGATCCAAATCGTTCTTCAATCCGTTTGCTAATGAAGCGCCACACGATGTTGCGGAATCATCTACAAGCCATTTGAATCCTCCCAATCTGCGAGAATGTATATCAACATCAACCTTCCACACATCGTTGGACGAAAGACCATCCTCTTGTGAACATTATTGGTAACCCGAATCAACCGATCGTAACTAGACAACGTCTTCACACAGACGGTGAACATTGCATTTATGCACTCACCGTCTGCCAATCGAACCTAAAAACATTAAAGATGCAATGACATAAGACAATTGGATTGAATCCATGCAAGAAGAACTCAATCGGTTTAAACGTCTTGAAGTATGGGAATTGGTTGAAAGACCAACGGGGTCTATGTCATTGGTCTCAAATGGATTTGGAAAAACAAATTGGATCTTTGAAGGAACCGTTATCGAAAATAAGTCACGTCGGTGGCTAAGGGTTATAGACAGGAAGAGGTATTGACTTTGAAGAATCATTCGCTCGGTTGCTCGTCTTGAGGTTGTCACGGATTTTTACGGCGTTTGCGGCTCACATGAACATCACGGTCTTTCGGATGGATGTCAAAGCGCTTTTCTCAATGGACAACTGAAAAAATGGTCTATGTTAGCCGACGGAAGGATTCGTTGATCCAGAGTTCCCAAATCACGTCTACAAACTGAAGAAGGCTCTCTACGGTCTCAAACAAGCCCCTCGGGCGTGGTATGATAAGTTATCATCCTTTCTTATCGCCAATAATTTCGTCAAAGGTTCGGTCGACCCTACACTTTTCATACAATATCACGGGGCACACATTTTAATCGTTCAAATTTATGTGGATGACATCATTTTTGGGTCAACACATCTAAAGTACTCAAACGCTTTTCAAAACTTATGAAAAACATTTTGAAATGTCCATGATGGGTGAACTTACGTTCTTTCTAGGACTGCAAGTTCATCAATCACCCGTGGTATTTTCTTGAGTCGGTCCAAATATGCCCTTGAAATCTTAAACAAACATGGAATGCAAAGCTGTGACACCTATGCCACTCCAATGGCACATACCAAGAAACTGGATCTTTGATTTGCATGGGAAATTGGTTGACCCTACCAAATACCAAAGTATCATTGGGTCTCTCATGTATCTAACGACCGATGGGACACGATATTGTCTTTGTTGTATATCTTTGCTCCGTTATCGATCGAGACCAACTGAAACTCACCTCTCTACGAGGCTAAAAGAATCCTCCGATACATCAAGGGAACCATTAACTTGGGGATCGGGTATCCGAAGGATTACGGTTTTGAACTAATAGCTTTTGAGACGCGATCACGCGGTTGCTTAGATTCTCGGAAAAGTACTTGAGAGCTCTACAATTTCTTGGTGATAAAGCGGTGTCATGGCAATCGAAGAAGCGAGGATTGTACATCGTTGTCCTCAACGAAGCGAATATGTAGCCATGTCGGCGTGTTGTGCTCAAGTCATTTGGATGAGAACACAACTCAAAGACTATGGTTACGTGTTGATGAGAATCCGATGTCTTTGCGACAATCGAAGTGCTATTGCGATCTCGTGCAACTCTGTTCAACATTCAAAATCAAAGCACATCGATCTTGATATCATTTCATCAAGGAGCATGTGGAAAAGTGCCGTTGAATTATACTTTGTGGTCTTGAATACCAATGGCGGATCTTCTCACCAAAGCCTTAGCTCTGCTAGGGTTTCTTGAGTTGGTCCACGGATTGGTATGCGGTGTTTGACTCGAGAGGAAGCTGGATGAACTTTTAAAACAATCTTAAAACCGATCAAACACCAAAACCTCTTTTGTAAATATTTTCAAAAACAAAATACAAAAATATAAAATCGATAAAATACAAAAATATTCTTCTATCTAATTTCTTTCAACATGGCAAGTACAAATCTTCCGTCAACACTTTACTCTTTCAAAATTCAGTATTTTCTCGGTCAAGTGTTGAGGGAGAAAATAAATATTTTTGGTTTCATAAAACCTTGTACTTGCATGTTACCTTATTCGGTTGTTTCTTTGATAATGGTGGTCACATTTACGGTTTCTTGACACTCCCGGACTCAAATTTATAAAATTTCATTATTTCTTAAGTCGAGGGGAGTGTCGTCAAGTTTCTTTCAAAACTCATACTTTAACGTAACCAAAATGGAACTTATGGGCGTGTGGATGAAAATGGTTAAGGTGGAGGGACCAATGTTGTCAAAAGCTTAAACTATTTTTTAACAAAACCTCTCCACCAAATTTCTCAAAACATTTAATACAAATCATTTAATATTTCATCTACCAATCCACGCAAAATTCAATCTTCAAATCCGTGCTTTAAACTCTCAAATTTGTAAGTGTTTAATGATCTTTGTGTTTATCTAAACATAGGTTTTAATTTCATAAACATCCAACGGTTAGATTTTGTGTTTGGATGATTTTGTGTTCTCGCATATGCGTATGAACACAAAATCATCATTTGTGTGTTTATGATAAAATGAATGTTAAAATGTTTAAAATCATTGTTATAAACCATTTCTATCAACCAAATCCACCCGAAACAACGATTGATCATTTTTCAAATTTAGGGTTTATCGCATGATTTGGGTGTTTTCATTTGAGAGTGTTTACGGACAATTAGATGGTTGTGTTATGTTTTATACATGTTTAATTGACCAAAACCATGCTTGAATCATACCGAAACATCAATTTTGTGAAATTGAAATTTAGGGTTTATGCTCATATGAATTGGGTATTTTTGATTCATGTGGGTTTTGATGTTAAAACTTGTTTAAAACAACTCATTAGGCCTCTAAGATATCCCGAAATCATTTGGTGCAATTCCTATGGCTAAATCTCTTACTCGTAAAATTTGAATGCTTAGGGTTTAAGTTTTACGCGTAAGAGTATCTTCGCATAAACTGTGTTTGATTGTGAGTTCATGTGAAAATTGAAAGGATTGAATAATATGTTAATGAATGTGTTATGATGAATTTGTTTCGAGGTTTTACGCGTGAAATATTCGAATCAAGGTTAACCATGGACTCCTACGCATAAGGATCATCTTACGCGTAGAATGTTATGCGTAAGAGTAATCTTCACGCGTAACCTTTACGCGTAAGGTTCTACAAAGGGACTACGCGTATCACGTGAAGGATATGCGTAAACATTGAGTCTTACGCATAAGGTTCACTCTTACGAGTAAACCTTACACGTAAGCTCCAACATATGCTTACGCGTAAGCTCTATGCCTAAGGCTCTCTTTTCCTACGCGTAACATTTCTTACGCGTAAGTCAAGATCCTACGCATAAGCTTATGCCTACGCGTATGGTCTACTGTTTACGCATAAGCTTGCAAATCCTACGCCTAAGCCTAATTTTTAACCAAAATTGTGAATTGTTACGCGTACAAACTTGTAAATAAATAAATCATAACGTCACGAAACCAAAATGTCATTAATAAGCTTAAATGGTTAATATGTTGTGAAAATAAGTGAAAATTTGGACTTTAAAACTCAAAGTTAATAAATTCACGAAACTTATCACGACTACTTTGGACTATTGGACAAACAAGTGACATTGGACTCGTAACATTCGTTAACATATCATATTCAATAATTAGACAATAAAATCAACTTTTGACTAACGTAATGTCTTTCGATATGTTGGTTCTTTTGGCTAAATATCTTTCAGATCACGATATGGACGTCCAAATGGAAAATGTTGATGCACCAAATGTTCTCTCAATGGAAGACATCTTCCCCGACGGTTACACAATGAAGATTGGAAAGAACAACCTCATAGTTGATTTTGACAACTTCACTTGTTACGAGTCTTCTTGTCGATTGCGGTGGATATTACGAAGACTCACCCATACGAAACATGCTCACAAATTACGCTCTTGTCTTGGAGATCTATGTTCACCAATTCTGGCACACGATACAAAAGGTCAAAGGTCAAAGTGTTGTGACGGTGACGCTTAACAACAAACAAGTCACCATCACTCCTGCAGATTTAAGGGCTGTTCTTCTTCTTCCAACCATCGAGCCTACTGAGTTCTCTGCTACTCCTACGGAAGAGGTCGTTCTCCAATTCATGGTCGACATCGGCTATGATGAAGCTGCTGGAGTTATCACAAAACACTCCTCAGTAGATCTCAAGAATATTCCTCAACCATGGAGAACAACATACATTATGATTGCTAAATCCGTTTCGGACGTGGCGGTGGCTATGAGCATCCGAAGCTCATGGAACTTCAAATCTTTTGGGGCATGGTCAACATGAAACACATCGAATTTGCAGCTCTGATCTGGGACGACATGATGACTTACCTTAAAAGGCCTGGCTCCAAGATCCCTTATATCAGATACACAAAATTGTTGATCAAAAGGATTCTTGAAACCAATCCAGATATTCCCCAAAGACTTGAAGACCCCAACCATCACTCCGTGCTACTTGAACCCACACTCAACATGGTAAGATTCAAAGAATCAACTACGAAGAAACAGGGTGTAGTGTTGCCAGATTATCTTCTTACTGATGTTATCAAAGGACTTCAATCGTACAAGCGATATCGGTAGCAGTTGAAGCAGGCAAAGTAGGTTTCATTGATGAAAAGTCTTACGGTACACTGTTAGGAAGACCGGAGAGGCGATCTTTGGAAGTATTGCGAGCACGAGAGTACGAGAAGGTACCCAAAGAGAACTCACACACTCAAAGAGAGTTCCTCTTCTGAAGCCATCCCTATTCCCAAACCAGAACCAAAACTAATGGATGAGGACTCGGAGGACACTGAAACAGATGAAGAGATTATCTACTCGGAATCGCAGCGATGATACTCTAACGGTTGAAAAACCTCTAAGTCCCAAGTCGATAAAGGAAAACTCCGGTGCTTGAGCACGAAGAAGAGCTCGGAAGAAGAGCCAATGGATGAAGACAGAGACTACGAGAAGAAGCTTAAGAACCTCGAGACTCCAACATGTTGCTAAAGAGTTCAATCAACAACAAACTCGTGGCCGGGAGGGTCAAGTGGTGGTGCACTAACTACACCAGTTTCCGATGCGGTTAATCAACCCGATAAGGGAACTGGTACCACCACCCACGAACAACAACAAAAGCAACTAGAGGATTCTATCATCTATGACTTTGAGGAACCGAAAATGGAGAAGTCGAGAAAATTCACGATGAAGATGTTGAGGTGCGGCTAAAGAAAAGCGAAAAAAAGCTCAAGCTCAAGCGGATGAAGAAGCTAGGGTTAAGGCACAAGAAAAGGCTCAAGCGGAAAAGGAAGCCAATGATTACATTCTTGATAGTCCGTGCGAAGCAAGGAACAAACTTCGAGCCACCAAAGGACCACGAGCCTCCTCATGTCTCATCATCATCGACTCATCTTCTCACTCATCACCTCCACCATCCAAAGGCCCACCACGGATCTTATATAGAATCCGAATTTTTAGATATTTGTGTGTAATCTTTTGGAGTAAAACCTAAACCGAACCAAGGCTTGTCTTGTACAGTATTTGATTATTTGATTATTTGTGTGTATGCTTGCATGTTCTCCATGTCCGGCTAATTTACTTGTGTGTTTGCTTAGGAAATATGAAACTTAATTATTGAATATTGATTGGTTGTCTCTTATCTTAGTTGTTAATGATCTAGTAATCACGATAGGTCATTCGTTGTGTATAATGCTTGATTAATCTTTGTGAACCTTAGGTTATAGCACCTTGAGCGGTTGTAAGCTAAACTATCCAAAGAGGCCTTAGAGTAAGTTTATGATCCTTAGTGGTATGTTGTAGGCGAGACCCTTTGGTAACTTCAAAGAGTTAGGGATAAGCGCATACCTACAACTTTAGACACACAGCGCAATTAAGAATAAGGACGCAAGTAAACACATCTTTAAACTATCATCTGAGCACACAATAATTAGACATAGACTACACACCTTAGATTAGATAATTAGATAAGTACGATGTCGGTAGCAATACCAACCCCAATCAAAACCCGAGATTTGTACTTTACCATTTCCTAAAAACATAAAAGATAAAAATAATCTTCCTCAACCCCAACCTTAGCGTAGTAACTTCTCACTAGCATTCTTATTCCCTAGAGAGCGATATCAATACCGTGGCTTACCCTAATACTACACTACAATGATTAGGTTCACTTTGCCTAGGGTGTTATAAAACTTGCTCGAGAAAAGGAGTTCCTTTGACCCCGAGCAGCGCGTGTAGCGTTATCAAGTTTTGGCGCGCTGCGAGTGATAGAATAGCTAGTTAGTAGTCCACTCGTTTAGGTTTCTTTGTGATTCTATCAAGTAAATTTTTCTCATTCTTAGTTTTCTCGTAGTCTATCTCCTTCTTCGTGACTTTTGTTCGTAACACCATCACTTTTCATCATGGAAGGTGATAACCAACCACCATTCATCAACACCGCAAATGACCCGCCAAGAGTCCGTACTCTTGGTGAATACTCGAGACCAAGCCACCTAGGCTATAGGAACACCATTGAGCTTCCGACCAAGCCCAAACTACGGCCTGCGATCCGACACCATCCGGTTGGTGCAAAGCGGATGTGCATTCCATGGACTTCGTTCAAGATCCAAATCGACATCTAAGGATTTCCTTAAAATTGTCGATTCCATCGACCTTGATGCTACTACTCGGGAGACCACGCGCTGCGTCTCTTCCAATTCTCTCTCGGGACCAAGCTAGTAATTGGCTTGGCGACTTCCATGGCTCCATCTCAAGTTGGGCTCGTTTCCTTGCTCAATTTTTCCCACGAGGAGAACCACTAAACTTAGGAATGACATCTTGATGTTCCAACAACGTCAAGGTGAATCTCTCTGACATGGACTCGATTCAAGGACCTACTTCATAAATTCCCTCATCACGGCATTGATCTTTGGCTTCAAGTCCAAATCTTTTATGATCATGTCAACTTCCTACCAAGCGATCCATTGACCAAGCGGTGGTGGAAAACTTAGTGATCTCATCGCGGAAGAATCATGGGGTATAATAGAGGACCTTGCTCTCTATGACAACGAAAGTTGGAATGACCCGTGAGTTGCCCAAACCGCATCGATCGATAAAGAAGCCAACCGACACTTGGGCATCACGAGCAAAGACAAAGATTGTCAAATCTTTGTCAAGCAAGTAAGGAAGAAAAGCGTAACAAGAAAACTAAATCAACTCATGTGAGTCAATCTTCTTCAAAAGTGATAAGCGAGATGTTGGGAGAAAGGAACAGATCCGAAGTTTCTCAATCGAGATATACGGTGAAATGAACAAGGCGATTAAGGAATATACTCATAAGTTCCTTCTCGACCTTTGTTCACGGAGTGACAAGAGATGTTCACGGAACAACTCTATCCGAATCTCATGCATTGGTCAAGCAAACAATAAAATCAACGCCTTTAACAATAACAATCAACTCAAGCGAGTGCGAGTTGCCTCGATCGAAATGGTTTCCAAGCTTGTATACAAATGTCTAAGCGATGCGCAACCTTTACTTCATATGAAGCTAAATTGTTTGACGCATTCTTCTAGAATACCAACTTAAAACTTCATGCAAAGCGGCGGTGAAAACCTAAGCGTCCAAGAGGCGATGATGATCGGGATAAGGATAAAGAGTCGCAAAAACGTCCAAAGAAATCGGTGAATCCTCCTCTATGCCACCACCACCCCAAAGGACCTCCACGAAGAAGATCTCCTCCACGTTCTACTGCTCTTGAGAAACCTCGGGACTCGAGTTACCACCACAAACAGAGAAAACGGTGATCATTTTGAATACCTTGGGTGGTGACGATGAAGATGTCCACGAGCCCCAACAACAACCCACCTCTTACGCCACAACAAAGAAACCGAATCATCATCAAAGCCAAAGAAAAGAAGAAGAAGACCGTTGTTGTCTCATGGCTAGATGAAGATACAACCGAAGAATATGGTGGTTTTCTAGACTTGTTGATGCTACCCTTCATTACGGAAGGTCAAGAAATGGTAGATGGCCGTACAATGGAGCATGTGAAGCTTATTCAAGAAAAGTTCAACGTGAAGAAGATGACTAAGGCGAGTTGAGGCGAATCAAGAATGATGCATTTCAACTACTTAAAGACATTTCGAAAAGTGCAATTGAAGTCGAATATCATCTTGATAACATTGCACGAGCCATGTCTAACAACATTGATTGGCTCAATCACGAATCAAACATCGACTTCACGGACGGACAAAGCTCCATACTACACCGTTGGACCAAACCTCTACCTACCATTGGCCGACGGATCAACCCAAGATTCCATTCCGCTATTTCTTCAACAACGACCTAGAGTTTCTTCTACGGTAGCGATGTCTCCAAGAAATCGCTACATCACTCACACTCCCTTTCCGTGACAATATACTCCAACAACATAGCCATCGAGGAAGAAGCCACACATGTGTTTGCTAACAAAGTGGAAAAGTATGACATCGATGCATTGTATGGGATTCATCATTGGCACGAGCGCGAAGAATCTACTACAAAAGCTGCCGGGTTCTTAAGTCGAAAAAGGAAGTGTTCGGTGATAAAGCGGATCATTGCTATTCAACATGTTACCTTGTCGTCAAAGTGGGACTACACATTCCTTAAGAAAATAGTGGTCAAGCGACAAGGCGAAGAGGAATATGACTTACGTGAAGCGGATTTTCCGAGATTGTCTCTAAATGACATTGAAGATATGTATCTTGCAAAGGTACAAGGACGAATCGACATTTCTCTACAACTATCCAGCGCGAGTACATCAAGTCATTACTAATCTTCATCGAAGCATCGTGATCCAGAGCGTGTAGAAGACATTCAACTTGCCGTGGAATCTTATCGAAGCGTGTTAATCTCACAAAACCTCATTTCGATCTTCCGACATAAACCAACTTGCTCGATACACCCTTATCAAGAAACCATTTGGGGTAGTCTCTGATGAACTACACCACAATTGCTTCATGGCGTGCAAAGAGCTACACAAGTTTGGGGATCACACATTGAAGAAAGTCGGGGACGGTTTAGCTTATCGGTTAAAGGAGATACATGATGGCATAGGGTCACGAAGAGATGGAATTCGAGGATAGAAGGGATGTTAAGAAGATCATCACGCGGATTGATGAAAGGTTGTTTAGGCGGGATCGATTCGAAACATTGGAGAGTTTCGTTGGTGGTCGTCAAGCATATCTCTCACGGGCTATCAACGTCGAGCGCATTCCGGAGTTATTCTTTGGAATACACGATTCTCTGGTACCCCTTGATCTGTTTCTCTTATCATATTTTGGATGTGTGATTTATATTTGACTATGGCTTGTGCACACATAACGATGTACAACCCGTACTTGTAATGAAAGGACCACGTGGTGCGCTTGATTGCCACAATCCTATAAAAGGAGCGAAAGCTTCTTACTTTTGAGTAAAACTAATCAAAACTTTCACTTTTCAAAGTTTTGCTCAAAAGAACAAGTACTTCCCTTATGATTTTCAAAACCTCAAAGTTAATATCACTTGTTGAGGGGAGTATTTGCTTAAAAACTTTGTTCACAAAATTGTTCTTCGTGGTAATCTTCCCACAAAACTCGAAATGGACATATTCGATATCAAATTTCGTCAAAAATAACATTTATATGCCATTTTTGAGGGGGAGAAAAATTATGTGATAAGAAATATGTTGTGAATTGCTAATGAATCGTCGTGCTAAAAGACTTAACCAATGAATTGACGAGATCTTAAATGTTAGTAACTCGAAAAGACTTGTCGGGACGGGTAATAATTTCAAGCTAGTTCGCTAGTGATGTAAGCGTGTCTCATGAAAGGACTTGTCCTAGTAGAATGTACCATTCGAGAAACTCTTGGTAGACATGAACTTTGTGGGTTTGACAACCTTTCGAGGTTTGTCCACACCTTCAAGGTAGTTATTAGAGCTAGTTGTCACCTAAAAGCGACAATGTAACTCTTTAACTATGCAACGTAACCGTGTCTCGCGGGAATTGTCTATCTTGAGTTGATCAATTCAAAGTCGCGCTCTTCTCTCACCGTGCAATTTACGTCAAAATACTTAAGCACGTGTGGAGGGAGTATTTATGCAAAATTCTAAACTCTCACGGTGGTACAAAATGCTTTTACTCATAACCACTTTGAGAGATTTTCATGAAAATGGTTTTATGGCAACATAGGTTAGTCATGGGTTATAAGGTGACTAAGGTTAGGAATAACCGTCCTATGATCCGCCCGAGCGGAGGATCTACCCAAGGACACCACCAATAGTTAGAATTAGAAGTCCTTAGGTATGATTATAAAAGGAGAAAATGAGAATCGGAGAAAGAAGGAGTTGAAGAATTAAAAGAAAAGTAAAGAAAAGGGTGAAAAGAAATAGCCCTCAGTTATTCAACTTAGGGCGGACACACGGGTTCAATTCATATACTCTTGGTTGTCACTTGATGACACCGGTATTGAAGATCAAAGTCGTCATGGACCCGATGGCGCATGCACTAAACCTTCTTAGCCACTCAAGTTTCTCTCAGCGAAGCTTGTTTCATTCTCACGGGGAACCCCGTAAACTATCGGCTTTCTCTTAGAGATTCTTTGGTATTGAAGAAGGAGACCCTCTCCCTAGTCTCCGCTCGGGAAAACCAAAGCGCACTATTGAGTCTAGAGCCACGAGATTCATCAAAGATCTCTTAGGTACACTTGACATTTCATCACTTGTCGTTCAACAATAAGGGCACAAGTGATACATTATCGAGTCCTACGGATCTTAGCAATCATCGAGAACATTTATGAGAGGTTCACAAATGTGATCCTCGGTGATTGAATGGAAACTCTGCCGGTCAACATCAAACACCACGGCGGCGGGTCACTTGGTAACTCCTTGTGGGTTACGCTTAGTGTGTCTCAAGCGGTCTCGATCGTGGGGTGATGCTTGGTGTACCTCGGCGACTCATCTGAACTGTAGGTGTACTTGGTACATCGCGTTATCTCACTTGTGGGACTCGGTTCGAGAACGACCTTTGTGAGAATTAGAGTCGTGTTTTCACACTATCTTTGTTAACACACTCGAAGTTCAAACTTGTAAGCTGTTGGATTATTTCTAACCCATGTTTTATGTTTTCTTCTTATGGATGCTCATGGGTGGAAAAGATCGTGCGATTCTCCACATGCTCATACCAACATCAACACTAATTGAAGTTCTCTCAAAGGCAACACAAAGTCGAATGATTCTTCGTCAAAGCCAAAGAATCTACAAAGTTTAAAGACTAAGAGAACTACATCGATCTTGAAATCCAACGTTAAAGGCGTGTGAGCATGTTGGAGAAAGGCGTGGAACACTTTGGAGCAACGAAGCGGACTGATGCGAGATAACCACAACATACTATCACTACCACCACAAAGAACAAAGATCAAAGAACAAAGATAATGAAGGCGTCAAAGTGAAAAACTTCAAAGTAAACAAGATCCCTACCTTTGGGAGATTGTTGGAATCAAGACACTTCTTCTCACAAGAAAGAAGAATGTCGGAAGGCGTCAAAGCTACTATTACATCGGCACCTACAACGTTATCACTCAAATCATTAATCACCAACACTTAGGGAGATTGTTGGAATCACTCTAAACTAGATTACAAGTGTTAGTAATTAATATGTAATAGTTAGCTTAATTAGGCTTTTATGTTAGTATTTAAGGCAAGGCTTATGTAGAAAGCCCATAAGCCTTGGCCCAATCCAATAAGGAAAGGAAGGGACTAGGAGTGTTGCCTAGCTCCTCTCCTATAAATAGCCTTGTAAACCTTCATTTGAAGGTTGGTTGTTCACTTTCACATTTATCCTAAGCATAAACTTTCTCTTATTTTATTCGTGTAAGTGTGTGTGTGTTCATCCGATCCTTTCTTTACCTCATTTCTTCATATTGATGCTTGTGTTACATAAATGGGAACCTAACATAATTGATATCTATTAGTAATTACTTAAGTAGTTATCTATATTAAAGTCATCATCAAGAATAGTATTCCTCGATTGATTTGTATAGACTACACTACCAACTCGTAATAATGATATCTTGGTTATTCGATAGCCTAAATCATTATCCATCACAAAGGAATTATTGACACTCGTCTATGTCAATAAATTTCCGTGAAACTTCTTATATTATGATAAATGGGATTTTATCATAATCTTTGATAAACCTTCCAAGAAGTGTGACTAATTCGCAAAAGGGAACCACGTCCGGTAGGATTAGTACTAAAGTCAAAACTCAAATCACAAGTTTTGAGCTTAAACATCAAACTCTAGGAGTTTTAGAACTCCCAAACCAAAGTTATCAAGGAATGCTTAAGGCGATTTTTCTGTCATAGCGGATCCCTGCGTTTACACTAGCCGGATCCTAAATAAGAGGGATCCGTGGGATCCGTGCAACAGAAGACAGCATAAGTTAGTAATGATCACTGTGGATGTTCCACAATTATATTCACTTCAAAGACTCATGAACAAGAACACAACTACTGTTCAAAGGAGCAATTTGATCATTTCTCTCAAGCATAATAATCACTTGTGTAAGTATAATCTTCACTACATTTTTAATTTAATTCCTTGATTTCTAGGATTACAATTTCTTCATCTTTAAGAGTTGGGTTCAAATGGGTTTATCATAATTTGTCACCACATTGTTTTCTAAGATAATCTAAATCAAAGAATTAACATTGTTAATACAAATTAAACACATTTTTTGAATTCAACAAAGATGATGAGAGCAAAATTGTGATCAAACCCTCTAGGTTACTATTCACAATTAACACCACATTGTGGTTATATTGTTTAGGAACAATCATGCCAAGCAACCGACAACAAGACTACCAAGATACCGCTCATTACATACCAATGTATCATAGAAAAGATGGACTTAGTCCGAAGATAGAAAGCTTTTAAAATGCTCGAAAAGAGACTTTTCACGAAGGTCGAGTAGTAGAACCATCATTTCTTGCCAATACCGACATAAGAGAGTTTTGGAGCTATTGGGTTTGATTGTTTATTGGACATAAAGAACAAATTTGCCCGGTCTTTGTACTCGAGTTCTACAAGACAATGGGGATTACTAGAAATGATGATGGGTCCATCTCGATTGTCTTCACCATAAATGAGCATGAATACACCCTTTAAACATGAGAGTTTGGAAGAATAATAGGGTTCCATATCAAGGTGTTTGCATGTACTCTAATGAGTGGTCTTTGGAAGAGCTACACTATGGTTGATCATCATGAAATATACCACATGTTAATCCGGGAAGCAACCACGGTGAGGACACCGTGTTCATGCCAAAGCATCCCCATCAAGGGTCACTAGGAATTCGAAAGTGATCTATAGGGATCCTTTCCAAATGGAGCTCTCCGAGATGTACGCATTGTATAGAAAATGGGAAAATGTGGTGAGGGAGAATGTGGTGTGCCTAGTAGGAAACAAGGATCACCCCAACGCATGTCTAAGTTTCATGATCTATTTCCTAGTGACCGAGACTCGCTTTAACCTTGCCTACTACATGATCAAGAGAATGGCAAGTGTAAGAAGCATGGACAAAATGGTGCTCCCGTATGCAATGCTCCTAACCCGTCTTGCTAAATTCATCTTTGCATTAGATCCTTCTCCGCAATCCTATGATCATAGTTTTTGCAACAAGGTTATGGTGTCATTGACCGAGGGTAGAACTACAAGGTTTATGGTAGAAGGCAAAAGGCCTCACCTACCCACGGATTCCTCGGAAGAAAGGGAGAGGCAAAGAGAAGGTGAAGGTAGTAGCAACCCAATTGGAAATACCAATCTCGACCCCTTGGACTACATTAACCAATTGCCGGACGTTCCTAATTCATCACCCGAATGGCAACAAACCAAGGGAATCTTCAAGTGTTTCGCCAACTTCTTGAAGAAAAATAAGTAGAGATGGTGTGATAAGGAGTAGAGGATGGGTGAAGATGGGAAGGGGAGGAGAAATGAGGTAAGGTCATAGGACCTAAATTTGTGAAGAACAATTTCAAACAATGGGTTGTAACACTTAAACAATGCTTGTGTAGAATAATGTAGTATGTAGGTCTTGCCATATCTTGGCACTAAACAATCTTAACTTAGGAACTTGTAGAATGAGATTTTACGACTCCTTGAAAACATTCAAGTGGTCGTCGTCACTCATTTTAGGAACTTTTAGCTCTCCCTACTTTGATATGCCTTATATATGTCGTGTTCTTGCATTTAGCCCTTATAGAAACAACTAGGAGAAGCATTTACTAAAAAGTGCAAAGTGCAGCATTTCTTGAAAGCCTTCGATCCGCAATAGGCGGATCGGCATTATAACTAGCGGATCCCTCCCGAAGGGAACCGTGGGATCCGTGACTACTGATGAACAATGCAGACTTACTTACATCAAAATAGCTCACTAGATCACATCACCCTAGCCAAACATAAGGCATTAGAACCAACTAAGTCTTCCGCAAACATTTGAAAGCATCACACTTACCCATAGTTTATCTAGGATCAAATTCAAAATGTTGTTAATTTATCAACTCATTAAAACTCACCATATTTCCTCTCCAATGCTCACACATTATTTCTCACATCTCATAACTCTTAGCTTGAGACATTTATCAATTTTAGCAAATTGATTTTAGTCACCATTAACCCAAAAATAAGCTTAAGACTAGTTTTTCATTTTTCCTTATTTTTTAAGATTTTAGTAAATTTTTCTTGAGTCATCATCTGACTTCTAGGACTAATTACAACCATTTTTCCATATCAAATCAAATGGTATCGTTGTCAAACACTTAGTTAGACTACCTAAAGTCAATTTTCTTACCCAAAACCATCATTAAGCACCACCACCCCTTATGGTTGAGCATTTAAGATATCCACCAGTTAAAAACTTCAAAATTAAGTCAAAACCTCGAAATACATAGGTAATAAACCTTACAAAATCATAATAATTTCACCTAGAACACATCGTGAGACGGATCCACAGTTTATAACAGACAGATCCACAGTGAGAGGGATCCATGGGATCCGTGGTCGAGAAAGCTTTAATCGCTTCCTCTTCAATTTTAAGCCACCTTTGATTATCTAACCACTTTTAGCCTTCATTTATTATCTCCTAGAGTGATCAATATCCTAAGTGCATGCTTAATCCTCTTAGTGGCCAAGAATTTAAATCTCTAATTTAAATTACCCTTTATAAACCAAACACTCTTAAGGTTAAGGCACCACTCTCACTTATCTCTCAAAAATCAGCAACTAGAAGCTCATATAGCATCATTATCATCACCATGACTAAGGCTATTAGCAACAACTTCTCAACCAAAGGCTCATCCAAAAGAAAGGGTCAAATGATCCATGAAATCTCTTCCACCGAATCATCTCCCATAAGAGATAACAATGCTAGAATCCCACTTCTTCAAACCCATTCAACGAATGCTAAGAGAACCGCAAGGATTAGCATCAAACCTTTTGGACTAGAAAAAGGATCATCTAGTTCAAAACCAAACATGGCTAGTTCTAGCAAGCCATCGAAACCCTCATTCCTTGAGCATGGACTACACCCTTTTAACGAGCCTCTTCCTCACCCAAATCTCTATTCATTAGAGCATTCGCCACCAAGAACCTCCCACTCACCAACTTTCTTGTTAAATAGGAACCACCCACAACAAGAATAGTCCATCATGGGAAACAAGGAACAATCATGGACATGATCATATGGAGGAATTTCCATTACCACCACCCTCACCTTTAGTAGAACCTCATCCCACACCTCAAAATGAAACCCCACAATCATTCATAGAGCCTCCTCAAAACATCCATTTTCCTCCGATTCCCAATCAAGACAATAATTGCCCAAATTTTCTAATCACCCAAGGACTTGTTCAAGAAGTACGAAATGAGTTACATTTCATTTTTAATCATCTTCTTGAAAGATTGGACCAAATCAACAAGTCTACTCATCCTTAGACTCGAGCACTTTGTTGCATTCTAGGCTTTAGTAACTTATTAGTAGAAAATGTATGGCTAAATCATTCTCTTAGTTTTAGAGATTTGTTGATTATCTCGTCGTTTTATTGAATGATAACTTGCTTGCCATATTTCTCTGAGTATATGTGTGTTGCTTGTATACATATCTTGATCTTATATTTAGCATTGCTTGATACATCACCTCTGCTGAAATACCTGTCACCAGACAGACGGATCCCTCCAAAAAGCCTAGACGGATCCCTCCACAAAGGGAACCGTGGGATCCGTGGTACAGAAGAACGATTTACTACTAACTTTAGTCTTATTTGCAGGAAATTATGCACTATACTCTCGTTTTTCTAACCCTTATTTTGTAGATCTTCAAAATACACATGAAGATTTTGACACCATAAAGCTAGGGGGAACTTTGTGTCAAACCATTTGCAACATAATCCCTATTTGGATTATACTTCATGACACCCCATTGCAACATTGCAAACTTCTAGGGGGAGCATTTTCGTCACAAGGACGAACCATTTGCAAACATAATTGCAATACATTAGCTTACTTTTTTTTATGTACTTGACGCCCTCACAAAGGGATGGACTCGTCAAGGGGGAGTTAAGACGAGAACCATTCCCATCACTTACTCACTTTACATCTTTTCTTTTTACATGTTTTTCTTAAAAATTTTGTGTTAGTTTCTTTTCGACCCTCTTTTTGTTTCGACAAAAAGGGGGAGAAGAGAGTAAAAACTCCAATTCAAACCTTTTACAAATTTCAGTTTTTCCTTAAAGTAATTTTATGTTTTGTCATCAACAAAAAGGGGGAGATTGTTAATACAAATAAGCCGTAAAAACGTTTATTTATATTTTACGATCTTCTAATGTTTTGTCGATAACAAACGTAAAATCATTTTAACGAAACAAGTAAAATACGTAAATAGTTTGAGCCAATAGTTTTCTAACACACTTACGATTTCACATAAAACACTAAAACAAGTATAAGTGATTTTATGACTTGGAGATACATATGTACAACAACTAGTGTTTACATATTGGGCAAACATACACATAACTAGTGTATACTAAAATGGGTAAAAACTAACAAATGGTATTGACCCATAACCCATGGTATTATCCAAACCACTTGACTAGGTACATTGAACTCATGAGATGCATTGTATCTAATAAGAAACCCATGGATCAACCCATAACCCATGACCCATGACCAATAACCAAAATACCCATGGGCAAAGAGTAGCGTCCCACGGATCCCTAGGATTACAATAGACGGATCCCTTGTGGGAGGGATCCGTGGGATCCGGGGAATAGTAAGCTTTCTCCTCTATAAATAGTGAGCCATTTCTTCCTTTTGACACCACTCTCACACATCGTTCCCCAATTATTGTAACTCTCTAACCACCGATCCTAAGGGATCTTTCTATGTAGTTGTCTTTTGTTTTGTGTGATTCTCTAGGTTCCTCTTAAAGGCAAGATCACCATTTCTTGAAGTCGAGCAAGCTCAAGTCCATGAGTTACCATGCTTCGTCATCATCAAGACAACTGAGGTTCTCTTGTTGATAGTTCTTTCTTCCTCCGTAGATGTGTTGTGTTGAAGGCATTAGTGAAGGATGCCGAAAGAGTCAAGACGAAAGCATTAGTGAAAGGTGCTTAACGTCCGTGTCAAAAACATTAGTGAAGAATGCTAAAGGTGGCAAGACGAAGGCATTAGTGAAAGGTGACAAGCGTTGTGTCAAAGGCATTAGTGAAGGATGCCTAGGAATCAAATCAAGTGGCATTAGGGAAGAATGCCTAGGAATCAAATCAAGTGGCATTAGGGAAGAATGCCTAGGTCGTATAATCGATTAGGTGCATCGTTATACATATAGTATTAGTTTATTTCCAAGGATGGTGATATCCTTTATGGTGTTGTAATAAGAAGTGGATCTCCTTGAGATTAGGTGTTGTGTTGTGTTGGGTAGTAGTTCCTCCATTGTAATGGAACTAGGTACTTAGCCTAGTACCTGATAAAGGGTAGGCGACGTTGTGATAGGTGTGGTTCATCTTGGTGTGAAAGAACCCGGTGGTTAGCCTAGTACAGGAAAAAGAGTAGGCGACGTTGTGAAGGCTTCTCCGCTATAAAGAGATTGGTGTAGTGTAGTGTTTACGAACTCTCGAGTAGGTGACCCGGGGAGTGGAGTAGGGCAAGGAAGGTGTCCTTGTATCCGAACCACTATAAATACTCGTGTCGTGGTTATGTGCTTCTTACTCTTTATATTTCATTACACTTTTATATATTTATCTATCAACGTCCAACATACACATCAAAATAGATTGACATAAGTCGATCTTAATATTTAAAAGGAAGTTTTAAATTGGTAAAACTATTCAACCCCCCTTCTAGTTTTCCACATCCCGAAAGAGCACTTTTCTTTATTAACGAGTCTTTAAGTTAGACTCAGAGCCGCGGGGCTTTATGGGGGCCTTTGGGCTTGGCCGACTTCCTCCACGTCCTTCATTAAGTTATTCCTGATCCAAGCGACATTGGAAGCCGTGCGGAGGTATTCTTGGATTCCCACTTTCCGAACCTTGCAAAATTTTTCGTCCAGCCCCACATGATACCTAGTGAATTCAAATCTTTCGGCAAAAATTGGTGGTGGTTTTTTATATTGGATCCCAAGAAGCTTGCACCTGCTTCGCGCATACTCCTCATCTTCAAGGTCAATTATACTTGCTTTATATCGTGGTTCCTGGTGGTCTATGATTCCCTTTATGTTGTAGTCTTTAGCTTTAACTGAATTATCCAAATGCCCATACATGCAATCTTCTCTCGTGTCTGTCTTGTCAACATTAGTTGGGTTACCCATATCTTGAGGAGTCTCTTCATCAGGATTATCATCATTCATGCAGTCCTTCCAAATTTTATTTTTAGTGGACGTATCCACTTTTCCATATTTGATCTTTACCCAATCGTTAAACCTTAATCCACCTGACCATTGTAACCCGGTTCACTTATTGTCAGTTGTTGAATTCCACAGAAATTCATCAGCTCCTACTCTTTTGGCATTACTTCCTCCATTACAGCTGTCATCGTAAGGATCACATGAGGCCCAAGAATCCCCATCAATGGTCTTTAATATTTCGCACCAATGCTTTCGACCAACGAGCCCCTGATCTGTGGTTGTTGTTTCATGATTATTTTCATAGGGTTTACTAAGACAAAGATTAGTCCATATTTTTCTTTTATCATCATTGCTAACCTCTCCATACCTAATTCGTACCCAAACTTCGAATGTTATCTCTTTGTCATTGGTTGAGGACCATAAGTACTTGTTGTTTTTTACTCTCTCCTTTTCATGTCCCCCGTCACAGACGTCCAAGTAAGGGTTGCATGATGCCCATAGATCATATCCTTTATCGTGGTCAATAGGGATAGCCTTACACCAATGATATTTTAATTTGGGGAAGTGCTTGTAATCCACTTTCTGAACTTCGTGCCATATTTCGTCATACTCGTTTTCCATAGTTGTTGAGGTGTCATCGCGTTGTATTCCTCCCTTGTTGTGTTCCTTTGTTTTTCATCCCTGCATGTTACCATCATTAGTAGCGTAGTGCTTGTGCGCGATGGTGGGGGGAATAGCTTTGTTTTTTCCTTTCTTGATAACACAAACAGTTTCGACTGGGTGACATTTTCCAACGTCATCCATATTTAGTGTAAGCTTCTTATCGTTTATTTTTAAAGTGATGATTTTTTCGAAAACATTAATCTTAGCACGAGCAGTAGCCAGAAGGGGTCTTCTCAAAATTAATGGAATGTCGAGGTCTTCTTCCATGTCTAAAATAACAAAGTCGACAGGAAGAGTGAAATTATTGATTTTGATGAGCACATTCTCAATTATCCCTCTGGGTATGCTAACCGTTCTATCAGCCATTTCTATAGTCATGCAAAGGGGTTTGATGGGGCCGAGATTCAATATCTTACACATAGAGAATGGCATGATACTAATACTAGCCCCTAGGTCAGCTAAGGCATTGATATTATGTAAATTATTAATAGAGCAAGGAGAATGAAACTTCACGGTCTTTTTCCTTGAGAGGATTTGATTCGGGATGACAATGAGCATCCGCATTTAATTTTACTTTATTTTCCATAGCGACTTCAATTTACATACGTAATTCATCCTTTTGGAAGCTCGTCTTGTTACACATGATTTCAGCTTGTTTTTGCAGTTCAGAGAGCTCCTCTTCATCGTATTTGAAAGGGGTATAGAGGGGTTTTCCGTTGCTGGAGTATATGGCATTACAAAAATTATCGTCAAATGAATTGTCTTGATTAATTTCACTTTCCTCAATAATTTTTTTGTTGTCATCCAGATCCCTATGCTGTTCAAGGAGAGTGGTTCTAGTATCTTGGAATTTTTTGAACAATGCGTTCTTGTTGGCTTGCCGCTTATCATCTTCTTCCAGATACTTATTTATTGATTCCTCGAGCGAAGAATTTCTTGTTTTGAATGAATCTTGATTAAAACTTTGATGGAAGGGTTTTCCTTCTCCATACATTACCTTTTCGACTCGGGGGCTTATATTTTTCATAGGAAAATCTCCGGTTGGGCCCCAGTCTTCACTTTTATTGCATCCAATCCGAATAGCATGAACGTTTTCCTGGAGCTTTTTCATGTCTCTTCCAAGGTTTTCCAATTTTCTTGAAATGGTGGCAATGCTTATTGAACCTCTTTCAAGGTTTTGGTTGTTTCCCCCATTGTGGCATTTTTGAGAGTGATAGGCAAGTTTTTGAATGGCTTCAAGGGCTAGAGTAGGAGTCATGTTCGGGATAGGTCCTTGATAGTCCAGCATCTGTCTTGTAGTTACGTTGATTCCTTTGTAGAAGATGTTGACCTTTTGCTGGTTGTTCAGATCATGAGTAGGACATTTGTAAAGGAGATCGTTGTATCTATCCCAGGCTTGATATAATGTTTTGTTAGGAATTAGAAAATCCATTCGTTAAAGAGTCGGTCACCTCAAGTATATGTATTCGTTAGAAAACTTCGTGAGTAAATAGTTAAGTTATGTTAATAAGTAGTTAGTTAAGTAACACCGTGGAGGACGGACGGTCTTTACCCACCGTATGCATGATCCACGCCCGTAGGTGGCGTTTATTGTAAGACACTATAAATACCCTCTACCTCCCAAGGTAGAGGGTTCGAGCTCAATACCATTTTCTTTGTTTTACATAGTTCCCAGCCTCTTCCTTTCTCTCTAGAACTTTCTCTCTCTAAAACTTGTAAACGCCCCATATGTTATTGGTTTGATGTGTTTGTGAAATCCTATATCTTACAATTGGTATCAAGAGCCATGGTTTGATCACTCATCTTTCATGCTCTTTGTTTTGGTGGATTTCATAAGGTTTTTGGGGTTATAAGTGTTTAGAAGAGTTTGAATCATTTGGTCAATTTCTTATGTTAAAACTTGAATTTTGATAGTACTTTTGTGTTTAGGATCATCATATGTGCTTAGGTTTCGAATTGGAAGGCTTGAATCATCGTGGTTGGGCTATTTTTTATTGTTAAAGTGGTTGTTTTTAAATATTGTACTAAGCGAGTTGAGCCACGGTAAAACGTTTCTTCGAAGCGAGTTGCTTTGTTATTGGAAGCGAGTTGGTTTATGCGACTTGGCTATTTAGCGAGTTGATTCTTTAAGCAACTTGAGTTCTAAAGCGACTTAGCTATTAAGCGAGTTGTATTGGCAGCGAGTTGGTTTATGCTACTTGGGTGTTAAGCGAGTTGTCTCTGTATGCGACTTGGCTATTTAGCAAGTTGACTTTTTATGCGACTTGGGTTTTAAACGAGTTGTTTCTTTAAGCGACTTGTCTTTTAAGCGAGTTGATTGTTTAGCGAGTTAATACCAAAGCGAATTGACTGTTTAGCCACTTGTCTATTGAGACTTGTTACTTCTTAGTGCTACATTTTACGGTTGTTCTTTTGGTTTAGTAAAATCCGTGAAAGAATCTATTTCCGGTTTAATCAAAGAATAGTAAAATCCGTAGAATCTGAATCATGTCTAACAACATACCTACTATCGCTTCGATTGTGGCGAGGATGTTCAGCGGTGGATCGATTCTCGTCCACCCATGCTTGATGTAGGCGATTATGACTCATGGGCTCAACGAATTAGGTTGTATTGCTTGGGAAAGGAAAATGGAGTTAACATTCTCAAGTCAATTGATGAAGGACCTTATCAAATCGAAACTACCGAGATGTTCTTGAAACTACTGCAGATGGTACAATGACCTTAGGATTGGACACGAAAGGCGATGATGAGCTCGGTGATAAGGAGAAAAGAGATATGATGTCGATATCGGGGCTTCAAACATTATACTTGTGGTCTTCCAAAAGATATCTACAAGCTTATCAATCACAACACCGAAGCCAAGGCGGTTTGGGATAATGTCAAGATGCTTCTTTCGTGTTCGAATTGACTAAGGAAGACCGAGAATCACAATCGTATGATGAATTTGAGCACTTTAAGATGAAACCGTAAGAAAGTGTCTATGAATATTACGTGAGATTCCACAAGCTTGTGAATGACATGAGGAATATCAAAATGACCATGCCAAATATTCAATTTGAACTCAAAGTTTGTGAACAACATGAATCCCGAATGGCACAAATTTGTCACCTCTGTGAAGCTAACCAAAGGATTAAAGAACACCAACTATGAGCAATCAGATGCCTTCCTTCTTCGAATGAGAGGCATGCTATGTTTGAACAAATGATTCTTGAGCAGCTCAAAACTAAAAGGGAGAAACAAGTTCACAAATGATTCAACACCTTTTACACCAATGTTGGAATTACCACCAAAGCTTCTCAAGTCATACCCATGTGTAATGGTAATTACAAGCTCATTCCCCGACCCAAAATATAAGCCTCCGGACTCAAACACACTCATGGAAAACTTTATCAATCAACTGCTCTCATGGTTAGTCAAAATATGAATTCCACCACACACCAACAATAACCTCGAGCGACATCCAATCCACACAATTAAGCTACAATCGAGAGATGGTATGGTAGTGGTGCGAATGTTCAAGGAAGACGGTATGAACAAGGGATGATTGGAGCAGGTTATGGTAATGGTGGAGGAAATGTGGTTAATCAGAATCGAGGAAGAAATGCCAATCAAGGGCAACCAAAGCCAATCAAATGCTACAACTATGGTGGTGAGGACATATTGCGAGGAACTACACATCTCCAAAACGTCCACGTAATGCGAGAATACTTGAGGACAAGATGTCAGGTGCAAGCTCGGAGACGGTGGAGCGGTTTGGATGAAGAAGAGTTGTTGTTTCTTGCGGATGGAAATGCCAAAACATATGATGTTGATGTGGATGAGCGACCAATTCAGAAATAGGTCACAATCATCAAAATGCCTTTCAAGTTGCGAGACTATGATGCATTTGACTCGATGTCGATGATGAACCTCCGCCTGCAGACAATTTTCATGGCAAGCATCTCACCGTGGTCTCTCCAAAGGTCTCATCACTACAAAGAGTCGGTCCTTCCAAAGATTCAATCATCTCCGAGGTATTAAAACTATACGATGAAGTTGATGAGCAAGAGATGCATAACAAAGTACAATCACATCTAACTAATGAATCGATATGAATAATGTGGGTAATAGTAATATTGTCCCATATGATCAATATGTGATTCAAAGGAAAAGTGAGATTGTACCAAGTGATGCATCTTCTGCGATCAATGATGACTATGTTTTTGATGAATACACCCATGAGCCCACGATGATTCATTATCTCCGAATCGAATGCCTATAAGGAACAAGTTGCTATTTATGAACAACGGGCTAAGTTTGAGTTAACTACCCGTGAGCAGGAAATGGATGACCAAATGCGTACAATTATCAGAAAAAGTAAGTTTAGAGAAGAAGTATTAAAACAAGATTTAATCTCCTTACAGGAAAAGCTTTCTAAAACTGTTAAGCAAAAACAAGAACTCCAAAATAATGTTAAAGTGCTTAAACAAGAATTTAATGCTAAGGAATCAAAACTTTTGAATGACTTTTCCAATCTAAAAACTTTGAAAAACAAGCTTGAAAATAAGTTGTACGTCTGAGGAATACCATTCATCGCTCACATGATCACTAAGCATAGAGTTCTCGCGATAAGCATAGCATTCCCTCGTAAAGGAACCCAATCTCGAATACGAGAAAGTGGCTAAAGAAGCTCGGAAGGTAATATATGATGGTAATGAAATCCTTAAGCCTAGGCAGAAACCTAGTTCTTGTTGAGTGCACTGAGGAAGATATGCAATTAGATGAAGTCACTAGGGATAAAATGAATAAGAAGCTAAAAGATCATGAGTGTAAAAAGCAAAACATAACGTACAAACTCCATGATTACACTAAAGAAATTGGATTTCCCTGAACAAGTTTAAGTCTCAAACTCTATTAACCCCAGAACAAGTTTTTAGGAAAAAGGACATAGATATGCAAAAGGCTAATGCACTTGTTAAAACAAGCACTCCCCTTAGGAAAATGCCTCCAAAGAATCGTGGTATCCTCCAAATACACCAATGCATTTAGTTCCTAGATCTATTCCCACTAAGAGCAAGACCTTAATCACTGTATGTTGTTTATCAACTATTTGTTGATTTTGAGAAGACATGTAAGAAAAGGATCACACCTCTCGGGATAATCGAATGGGAGAGGGTTTGAGCAAACTAAAGAATGCTATTTAACTGAGGTCATGCCTTTCTTTAAACAATTAAAAGGTCAATTTGAGAGTCTTCAAAAATGGATAGACTCAGATATTAAAGAAATGGAAAAGGAATTTGATGCAATGATAGTTGAGGTTAATGATTATGAACGGGAACTCAAATATAATGAAATTGAAAGGAAGAATTTTCATATTTTAAATGAGAACTTAGTATTAAGTTGTGTGGCTCAAGATGTGTTTTATACTGTTACTAATCATTTTATTACTGCTTCTCAATTTCATGAATTAACTGTTGCTTTGAAACTTTCCCATGATCGTGTCATTGAGCTTGAAAACCAAAACTCAGAACTAAATGATAAAATTGATCGGGATGATCACGATAATTTGGTAAAACATCTTTCTAAGCTAGAAGTTGAACATTTTGATTTGCAACTAAAATATCAACATCTCAAAGAAAATGTCAAAACCTCAAACATCATGACATCCTCAAATGTTCCAGAGTTTGATGCACTTTTTGAAATAAACAAACGTGACGAACAGATTCGAGCTCACAGTAACACGATCCGAAAGTTGAAAGCCCAAATTTCACAATTAAAGGGTGAAAAGAACAATGCGACTGCTCCCAAATGCCTCCTCCTTTAGATTCTCGGTGTTCTCAAACTTTTCATCTTCAAAACTTGGTTAATGCTTTACAAAAGGAAAATGAGAGTTTTCTAGAAGAAAATGAAAAGATTAAACGACACTTTAAAGAGTTATATGATTCAATGAAAGTCACTCGTGACAAGAACAACGAAAAAATAACGTCTTTACAAAAGGAAATTGAGAATCTAAGGAGTCAAGTAAAAGGGAAAATGCCACTTGTCTTCAATGAGAATGTTGCATCAAAGTCATCCACTGACTGTAAATATACCGTGACCGTTAAATACATTCCTCCTCATCTTAGAAATAACGAACTGGTGTTTCATAACTATTTCGCTCACCTTAAGGATAGTCTAGAATGCCTCCGTGAGATTTATGAAGAGGATTACATAAACAAGCCACTTGATAGTGAAATTAGGTTTGCTTGCATTCAGGCAAAACGATCTCAAGAGCTGTTAGAATGTTTAAGAGCGACATGTCCAAAATCCTTATGTGAGAAAGATAAAGTCGTGATGCCTTGTTCTATGCCTAGTGCTAAGTATGCAAACCATTCTATGCCCAGTGTTAAGAAAGTGAACTTTAAAGTGCCCTCAGTAGTGAGATCCCCGCACTTCTAGTTCGGGAATGCAAAGGTAGCCCAACCAACTAATGTTCCCATAATTCCTCTACAGAGTAATCGGTGACACAAAAGCAAGCGGGTCAAAGCCTCCGGAAATACAAAGCAAGATAGGACCTCATAAGGTAAGAATGTGCAATGAAAGAAAGTAGAATATCACCCTAGGAACATTAAGTTTGAGTTGAATAAAATGAATCATGTTGATTCTAGTATTAGCTATAAGCGTCTCGTAATTAATTTGAATTACGCTACTTTTGGCAAAACATGTAATGATGATTGCTTGGTTTCATTACTAATCATGAATGTGGTGTGAATGAGTTGATTAATCTTTGTTAAATGCCCCGTTAAGGCTGTAATGAAAAAATCACGCTAAGAAGGGTAGAAAGCAATGGCGAAAGAAGGTTAGAAAACGATTGGAAACCCACAGGAAGGAAATTTAGTAACATAGGTTATCGGTGGATACCTACTAGCCGCAAATTCAATCTTAATGAGATTTTCCTAAATTATCTAGATTAATGCCCATTAGGAAATGGATGCCTCTTGGTAGAACTATTCCTTAAAAGTGAACATACTTTGAATAGGTCGAATGCATACACTAGCACCGCATCAATCACTCGATGATTCCATTGTTTCTACTTCGATGTGGGTGTTCCAATTATTGTTACTAACCAAATGGAACCCATTCTTGCATGGGGATCCCAATTATCCGATTATCCATTCTTGTCTCGTGTTCAACCGCAGATCGTTCAAATCGCTTACGTGGTACTGGACTCATTGTTCCAAGCATATGACTGAGACCGGTCATGCTCATGAACTTCGTGAGTAAATTCATCGGAATTTATTAGATTCGGGAACGATCATTTCGGTGCTATTATGGGTTATGGAGACTATGTTGTTGGTGATAGTGTAATCTCCAGGGTATATTATGTAGAAGGTCTTGGTCATAATCTATTTTTTGTTGGTCAATTCTGTGATTCCGATCTAGAGGTGGCTTTTAGAAAACATACTTGTTTCGTTAGAGAACTTAATGGTGTGGAAATTTTAAGAGGAACACGGGGTTCAAATCTATACACCATCTCTATCGAAGACATGATGAAGTCTTCTCAATCGCTTGTTGTCAAAGGCTTCAAAACAAAATCATGGTTATGGCATCGCTGTCTCAATCACTTGAACTTCGCACCATAAATGATCTTTCGAGAAAGGACTTAGTAATAGGCTTACCTAGACTAAAGTATGAAAAGGATCATCTTTGTTCAAGATGCCAATTGGGAAAAATCAAGAAGTATGCCCACAAACCCAAACCTACAAACTCGCTTATGGAAGTTCTTCATATCATTCACATGGATTTATGGACCCATGAGAGTGCAAATATTTTGGGAAGAAATATGTGTTAGTTGTGGTTGATGATTACTCTCGATTTACTTGGGTTAAGTTCTTAAGGACAAAGGATGAAACTCGAGATATCATCATTAAACTTATCAAGCAATTGCAGTTCGACTTAACAAAAGCTGTCGAATCATCCGAATGACAATGGAACGAGTTTGTCAATAAAGAACTTAGTAAGTTTTATGAAACTGTTGGAATCAGTCATCAAAGAAGTGTTCCTCGAACTCCTCAACAGAACGGTGTAGTTGAAAGACGAAATTGAACTCTTGTAGAAGCCGCAAGAACAATGCTGATTTACTCAAAGGTTCCAATGTTTCTCTGGGCTGAAGCCATTGCCATTGCATGCTACACTCAAAATCGATCCCTAATTCACACTTCTCATGGAAAAACTCCATATGAACATGTCCACAATCGAAAACCTAATCTTTCATTCCTTCGTGTGTTTGGTGCATTGTGTTATCCAACTAATGAGGGTCAAGACTTAGGCAAACTTAAAGCTAAAGCGGACATTGGAGTATTTGTAGGATATGCACCAAACAGAAAAGGATACCGAATCTACAACAAAAGAACCCGAAATATCATGGAAACAATTCACTTTACGTTCGATGAGTGATCGGTCAAATGGCTCCGGGACAACCCAGTTACGGACCCGCATCTCAACCCTCATCAAGTAGTCCCATCGCCTACTCTTGTACACAATTCCTCTCCAAAGAACTCCATATGTACCACCTTCGTAAGATGATTTGAAGAAATTATTTGATCCAATGTTTGATGAACACTATGAGCCAATTATTAGTGATCATCAAATCCATCAACAGGCTGCTCCTACCCTGTCAACGAAGTTAACCCTTCAGTATCTATGTCATTGAGTCAAGAAGCTCCTGCTGCAGATCACTCACTCTCATCATGATATCATCAATCATCGAGTGTACATCATGGTAATGTTTCTGGCACCTATGATGGAGATAACCCTTTTGCTACTCCCAAAGATGCTCCCTTTGAGAACATATTTGCTCCTGAACCTTCATCAGAACCATCTTCATCAGGAGAAATCGACTCTGCTACTTCAGCTCCCCAACAACAACCACACGAACACCTTAGAAAATGGACACATGATCATCCATTGGACAACATCATTGAAATCCTCTCGTCCAAGATCCACACGTAAACAACTTGCAACGATGCCTTATGGTGCTTCTTCAACTCAGTACTATCCAAGGTCGAACCAAAAGACGTTAAAGCGGCAATGAATGAAGACAGTGGTTCAATGCCATGCAAGAAGAAATTCATGAGTTTGATCGACTAGATGTATGGGAATTAGTACCGCTTACGATCGTGCTATGTTCATTGCTCTAAAGTGGATCTTCAAAGTAAAACTTGATGAGCATGGTGATGTGTAGGATCGAAATATTATTGTGTTTGATGATTCGGGTGGTCTTGGATGATCAAAATACATGTTAGACATTTTAGAGAGAAAAAGTAGAGAGAGGGAGTTTTCTTAGTAGAGACTTGTAGCACAAAAATGTAAGGTTAGATTGAAAAGCTCCACCCCTTCCAAGGATGGAAGGGGTATTTATAGTTACAGACAAAACGACCTCCTATCGGCCTGTGGATCAGGTATACAGTGGGTAAAGACCCGTCCTTCCTCCACGGTGTTACACTAAACTATTCTATGCTACAAACTAACTAATTAACTACAATATAACGTAAATAACTACAAGTCTACGAGCAAAACTATGCTAGACCATAATTGGGGTGACCAACACTTTAACATGGAATTTCCAATTCCTAACAATCTCCCCCTAAGGGAGGTCACCCCATGAAATACATTTTGCATCCTAGCATTCTTTCTTTGACTTTGGTTCGGAGCTCGTAGACTTCAATTCTTCAAGTTCCGCAATCTTTGTGCATTTGTAGCGATTCTTCAAAGTCCGCATTGATTTGTACTTTTAAGTGGAGGCCTTTAACTGATCCACATCTTTGATGATCTTGAGCTTTCATTGAGATCATCACCACAATAAATCTCGGATCACCCTTTTGTGTTGCCATCATGTGAAGTTGTGACTTTCGGACCGACATGCTCACACTTTTGAATCATGACATCTTTCCATCGAATAGCGGAAGCTTTCTTGGTTCATGATATTTGCGCAGCAGCGAAGCATAGTATAGAAATATCGTAACCGATTAAGTAGATATGCACCGCTTATGATTTCTTCAATTAAGTGTAGATCTTTGTGAGCATGCGGCTTTGGATTGACTCCTCAATTTCGATCACCGCAACCGTCAAATGTACCGCAAACAACGATTAGCAATAAAACACATGAAAGTGTCTTTGATCACTTTCGTTGAATTGAGGTACACGCCCACGGTTCCCGTTGATCAAGACAAGCATTACTCGTGATCGTGTATAATTCAAGAATCTCCTTGATGTGGTTTCGCAATGTTATAGCCGTTCTCAAACCGAACATCTCAAAGAAGACAACACGGAGTGAGTGAACCAAATAATTAAGATTCACCGATTGATGAAAATGATTTGAAAACAATCGCATATTGCTTAGAAGAAAGAGTTTTGCAACACGATGAAGGTTTTATGAGAAGATCAATTTTCAATCATAAATACTTTTGTATTTGAAAAGAGTACACATTCGATGTGCTAGATAAAATAAGAGATTCGCACATCGAACGGTTTTTCCAAAAGTATTTTTTTCAATCAGAGATACTTTTTGAGTTTGAAATATGAATACACATTCGATGTGCTAGAGAAAAGGAAGATTTGCACATCGAACGGTTTTTCCAAAAGAATTCGTCAATTCCATTCCTGGACCAAGGTTGATTCACAAGTGAATCACCCCATTGTTTCTATCCAGTTGTCACAAGCTTGATCTTACGAGAAGATCTCACATGTCACCCACCAAGAGCTTGTTTGATGTTGGCTCTAGGAAGGATTTCCTTCTTCATCGTGAATATTTACATATCGCTCGGATGTTCTGGTAATACCACAAGGATAATGCATAGGACTCTTAATATATACTTATTTTCCACATTGTGTGAAACAGCAAGTCTTCAAGAATAGTGTCCTAATGAGATATTGTGGATGATCTCTTGGCTCTAGACTCAATTAGTGCACATATGGTTTCCTATGCCGGAGACTAGAGAGAGGGTCTCCTTCTTCAATATCAACGATCTCTAAGAAAAATTCGATAGATTATGTAGGTTCCCCGTGAGAATGAAACAAGCCCTTTTAAGAGGAACTTGAGTTGCTTGGGAAGTTTAGTGCAGTGCGTCACTGGGTCCATGACGTCTTGTCTTCAATACCGCTTACCTTGGTAACCACCAAGAGTATATGTAATGAACCCGGTTTACGCCTCTAAGGTTGAATTATTGGAGGCTATTTCTTTTCACCCTTTTCACATTCATTTCTTTTCATTCTTCAACCCTTCATGGCTTACCGAGACTTCATTACTAGAACCTTGTTGGGTTTATTCTAGTTCTAGCTCTATCTCAGTCCGCACTCTTCCCATATCTCACTTTTCTCCTTTTATCATCATACCTAAGGACTCTACACTATCTAGTGGATTGTCCCTAGGTAGATCCCTCCAGCTCTATCGGATCGTGGGAACTAATACCTAACTTCACCATCCTTATAACTCCATACATAAAGTAAAATGGTCGGTCTTTTGGTACAGTTCATTCCTTTTTTAAACCAATTGAAGAATCATTTGGAAAAATCAATCAAGGTACTTGTGATATAAAATCAAAGCATTTTGTACCTTAATTGTTTTGATCATTTAGAAAACCTCCCCCTCAACATGTGCATATGATCTAGAAATTGTTTAGCACATGGAGGCAAGAGGACTTTGAAATATTTTCTTTGATCACAATTTTCATAGAAAAAGCCATTTGATTTTCTTGGTAAATTCTCCCCCTCAATATGTGCATAGGATATTTGAAATCATTTTATCACATAGAGGCAAGAGGCTTTTGAAGTACTTCCACGATTGTATTGCCATACAGAAAACCATTAGAAAATCAATCAAGGTACTTTATGATGAAACATAGAAAACTTTGTACCTTGATAGTATATTTTCTTTTGAAATGCTCCCCCTCAATATATGCTTCGAGATTCGAAAGGGTTTAGCACATATGGGAGAGCAGCATGCATTTTTGAATCAAGTCGATCATCATTTATCAGATTTCATTATTAAATCACAAATTCTCCCCCGATCAAAAATATCAAACCCTTTGAGATTTTGGATCCCAAGTGATTTAATAAGGTTTAGAAAACATGGGAGAAAATGTGCCTTGTTTAAATACTCATCTTGTTTTTGGATAAATGCTTCTCCTCAACATGTGCATCGTGTATTTGAAATCGTTTGGCACATGGAGGCAGGAGTGCCTTTAAAGGACTAAAACAGATTTGAGATTTAAATCACGATCTCTCCCGATCAAAATATCAAACCATTTGAGATTTGTGATCCCAACCGATTTAAATCATTTAGAAAAGTTTGGGGAAAGACGTGGCAAGATTTAATTTTGAAATAGACCGATAAGGATCAATTTAAAACATTAAAGATTGTTAGTGTCGTATGATAGTTTTTAAGAGATCTTTGAGTAAAATAAAACAATTTCACAATCAAACAAGAACAAAAAAAATTCATTTTGAAAGACCTTTGACCTTTGAAGAAAATCATACCATGACATAACATTAAATCTTTAGATCACCACTTTTTGTTGTACAAAGCGGAACTTTTGTGAAGAAATATCGTTTGAAAATATTTTATTTTAAATCACTCTCCCCCTCAATCGATGACCGTAGTCGATGATTGAGTGACTTAAGTTTTGATAAAATGAAGTCTGGTGATTTTCAAAATTTAGTTCAATTTATTTTCAAAAACAACATTTTCCATTTTCAAAACAATTTAATCAAATTATTCAAAATTGTTTAAAAATCGTATCCTGCACAAAGATACGTTAGGTGGAGAGAATCATAAGCTGCTTTTGTTGATGTTGTTGTAGGGCTTGGAAGAAAACCGTCTGCAGATGCAGTGAGACTTCTTACGTTGAATTTGAATGCCAACTGAGGTGAAATTAAGCTCCGCTTCTTCAATCACTTAGAAGAAAACCATCTGCTGATGCAGTGAGACCTCTTACGTTGCATTTTTCCATGCCAACACTCCATAGATGTCCAATTAAGCACCGTTTCTTCATTTGTCAACCTAAGATATAGTTACCCTTTCCTTTCGGCATCCAATCATCTTCAATTTTGGGATCCGGATCGGGAACATTCTTATATACCGATATACCTGCATATGTTAGTGGACACAAACAAATATATGGTGGTCGACATCACCCAAACAGCAATCGACTAATAACAATCAATTCAACATATCAATCAGATCATATAAGGTATGGGAATAATGTGTTCCTCAAACTCTAATCATCTAATCCTAGCAATCATATCCTAGGCACCTAGTCCTTCAACGTAGGTTAACATCATTTTTAATTAAGCATATTAGGATAATTAAGAAAGCTCGTTAGATGATGTAAATTTGAAAAACATTCTCCCCCTCAATTAATGACTCTTTCTGAAAAGTTTAAAAACGCTGAAGTCATTGATTGAGTTTTTCAATTATTACGAAAACTCTGAATCAGATTGATTTGTAAGCAACTCATTTTCCACCATTTTTGAATACACCAAATATTTTTCTGAAGAATTTTAGATGGAAAAACATTTTTGTAGGAACAGCAGTCCTTCGACATACTTTCCTCAATTTTTTTTAGGATAAGTGCACAAAATATTTTAAAATTTTGTTTAGTGCAGCACTTTCCTTTCTATAAAGAGCGGGTTGCTATCTGAAATAATAGCAAACCATTGTTTTAAGCACGTTCTGATCGAGTAATCGCAAGCCATAGTTTGTGACATGTTTTGAAAAATATTTACATCTCCTCGCTCGAACTTCATCTATGGTCCCGTACACTATTGAATGACATTTCTAAGACCACGATGTTATCGATACCGAAGACATGTCATAGAAAACATATTTTTGGTATTTTGAAATTTTCGATTTTTATGGGGTTTTGTTGATTTTATATTTTTCTATTTTCTTTTGTTGGTTTTATATTTTTCTATTTTGTTTTGATAAATAATTACAAAGAAAGATTAGATGATATAGATTAAGAAGGATGACGATATGAGTACCGAGATAAGGATATCGACCAGCACCGTTGAAGAAGATAGTATTCATCATCTCTTAAACTTCCACCACCAAAGCTTCCGAGGCTCGAATAGAAGATAGAACATGAGCCTTTGAGAAAAGAGACTTTGGCGACTTCCCCAAACCGAAAATCCTTTAGTGAAAGCGATTCAAAGCTTTCTTTCAAGCTTCCATTAGCCAGTGCACAAAGAAGCACACCATTATCATCGATCTTGTCGCTCCTTTTAAGAATAATCACCGTGATTCTTCGCTCGAGGTTATATCATCCAATAGAAGAACAACATCGTATCATCCCACACATAAAACAATCTTCTCAAATTTCCTTTTCAACCGACGTCAAGCGATCCATTCCAAAAGGTGTCAAGAGAACAATTCCCCAAGTAGTTGAATTGATGTAGTCGATCTCTTTGTATAATGCTCAAGAACTCTCCGAATACACATCATGAGGGTAATGAAGAACACCTCCCAATGTTCACATCTTTTGTCCCTCGATGATAGTGTATGAAGCTCAAGAACCCGTACACCAATATCCAAGAGCTCTCCGAATACACATAATGAGGGAATGAAAACACCTCCCATGTTCACATTTTTCTTCCCCGATGATCGTGTATGAAGCTCAAGTATCCGGTATACCAATACACAAGGAATGAATAATCGATAACATTGAAGAAGCGTGCCAAGTCATCGATTATCTCTGGGTGACAATCTCTGCGGATGTCAACTCCGAATAAGTGATTATATCTACGAATCATCGATTAAGCACTCAAGTGAAACAAATGAGCATCCCCAATGTACACAATCTCTCCTTGATTATTGCGATGTCATCGAAATCACCACACACTTGTGTACCTCTTTATCTTGAAACTTTCTTTAACCTCTCTTCCTTACATAGTTGGAATAAACACTAAATGCCATGAGTCAAACCTTGAGTTTCTCTGCGGTACTGACATTTGTCTTCCCGGGATATCTTCAATCACTTAGAAGAATTAAGTTCATCAAGTTTACTCGCCATGAGTCAAACCTTGAGTTTCTCTCCGGTAATAACATTTGTCTTCCCGGGATATCTTCAATCACTTAGAAGAATTAAGTTCATCAAGTTTACTCACATTTAGATGCTTGTCTCCTTTCCCATTTCTGGTTTTGATACTTCAGAATCAGCAACAAATAATAAGCCCGTATACTAGAAATTTGTTAAGAATAACATCATAAGCTCAGATGTATATGTGAGAATCAACTTGCTGAAGAATATGAGCAAGTCTAATTGGGGATTAAATTTGGCATTTCAATATCCCCCAATTAGTGCTCTCCCCTAAACTGACGAAGATTTTCAAGTGTTCTTCTCAGCCCGGATTAAGAAGAAGTCTTTAGATCATCAAATGCAATTCGTCTTTAGTCTTCTAACATGTAGCAGAGAATGTTAGAACCGACTGAAGACTCGACCTTCTTCAAGATTGTCCAGTTGGGGAATAGGAAGTTAACATCTTCATCTCACCAATAAAGCATCCCAATTAACATACATCTTGCAAATCCCCTTAACAAATATCCCTCCCAATCAAACAAGAACAGAAAGATGTTCATCAAGGAAATCAAGAATCACCAGAACGAACACACAAAATGGTAACACCAAACAAACAATCACATCAAACAAGAAATGTAAGGTTGTTCGAATAATCATGTTGATGCGTGTCGTGAAGCATTAACCGGAAGCACTTTGTCGATAATCAACTCAAATTGCGTGTGAAGATGTCAACCAACGGCTCTAAGAAGAAAAACACCATGTGAAGATGACCCGATAAGAAGAAGCTCGGTTCTTACATGAGTTTGGAGCCGTTTGACCATTTATTCTCAAATAACAATCAACCATGCAGTAAATTCATACTTCTTCTCCCCCTCAAGAATTGCATACGGAGTTGCAATTCTTGATTGAATAAGTGAATATCTTTAACAAATGTAGTCTATTCACACTTCTCCCCCACAAAATTAGCACATGATGACTCCATCGTCATTACAGTTGAGCAAGTGGAATAAGAAAACAATCAACAAAGAGTCCTGTTCACTTGATGACCAAGCGCATGGAAAAAGCATGAAGCATGTTGATGAGAATGGTCATAATTGAGAAGATTTCTCTTTCTTAAGATAAAGCGCATCAAGCGTACACTTTTCTTTTCTTTGGGAACGAGGCTTGAATTGTTGTGTTCAAACGTCATAAGAAGATTTCTCTTCTTCAAGATAATCTTGCGCATCAAACGCATACATTTCTTTTCTTTAGAGTACGAGGCATGAACTGATGTGTTCATACGTCATAAGAAGATTTCTCTTCTTTCGAAGATAAAGCACACTGAAATGTACACTTTTCTTTTCTTTAGAGAACGAGGTTTGAACTGAAGTATTCAAACGTCATTATCTCTTTCTTTTCAATCTCTTTTGGCAAAACATGTAATCACCCCATTATCATTCAGATGTATGATAATGTATGGAGTTATAAGGATGGTGAGATTAGGTATTAGTTCCCACGATCCGCCAGAGCCGGAGGGATCTACCCAGGGACAATCCACTAGATAGTGTAGAGTCCTTAGGTATGATGATAAAAGGAGAAAAGTGAGATATGGGAAGAGTGCGGATCGAGATAGAGCTAGAATCGAATAAACCTAACAAGGTTCTAGTAATGAAGTCTCGGTAAGGATCGAAGGGTTGAAGAATGAAAAAGAAATGAATGTGAAAAGGGTGAAAATAAATAGCCTCCAATAATTCAACCTTAGGGCGTAAATGGGTTCATTACATATACTCGGTGGTTACCAAGGTAACGCCAGATTGAAGACAAGACATCATGGACCCAAAGGACGACTTGCACTAAACTTCCCAAGCAATTCAAGTTCCTCTTAAAAGGGCTTGTTTCATTCTCACGGGGAACCTACATAATCTATCGACTTTCTCTTAGAGATCGTTGATATTGAAGAAGGAGACCCTCTCCCTAGTCTCCGGCATAGGAAACCATATGTGCACTAATTGAGTCTAGAGCCAAGAGATCATTCACAATATCTCATTAGGACACTATTCTTGAAGACTTGCTGTTTTAAAAAATGGTGGAAATTGAGTTGCTTGAAAAAGATCGTGATTTAAATCTCAAATCTATTTTAGTCCTTTAAAGGCACTCCTGCCTCCATGTGCCAAACGATTTCAAATACACGATGCACATGTTGAGGAGGAGCATTTATCCAAAAACAAGATGATTATTTAAATAAGGCACATTTTCTCCCATGTTTTCTAAACCTTATTAAATCACTTGGGATCCAAAATCTCAAAGGGTTTGATATTTTTGATCGGGGGAGAATTTATGATTTAATAATGAAATCTGATAAATGATGATCGACTTGATTCAAAAGTGCATGATGCTTCCCATATGTGCTAAACCCTTTCGAATCTCGAAGCATATATTGAGGGGGAGCATTTCAAAAGAAAATATACTATCAAGGTACAAAGTTTTCTATGTTTCATCAAGTATTGTGAGGCCCGGTTTACCCAACGTAACCCACCAGTAGCAATAAAAAAAATCCCATGACCGGTCCACAAGTGTTTACCCTAAATCCATGGGTATAAAACACCACATAAAACACATCTTAACCCTAATCATTCTCATAAGCCCGCCTCTTTTATTCTCACAAACAACTCGCCACCATAGTTAACAAACCCTAATAAAACATTCAACAAAACTCAGCCACCTCTTTCCTGTATCTCATATTCCTAACGAATCTCATAACAAAAATTACCCAAGAATATTTCAACATCCAGCATCATCATGTATTCATTGAAGAACATGAGTATAATATGGAAGCCACAGGGATGGCATGAAACATATTGAATCGATTAAGCCACAGGGATGGTACGAGACATAGTTTCGGCAATGAGATCCGACCAGGCTTCAAGGTAGGTTAATCATGTTCCTTCTTAGTTGTTGAATCAAAAATGAATGAAAGATAAGTGATAATATAATTGTTATTCACTTTTCTTTATCTTTCGGATATTTATGCAACTTTGGTATAAAGGGGATCGATGATGAATGCATTTTTTGTTTATTGATCTTAAAAAGTCTTTATCTATCATTGATTAAAACGAAAAAAGTTCTGAGGTCGTTAATCACTTTAAGTATTATCCGAACAAGATGAAAGATTGAACCTAGCCGTGGTTTAGATCTTATCATCAGTTTAAGTTCGAAAAAAATATTGGATCAATGATGATATGAATGACTCGAGACATAGACTCTTGATAGTCTTGGTGTTTCATTTGAGAACTACGAGTCATACACACTGAGATCAAGTACATAAGTATGGATTTGTACATTTGTTAAGCTCAGTGATGATATCTTTAATTCGTAAGACCTTCAAGTGTCTTTGTGTACATTTGTACCACACGAAAAAAAAGATAAACAGAGATCGATAAGTGTAGATGTAGATTGAGACATGGTTTTGATAGAGTCGAGGTATTGGACTGATGATGGTTGTAAATCTGAGGTGTTGTTGATTTAGGAATAAGGTTTTGAGGTCAAGGTCTAGTTGTATTGTGGTCGTTGTCACGGTCTTTCAAGTCATAACATCTTCTTCTTCATTTCTGTAACAGTCAAGTCGCTAAGCTTTTGATACAAGTCGCTAACTTATCCTTTATGTCACAAGTCACTAACCCTTTCCAAAACACACAAGTCGCTACTTTTCTGTATAAAGTCGCTACCTTTCTTTCAAAGCACAACACGCAACTTATAAATATAAGTCGCTACCGTTTAAAGAGTCAAGTCGCTAGTATTTTTCTGTCACAAGTCGCTACATCATCAACACATCAAGTCGCTACATGGTGTAGTCAAGTAGCTACGACTTGTAAAGACAAGTCGCTACATCAGATATCTCAACTCACTATAGAAAATAAGTACAAGTCGCTTCATAGAAACACTGAATCTGGACTAATAGTGACAAGTCGCTATGAAGTGTTTTGAAATTTTCCGATGAGTTTTTCGGACAAAAAAAAACGTTCAGCTACAACAAACCCAGAAAAGATGCAAAAAAATGTTTCCTTTTAGACCCATTTTGACCATTTGACACAAATCATTCACGAACATTCACACACTTAACATCAAAACCAGATTAAAGACCATCAATATTGTTATAAAAGCTGTTTAAAAACTGTGTAAACTTGATAAGAGAAACCATTTAGCCATAACAGTTTTAAAAACAGTACATGAACAAATAAAAACTGGTTTTGAACATGGCAATCGTGAAACAAGAAATGACAACTCAAACACCACATATCAAAACAGATTCAAACATCAAAGGCCACTCAACAAACATCAAAAACAGATTCAAACCGCATGAAAGACCACTCGAAAAACAACACACCTGGCTCTGAAACCATTTGTAGGATCGAAATATTATTGTGTTTGATGATTCGGGTGGTCTTGGATGATCAAAATACATGTTAGACACTTTAGAGAGAAAAAGTAGAGAAAGGGAGTTTTCTTGGTAGAGACTTGTAGCACAAAATGTAAGTTAGATTGAGCTCCACCCTTCCAAGGATGGAAGGGTATTTATAGTTCTGATACAAAGCGACCTCCTATCGGCTGTGGATCGGTATACAGGGGTAAAGACCCGTCCTTCCTCCACGGTGTTACACAAAAATATTCTACGCTACAAACTAACTAATTAACTACAATATAACGTAAATAACTACAAGTCTACGAGCAAAACTATGCTAGACCATAATTGGGGTGAGCGACACTTTAACATGGAATTTCCAATTCCTAACATGATGTATTAAAGAACAAGGCTCGATTGGTTGCAAAAGGATACCGTCAAGAGGAGGTATTGACTTTGAAGAATCATTTGCTCGCTTGCACGCATCGAGGCAACCGTAATCTTCCGGCTAATCTTGCAAGTAAGAATATGATAGTCTATCGATGGATGTAAAGACGGATTTTCTTAACGGAGATCTTAAAGAAGTCGATACGCCACCCAACCGGAAGGTTTGTGAATCCAGCATCCTACTCATGTCTATCGCTTGAAGAAAGCTTTTACGGCTTGAAGCAAGCTCCAAGGGCATGGTATGATACACTATCAAATTTTCTTCTATCTACCGGATTCAAAGAAAGGAGCAGTTGATCGACATTGTTCACCGTAAAATCAGGCAAACATTTAATTCACATTCAAATCTATGTTGATGATATTATCTTTGCCTCGATCGACCCCAATGAATGCGACCGTTTTCTAAGGAGATGGACTCAAATTTCAAATGTCAATGATGGGACAAATGTCATTTTCTTGGGATTACAAATTTCACAAAGTCCCGAGGCATTTTATCAATCAATCTAAATATGCAAATGAAATTTTAAAGAAATTTGGATTTGACACTTGTGACACCGCTCACACCCCATGGTGGAACGTACCAAACCGGATGAGGACCACTCGTGGATCATGGTAGATCAAACGAAATATCAAGTATGATTGGATCCTCGATGTACCTCACGACCAAGAGACCGATATTCGTTACAGTATGCATGTGTGCTAGATACCAAGCTAAGCTTCACCAAAAAGCACATTGAAGCGGTTAAACGGGTCTTCGGTATTCTCAAGGAACCATCAACATGGGACTTTGCACCAAGGACACCGGTATGTCACTAATGCCCTATGCACATGCTAACCATGCAGGATGTCAAGATACACGTCAAAATGCGCCCGAGGTGATCGATTTTTGGGTGATAAACTTGTGATCCGGTCTTCAAAGAAACAAATGAGTACTTCTATATCCTCTACGAGGCTAAATACATATCCATGTCATCTTGTTGTGCTCAAATCCTATGGATGAGATCCCATTATCGACTATGGCTTTGAATTCAACAAAATCCTTTGTATTGTGATAACAAAAGTGCCATTGCTCTCTCTTGCAACAATGTTCAACATTCAAGAGCAAAGCACATCGACATTCGACATCATTTCATTCGGGAACAAGTGGAAAAGGTGTGGTAGAACTCTATTCTATGAGGACTGAATACCGGTTAGCGTACATCTTCACCAAAGCTCTTCCTAGAGAACGTTTTGAGTTTATCCTTCCACGACTTGGTCTAAAGAGTCTACAACCGAATACTAAACGCCTTCAAGAGGAAGACGAGGAGTAAATGGTTTTTCTTCATCTATCTCTTGTATATACTTATTCAAAAGCAAAATACAAAATTTTAAAACCCACAAAAGAAAATAGAAAATATAAAATTTTCAAAATCCATAAAATTAGAAAATCTTGAAAATCCCAAAAATAGTGTTATTTTGTCATGTTTTTCTTATTCGATATCATCTACGGACTTTGTGTTGACATTCAAAGAATGTCACGGGTTTTTAGATGTTCTTCGAATGTACATAAATTGCTTTTAAAAAAAATGAGACGGAGAAAAATGGTGGTTTATTGTCATTTCAGGCAGTAACCCATTTTAAAAAAGAAAGAACAGAGCCATGCTTAATCTTATTTTTCAAATCTCATGCTCTGATTCTTAAAATAAAAGTTTGTCACCAAAAAGACAAATGTTTTCTTTCCAGATATTTTTTCGTCTAATGATTCTTCTGAAAAATATTTGTCAACAAATGAAAACAACATTGCTTTGAAAATACCTCGGACTCTATTTTTGAAAATCATCCGGGCTTATCTTTGTCAAACTCTCTAACACTCAATCAACAACTCATTTCATTGATTGAGGGGGAGAATGATTTCAATTTAAAAGGTTATTTTTCAAACAATTAGCACGTAAAAGAGCAAGGTCTACCTTTGGAAAATCAAAAAGAACGATGTTTTATACAATTGATTCAAGACCTTGTCTTATGTTATGTTTTCAAAAGATATGTATGCATGATTGGTCAATGGAGTTTAAAGTCTCAAAATCTAATCCTTATCAGTTAAAATGTCTTTCAAAAGCAAGTCACTATTCTCCTCAAAAGCTCTCAAAATTTAATTTAAATCAATAGAGATCACAACTCTCAAAGGATTTGAGAGTTGTGATCGGGGGAGAATTTGTGATTTAAATTGGATTTAAACTGATAATTCGATAAATGGTGTTATACGTGATTAACAAGCTCTCCTCCTGCATGTGCCAAACGATTTCAAATTTTCCATGCACATGTTAAGGGGAGCATTTATATCAAACCAAATGGATTAAAACGTGACTCATTTGTCTCTAAGTGCGGTTTTCCTAATATGTGCTAAACAATTTCAAAATCAGATGCACATATTGAGGGGGAGCACATTTTTGAAAACCACATTCTTTCCCGAAAATATCTTCAACTGTAAGTGAAACACTGATTTTGATCGGGAAAGTAATGTCGATATTTTTAGAAAATATTTATCAAAGAAGTGAATTCTTTCTCTTGCCTCCATGTGCCAAAATGATTTCCAACATATGATGCACATGTTGAGGGGGAGCCGTTTTCTAAAATATCAAAAACGATTTAGGTACAAAATGCTTTGATAATATATCACAAGTACCTGGATTGATTCTCAAATGGTTTTCAATTGGTTCCAACAGCTGATGAATAATACCAAAAAGACCGACCAAATTTACTTTATGTATGGTGATATAAGGATGGTTAGGTTAGGTATTCGTTCCCACGATCCCGCCAGAGCCGGAGTGATCTACCCAGGGACAATCCACTAGATAGTATGAGTCCTTAGGTATGATGAAAAAGGAGTAAAGTGAGATATGGGCAGAGTGCGGATCGAGATAGAGCTAGAACTCGAACAAACCTAACAAGGTTCTAGTTATGAAATTTCGTAAGCAATTGAAGGGTTGAAGAATGAAAAAGAAATATATGTGAAAAGGGTGAAAAGAAATAGCCCTCCATTATTTCAACCTTAGGCGTAAACCGGTTCAATTCATATACTCGGGTCACACAGGTAACACCGGTATTGAAGACAAGACGTCATGGACCCAAAGGACGACCGCACTAAACTTCCTAAGCTACTCAAGTTCCTCTTAAAAGGGCTTGTTTCATTCTCACAGGGAACCTACATAATCTATCGGCTTTCTCTTAGAGTTTGTTGATATTGAAGAAGGAGACCCTCTCCCTAGTCTCCGGCATAGGAACCAAATGTGCACAATTGAGTCTAGAGCCACGAGATCATCAATAAATCTCATTAAGGACACAATCAATGAAGACTCTTTGTTTCACACAATGTGGAAAGAGATAATATATTTTTATTTTCCTACGCATTATCCTTGTGGTATTGCCAGAACATCTGAGTGATATGCCAACATATTCCCAATGAAGATGGAAAGCCTTCTAGAGCCAACATCATACAAGCTCTTGGTAGGTAGCATGTGAGATCTATCCAATAGATCAACCATGTGACAACTGAACAGAAACAATGGAGCGATTCAAATTTATGAATCAATCCTGGTTCAGGTCATGGATTGACGGATACCTTTGAAAAACCGGTCGTTGTGCTTAAAACTCTTTTCTCTAGCACATCGGCTGTGTATTAATATTTCAAGATAAAAATGTGTTTATGATTGATAATTGATTTTCATTAATACCTTCGTTGTATTGCAAAAACAATTTATATCGAGCGGTACACGATTGTTTTTCAAATCTCTTTTCATCGATCAATTAATCTCAATTATTTGGTTCACTCACTCCGTGTTGTCTTCTTTGAGACGCGTTCGGTTTGAGAACGCCTAGAGCATTCTGAAACCACATCAAGGAGATTCTTCGAATTATACCGATCACATGCAAGACTTGTCTTGATCAACAGGAACCATGGGCCGTGTACCTCAATTCAACGAAAGTGATCAAAATGTTGTATGCAGGTACACCCGACGCTTGCACCGATCGTAATGAAGAGGTCAATCCATAGCCGCATGCTCACACAACACATTCATTTCAAAAGAAATAATGATTAGTGCATCAATGACTCGATATTATCACTCCATGCTTCGCTACTGCTGCGCAAATATCATGAATCAACTAAAGCTTCTCTACTCGATGAGAAGAAATCATGATCCGAATGTGAGCATGTCGGTCCAAGGTCACAATGTCACATAATGTCAACACCACAATGGAAGAATCGTAGATTTATGCAACTGATGATCTCAAAGTCGGCTCAAACTCATCGTCACGCGTGGATCTATTAAAGACCTCCACTCAAATTATCCAAACATGCAAAACATGAAGAATCAAATACTATGAGCTACAGACCAATGAACTTAAACAAGAATCCAAGAACAATCTTAATGTAATATCTGTTTGTATTCTGTGTAATTTAAGGTGATCTCCCTTAGGGGAGATTGTTAGGAATTAGAAAATCCATTAGTTAAAGAGTCGGTCACCTCAAGTATATGTATTCGTTAGAAAGCTCGTAGTCGTAGTTAAGTTATGTTAATAAGTAGTTAGTTAAGTAACACCGTGGAGGACGGACGGGTCTTTACCCATTGTATGCCTGATCCACAGCCCGTAGGTGGCGTTTATTGTAAGACACTATAAATACCTCTACCTCCCAAGGTAGAGGTTGAGCTTCAATACCATTTTCTTTGTTTCACATAGTTCCCAACTCTCTTCCCTTCTCTCTAGAACTTTCTCTCTAAAACTTGTAAACGCCCATATGTTATTTGTTTGATGTGTTTGTGAAATCCTATATCTTACATGTTTCACCGCCTTCTTGTTTGAAATTATGGATCTCCAAAATCGGTTAGAAATCTTTGACGGACAATACCTCGAATGAAGTGCTTTTGAGTAGAGCCCAAGTATTAAGCGCCTGTGGCAATCTTTCAATCCACCTTCCGGCGTGAAGAAGAGTCATGGGAATACCCTTAGCATAACACAGATCATGAGACTCGCTTGGAATGTTTAAAAGGCTTGCGATGTATAGGACATTTTCAACGTGCTCATATGCATCTTCGTCCCTATTTCCAGAAAAAAGGTTAGCACGAAGCTCCCTCATAAATTGGTCTTTAATTTCGAAACAGACATCATTTCCAATTGCCGGTCTTACGAGACCCGGCCCTTGTTATGCTCTTGTCAACGCCAAATATTCCTCAAGAGTGAGGTCATCAATGTTAAAAACTTCCATGGTACCTGAAAACTTGAATATAGATCATGAGAATTTTAGAAATTTTAAAACAAAACGAAAATGAAAGACTTAATAGCAATCCTAATATAACTCCCGTGGTCGCCCAAAAACTTGATGCGTGTTTTATCGACTGTGTTTTAATATTTATATTGTCTCATTATACCTATGATCTACCCTAATGCACTAACAGGCGGTGTACCGATCGTGTGTAGTGTAGTATTCGGTAAAACCAAGTCATCCCAAGAGCTATGTGTGTTGGATTATTACTAAGTCTAGGTGTCATGCTTTTAATATGATTTCTATAAGGAATTAATTAATTAACTACTAAAGCGGATAAAAGGCAAAGGTTTAATCAATAGAGGAGAGTGGTGCTAACCTAGTTATTCCTCCTAGCTAGTAATGTCTACGCCTACTTACTTCCAATTACTTGGTGGGGTCAAATTCGAGAGGACAACATTTGGTCAATTCGCCTAACCTATCGCAAAGATGCCACCATCGGAGAAGTCGGGTGTCCCTTCATAAGTCCAGTTGTTCCCGGTCCCCTAAGCCAAGTCATTAAGTACCGCTACATGTTAGATTTATAATAGTGAGTGCCGGGCGTAGCAACTTAAACACTCACCCCTAATTCTTAAGTTCATCCAAACAAGTAGGTGATCGGTTGGTCAAATCGCACAAGTACAAAGGGTCGTGGGTTGGTCATATCTTACCCTTCCCGTCTCAGTCTACTCACTTAGGGTCAGTTGGTCATAACTCCTAAGCAACTAGTCTCTACCGCCATTCAAAACTACCGAAACAAGGGTAGCTACCAATAAACTATGCATGTATACACTTAGAAATAATTATACGGAAGTAATGTGAATGTGATAACATCAAATAGTCCTGAGTTTCTAAGCGTAAATTTCCCCCTATATCATCACATTTTGATTAAAATACTAGTGAAAACATCCTTATTCCTTATTATTTCATTTCAGGACCCATTCAAAGTAAGGAAGCTGCAATTGGACATTTTCAAGCCCTATTGATACGATTGTCTCTTAATTATGGCGTAACCAAGTGATGTAGTTACGACGCAACTAAATATTACGAAGGCTACAACAGATCCTCACCTCAAAGTTACCAGAACTCACCGATAAGCACTAAATTGACAAAGACCACGCGAGCCCTCGACTTAGGATACGCCGTAATGAAGTAATACATCGGATTTACGTAAGCTACGGCGTATTCCTCACTAAGGTTACGCCGTAACCATGGATAAGCACAAACGATTAAAATAAGTTACCACGTAACTACCTAATAAGGTTACGCCAGAACTAGTTCAAGCCTATAAATAGTCGATGGTTTCACCGCTTTTAAGCATCTTCCTTTCCCAAACCTTCTAGGGTTTGGGAGATCAAAACACGTAAGAAGAAGCATGGTTTAGGAGCACCGAATAACGAAGTCCTCGCTCACGATTTCCTTTGTATTCGAGTTTGGATTCTTTTATATTTTCTAGAACTTATACTACTAATTCATATCATTAATTGAAGTTGCATTTATGTTATTGTTATTCTCTATTATTCTTTATAGATTTGCTAGTCTTTTCATAGATCGCTAGCCTTGGTAGTATTATAAGCTTGGTAGTATCTAAAGTATCGGGAGATATGACCAACTGAATCCCAAATCAATAGATAGCTAAGTATGGAAGGAATTGGCCATAGTACAACCACTCTTCGTGTGCGAATCGACAAAATGATCACCTATCAAGTGGAGGTATTTAAAAGGTTGGGGAATCTAAGTTCTAACGGCCGGGTTCCCACCGTCTAGATCTAGTAGATTTGGTGCTTAATGACTGCTATTAGGTTGCGAATGATCCCGGGTGACCTGCTCATCTTGGTGAGGAATCTAAGAACCATAGGCCATGACGAATTGAACAAAGGAGTCTCGTGATAATTAACCACTATATTGAATCTTCGTATCGAGAATCAATTCATATTTGTATTCTTTGTTAAGCTTCGTTTATCTATCTCTTTACCCTAAATTTCTGTTGTCTGTGTAAATGGAATAATAGCATATCGGTGGATACATCAACCTTGTCATACCATTATATTATCAATATCATTTCTAATCATCTTAGTTCTTTCAAGGTCACAGCTCTCTTGGGACGATTCTCGGATTTACCTAAGGTTTTAATACATTTGATCGGGTTCTCTCCCTGTTAGTATGTGTCTATCCTAAGTTATCTAAGTTTTATAAATATTAAAAGCAGGATGAAATAGCGCATCAGCTTTTTGGCGCCGCTGCCGGGGAGCAGTTAATGAAAGATCTAAGGTATTTACATTCACCTCATTAAGAGATTTGAGCACTTCCATAAGGTACGTTTCTAAATCTCTCCTATTGCAATTATACAAAAATTTATCCTGAGATGCTATTAGTTACGGCGTAACTCCTTTCACGGGTTACGACGTAACCATATTGCAATTAATTAAAAATTATTATAAAATCTTTTGACTATTTAGTTACGACGTAACTTCTTTTTAGAATTACGACGTAATCACTATACAATCGATTTATAAAATTAAATCTTTAATTAAAATTAAAATTTAATTACTGGCGTAATCCTTATTAGGATTACGACGTAACTCCTTCAAAACCATTTAATATTCGAAAATATTAGTTACTACAGTAACTATTAATAGAATTACTCAGTAACCTCTTGGCGGTATAAAACCTTATACTGAATAAAAACTAGGTTTTACACATAAACTTTAACCGCCTACCCAAACAGTAAATTTTTCTTCCAAAAATTTTTCCATCAAGATCTCTTCATCTAATCATTCTCCATGCCGGTAAGATCTATCTCTACTCTTTTTTATTTGTTTATGCCAATTATTTCAATTAGGGTTTATATTTTGATATTTTAGGGATCTTGCCGATTTGAGTAAATTATTGCTATTGGTTTGATTAATTGATAATTATGATGATTTCCCCATGTTATTTTGATTCGTGTCCTATGACTATGGTTCGATTTAGGTGTTTTGACTTTATTTAAATAGGGTTTTGGGTCAAACACAAACCTAGTGGTTTAGGCGCGGTCCCTCGGCACTAATAGGTTAAAAATTTGTCAAAACTTTTTACCACTTGAAAAAAATTGATGGTTCCGGCGTAATCTCTTGCTTAATTGGATCATCGAAGTCTTTGAGTTTACGGGGAAGTTACTACAGAATCGGGGTTAAGTTACGTCGTAACTACTGAAATCTGTAATTACGGCGTAGCAGTTTCATTAAGCTACGCCGTAACCGGTGAAATTATCTAATTACGGCGTAACTCTTGTAATGGTTACGCCGTAACTTAACATCAGTAAGGTCTGCACTTACTGTTATTTGATGTATTTTCAGGTGTAAACAACCCCGCTAATTGGTTCAGGTTTCTGACACACAATGATGCTGGGATTAGGCAGTTGTGCGTGGAAGAGTTTGAGAAATTAAGGAGGAAGGATATCAGTCAACCTGAAACACTTGATTTTGATGCAATTGGTAGTTTGGCAAACGGGAAAGCTAGTAGAAAATTGAGGAAGTTTTGCAAAATTAAGTTCACGTGTAATGCAGGGGAGTTCACGTGCAATGCATGGTTGAGGCTATTCAGGATCACGGAGCCGATCATTCCAGAGTACGTCCGTGAATTCCTTGCTAGTGTGGAGTTTCGTACTGATATTGGGGATGATGACGAGGAGTCAATGTTTTTCCAACTTGGAGGCGAGAAGAAGTTTGACTCTTAGGCGCTTCTTGTCTGGGATGGGTTTGTACACCGAGGAGGAAATGGAGTCGAAGCTTTTCGTCGGTTCTATCACACTTGTTGGAAAAGAAGGATGAGACTCAAGACCTTGCCGCTTATTTCAACCGATTGTTTGCCATGGATGGTTATGATTCAAAGATCCCACCATCCCACGTGATGGTGAGGAGCCCCATTCGTCGATCGGTGCACCGCCTACTTGCTTGCTCTATTCGAGCAAGACACTCCGCCAAAGAAAAGACGAATATGTATGATCTTTACCTAATGCAGGACATGAAAGGGGGGAACCAAGTCGATGTTCCCTTCTATTTGGCGAGGTTTATGGGTGTTGGTGCTAAGGGGTTTTCATCTAGGAGTCCTTTGCAGGGGGCTCATTTCATTGGGAGGTTGGCTAGGAGTTTTGATCTTATGATCGATGCAGCTTTGGCTCGGGTGACCCGTGGTAGGGAGACTAGCTTGATAGGACTGCCTAAGCTAGTCGAGTTCGAGATTTGCACCCAGGACATATATGGAGTGATTGATTTGGCTAGGACTGCCCCGAGGAGGGAAGTCGGGGAAGCTAGTGGTGCTGGTGGTGAAGCTGAAGAGGAGGCCGAGGAGCAGGTGCCCAGGGGACGAAGAAGGGCACATCTGAATGTAGGGGAAAGGTTACAGATCATTGATGAGAGGATCGAGGGAATGTCAACCCATTTCAACGAGGAGATTGAAAGCCTCGAAGTGGGTCTTTATGGTCTTAGTAACCAGTTTGAGGGTTTTGCAGGTACATTGGATAAGGTGCAGCAGCTCCAACAGGATTTCTTTCACTGGAGTTCGAATCGGACTAGCCAAATACTGCAGCACATGCACTTGAGCTACCCTATGTGGCAAGGTCCGGAGTATGTGTACCAGCCCGACATCCCCGACGTTGGCGTCCACGGAGGAGTGGCATTCATGCGCATCGAGCCCACTCTCGGCAAAGACCACGAGCACCCCATTTGATCCCACCCAATTCCACTCCATGGATCATGATCTTCCTAGGGACGATTGATTTCCCTGTTTGATGAAACAATTTGAAACAATTTAAAACAATTTGATACTTATGTCTGTAATAACTTAACTATTTGGATATTTGTATGATTTATCATCTATTGTACCCGTCGGGTACAAATTTTCCATGTATTCTGTGTGTGTTTTGGTTACAGAATGCGCTTCTGGCGTAACCTTAGGATCGCCACGCCAGAACCCCTACGCAATAAGAAATTTTGAAGCAACACAAATAGTTAAGGGTAGTCCCCGGAAACGTTACGCATTAGCCACCCCATGACCCACCTTCAACCTTTAGTGAGACATCTTGGGCAAGCATTCGAGAGGGGAGTTTATTTCTTTCTTGATTATTTTTCATTTCTATTTTATTTTTTTCCTTTTCTTCGTACAAATGGGACTTCGTACACTTCAAGAGGGGGGGATAGGAATAGAAATGAAGTGTATGATTACTTAGCTTACTTGCCATAATTTTCTAGTTGGTTTCAAAATTTTAAGCTTATTTGAAATAAAATTGGTCATATTTTTAACCAATCTAGAACCACATAAAGCCGAGCACACTATAACCCTTATTGCCATTGGTGAGATTTAGCCTTTCCGTTTCCCCCATTTTACCCAAATCTACCATAAATTGAGTGTGCCGATAGTATTGTAAACTTTAGAACTTGGCTTTTACATCACTTCGAGACCATAAATGAGTAGTGTATCAAGTTAGCTTGGTGCATTTGGAAAAGGCGATTTGAAAAAAGTAAATGTTTTAGGATTAAACCCAAATAGCCCATATGTGTTCACTTGTGCGTTTATCGATTAGTCACATTGGCTTTTCGACCTCGTGTTAACCCTTTTTATTGCACTCACCTTTAGTGTAAGATACCCTAGTTACACCCTTTTGAGCCTATCCTTTCATTTTCTAACCCTTATTTTCGTTACACCTTACACCTTAGCCTACCGTAGTCTTACCTTTTACCTCAAGTCATTGTTCACCCTAGTTTGAGGTTCGAATAAAGTTCCAAGAGGCGCCTCATCATCTACATCTCGCTAAAGATTGTCAAAGACCCCCAAGTTATCACCTTATGCTCAGTTCAAGTGGGGGGAAGCATATCGTTGCATTTATGGCATTTATGCATCAAAATATATATATTATTGTTATCTGTGCGAAGAATTATAAGCACTATATGAAGAAATTGGCATTGAGAATAATCTTCTCGATCACATTCGAAGGTTGGAAGAATAGTTCAAGAATCAATAATGGTGGATTCCGGTGGCATATATTGATCATATGAAGATGAACCTTGAATTATCGGTGGGGCGATGGCAACTCGGTTTTAAGCTAAGATTATTTGTTTTCTTTTTCCTTTTCACCCATTAAAATATCCCATGCCTATCCTTACCCTTTTTGTCGTGAAGCGTGTCTAGGTGATGCAGCGAGCAATCCTTGATGTCTTGGCCATGGATTTGGTCATGTATCATTGATTTTGTCCGCTTCGTCGTGACACGTTAGTAATGACAGCACCCCTAAGCCTTTGAATCACTTCAACCCAACATTGCTTTCTAAAATTTGTCTTAACCTTAGCTCTAGTGGTGGAGTTGTGTGTAATTGCCAAGCTTATGATAGAATACTTACTATGTTCGTGCATTGAGTGATCACACCGAAATTAAACCTTAGAATAGGATGAGAGTGAGAGTGTTTTCAATCCCATTTCGTGAGGTGTTCGGCTCTTATTAATGTTCTAGCATGGAAATTAAAAATGCGCATTCTTCAAGGATGTATCTTTTGCAGTCTAAATTGGTCTACTTGAGGGCAAGTAGAGTTTAAGTGGGGGGGTATTTGATAACATCAAATAGTCCTGAGTTTCTAAGTGTTAATTTCCCCCTATATCATCACATTTTGAGTAAAATACTAGTGAAAACATCCTTATTCCTTATTATTTCATTTCGTGACCCATTCAAAGTAAAGAAGTCGCAATCGACGCTTTCAAGCCCTATTGATACGATTGTCTCTTAACTACTACAGTAACCAAGTGATGTAGTTACGACGCAACTAAATATTACGAAGGCTACGGCAGAACCCTCACCAGTTACGCCATAACCACCGATAAGCACTAAATTGACAAAGACCATGGCGTAGCCCTCACTTAGGCTACGCCGTAATAAAGTAATACATCGATTTACGAAGCTACGGCGTAACCTCAGCCTAAGGTTACCGTAACCATGGATAAGCAAAAACGATTAAAGAAGTTACGACGTAACTACCTAATAAGGTTACGCCGTAACTAGTTCAAGCCTATAAATAGTCGATGGTTTCACCGCTTTTAAGCATCTTCCTTTCCCAAACCTTCTAGGGTTTGGGAGATCAAACACGTAAGAAGAAGCATGGTTTAGAGCACTTTGAATAACGAAGTCCTCGCTCACGATTTTCTTTGTATTCGAGTTTGGATTCTTTTTATATTTTTCTAGAACTTATACTACGAATTCATATCATTAATTGAAGTTGCATTTATGTTATTGTTATTCTCTATTAATCTTTATAGACATTTGCTAGTCTTTTCATAGATCGCTAGCCTTGATAGTATTATAAGCTTGGTAGTATTTAAAGGGCTGGGAGATATGACCAACTAACCCCAGTCCGATAGATAGCGAAGTATGGAAGGAATTGGCCATAGTACAACCACTCTTCGTGCGCGAACCCACCAAATGATCACCTATGAAGTGGAGGTATTTAAGAGGTTGGGGAATCTAAGTTCCTAACGGCCGGGTTCCCACCGTCTAGATCTAGTAGATTTGGTGCTTAATGACTTGCTATTAGGTTGCCGAATGATCCGGGTGACCTGCTCATCTTGGTGAGGAATCTAAGAACCATAGGCCATGTCGAATCGACCAAAGGAGTCTGGTGATAATTAACCACTATATTGAATCTTCGTATCGAGAATCAATTCATATTTTTATTCTTTGTTAAGCTTTGTTTATCTATCTCTTTACCCTAAATTTCTGGTGTCTGTGTAAATAGAATAATAGCATATCGGTGGATACATCAACCTTGTCATACCATTATATTATCAATATCATTTCTAATCATCTTAGTTCTTTCAAGGTCACAGCTCTTTTGGGATGATACTCGGATTTACCTAAGACTTTACTACATCTGATCGGGTTCTCTGCCCGTTAGTATGTGTCTATCCTAAGTTATCTAAGTTTTATAAATATTAAAAGCAGGATGAAATAGCGCATCAAAATGCAAACAAAACAATTAAGGAATCATAACTAGGCCAGCACAGAGGTGCTTAGCCGCTCATATTAATGATACAAATCAATTCTGTTGGGTCTATTATAGATTTGATGATACAAAACAAGAAGAATGAAACATGAAGGACTAAAAGTGACAAGAAGGGAAACTACAAAAAGATTGAGGATTTGGAAGATTCTATAAGATATGCTTAAAAGAATATTTAGTTTCCTAATTGTATTATGATTCCTCTTGTAAACCCTAGATGTCTCTAGTATATAAAGAGACATAGGATCATTAGTTTCATTATGCGTGACAAGATATAAACCTAAAAGGTGTGTGTGTGGGGAACCTAGGCGTAGGATTTGGAAAACGCTAGGGTGATGGTTAGTTAGTTAGTTCCTAGGCGTATGTTCATGTAAACGCCTAGGTTAGTATTTAGTATATTAGTGTTTTGTGGTAGAGATGATAATGAAAACCTTGTTCATAATAATGTTGATTCTATGTTCAATATTCCGCCTTTATTATTATGTGTTCCTAGATATAATATTAGACCTCGTCTAAGAGTTTAAACAATCTTTATATGTGGTATCGAGCCTAGGGCTCGTGATATCTAGGATCTACAAGGTTTTCAAGAGAAAAGAAGAAAAAATTGAGTCCGAAATTTTCAGACATTTCCGCAAAGACTGCTTTCAAGAGGCCATAACTTTTTATTGAACCGTTGGATTGAGCTAAAATTTTGGTGGTGTATCTCAAGATATCTATCTAAATTTTCACCAAGGTATTGTCAATTAGAGCTCTCAATCAAAAGATATAAGCGATTGAAGTCTCCGCAGAAAATTCCGTAAGGCTTCGCAGACTGTTTTGAAACGATCATAACTTTTTCGTTAACTGCTGGATCGTAACGAAATTTTGGGTGGATATTCTCTATATATCAATCTAACTTTCCACCGGATCTTCCATCCGAGCTTTTATGTGAAAGTCTTCTTTGAAGTATTTAACGTGCGTTATTGGTCCCCAAGCAAGCAAAGTCTTGCTGAACACGAAAGTACCGCTTGGAATTCAAGCATCATTGATTATTGAAAGTATCGTTGTTCTCAAAGTACCGCTCAAGTACTTGATTCTTCTCAAAGTACTGCTCAAGTTTTTTGCATGGCGAAATTTTATTTGGATTGGCAATATAATGGTTTATTACGAGGAGACTTGGAATTAAGGGGAAGTCGAGCATAATTATTGTTATGGTTTTTGGACGACACACACACAGGTTATTGTTCACACACACAAGGAGTTTGGTGATTTGTTCTTAAAAGGATTCAAAAAGGCTCGTATTTGATTCTTATGGATTAATTGATTACGAAGAAGGTTGAATATCATTTATTTAATGTTGTAGTTGAGTTTCACAGGTTTGTGTTCTTATCATATAGCTTGATGAATCTAGCAATGTGTGAATTTTCTTATGATGCTCTATGCACACATTGGCTATCACTTAAAGGAGTTACATTGTAGTGCTCAGTGTCTCATATTAGTTGAGGATTTTGTCAAGGGATTGCGGTCTACTTATATTTGGTGATTCGTATAAGTATGGAGTTCCGTGGATAGTAAAAGATTTAAGATACAAGTTTGGGAAATTCTACTTCTTCATCAAATTCGTTATACTCGGTTTTGTTCACAAGTAATCATTACATAAAGCCTACAGATTTTGAAGAATCATTGATGTACATGCATCACTCAAGGGGAAGTGTTTGATTTTTACTATTGTTGATCATTATTACTACTGCTAGTTGAAGTTTTCTACTGTTTTGGATCCATTTTTCCTATGGTGCGTAATGGTGGGCGATTTTAAACATTGGAAGTCTTAGATTGGAAGTATGATATTGGTTCGTGGTGGTCAAGATCATTATTTGCATACGTTTCCTATTTGTTGATAACAAAAAGGGGAAGAGATGTTTGAGTGACATGTTCAAGTCAAGGGAAAGCATGGAAGACAAGATTGTTTCATTCATGGTGAGATTTAATTATCTCAACTTCTGCTATTTCGTCTAGGGAAGTTCGTACGAGAATCGTGTTTGTTTTGTCATCATCAAATAGGGGAAGATTGTTGGGTCTATTATAGATTTGATGATACAAAACAAGAAGAATGAAACATGAAGGACTAAAAGTGACAAGAAGGGAAACTACAAAAAGATGGAGGATTTGGAAGATTCTAGAAGATATGCTTACAAGAATATTTAGTTTCCTAATTGCATTATGATTCCTCTTGTAAACCCTAGATGTCTCTAGTATATAAAGAGACATAGGATCATTAGTTTCATTGTACGTACAAGATGTAAACCTAAAAGGTGTGTGTGTGTGGGAACCTAGGCGTAGGGATTTGGAAAACGCCTAGGGTGATGGTTAGTTAGTTAGTTCCTAGGCGTATGTTCATGTAAACGCCTAGGTTAGTATTTAGTATATTAGTGTTTTGTGGTAGAGATGATAATGAAAAACCTTGTTCATAATAATGTTGATTCTATGTTTGAATATTCCGCCTTTATTATTATGTGTTCCTAGATATAATATTAGACCTCGTCTAAGAGTTTAAACGATCTTTATAAATTCAATATTCAAAGTTACAAAATACATGAATCGAAAGTAAAGAAAATATAAAATGCTAATGCTTATCGTAGGGGAGTAATTTCTCCCTTGAAGACAGCTCCGTATGCTCCTCTAGACCTGCCTCTGGCTTCTTCCCACGTTCTTTGGTTGTGGTGTGTGGAATGGGATGATTTGAAATGATGGAAATCGTGGGGTATTTATAGGCCAGATCTGGCTTACGGCGTAACTAATATAATAGTTACGCCGTAATCTTCAGTTTCTTCGTAATTTGCACTAGATCTGCTGGATACGACGTAACCTTATAAGTGGTTACGCCGTATCTTCAATATTACTTGGTTACACCGTAGTTGATGAAATAATTACGGCGTAGTTATCAGCGGCGTGGAACCTCATTTGACCTAATAAGTTACGTCGTAGTCTTTAGGGGGAGTTACGCCGTAATCTTCTAATGAGTTGGTCATCTGAGTCACGCTTTAGTTACGGCGTAATGTGAGAGATGAGTTACGTCGTAACTTCTTCAAAGTCAGCATACTTTTGTAAATCTTTGATATTTCTCCAATTCCGCGTCTCTTTAGCTCCAATGCTCGTAATTTACCTGAAAGTGGAAAGCAATGGAAAACAAGCATAAATCCATATAAATAATATAAATTACAAGCATTATCGGGGGAAATTGACACTTAATACTCGGGACTATTTGATGTTATCAACAAGCTACCGGCACACTCATAATTTGGTGGATTTGGGGTAAAAATTTAGAAACGGATAATGCTAATCTCACCATATAATATCAAGGGTTATAATGTGCTCGGCTAAGGTCTAATCCAGTTAGGTTAAGAAAAACATGTCAAAATTTTAAAAATGCCATAATTTTTCAAAATAAACTAGAAAAACGAGAGCGAAATAAAGTTCAAGAGATAATTCTACCCCGCCCCCACTTGAATTATACAAAGTCCCTTTGTACTAAGCGTTAAATAAAGGTGAAGAGAAAAGTAGAATTAGAGCGAGAACTTCCCGAAATTTGCTCCAAAAGAAAGAAGGCCCACGAAAAGAGTCGTGCCTTCAGATAAGGATCCACGAGCAAACTTCAATCCACGAAATCACACTACCGACAAGCATAATTCTAAAAAGAAAAGAAACAAATGAAAAGAAACCTAACTCACTTTCGTAGGAATCACGGTTGCATTTAGCATATGCAACAAGTTTTTAAACCACTTGGTGTCCCAAGTGGACGAGTGTTGTCTCGTGAGGGCTTACAGGGTACATAACCACAAAGTTCATTTGAAAACTACTACAAGGTTATTGTGTTTAAAATGAAAGAAGTGTTACATAGGGAAGTTACGTCGTAACTCCCATAAGGAGTTACGCCGTAATTAAGCAAAACCTGAGATGCTACACTAGTGTGGCTACGGCGTAACCATTGCCTGGGTTACGCCGTAATTGGAAATGCTCTGAAGAAGATTGATGCACAAAAGGTATGTTACGGCGTAACCAAAAGGATGAGTTACGCCGTAACTTTTGACAGATCAGGTCCCCAATCAGCATGCTGTAGCAACTTTTCCTGAAATCCTGCAAAAATTGTTAAAAACACAAAACCCAACAGAAATGGAAATAAAACAAAATGAAATGGATCATTCGAGTTGTCTCCCGAAAGAGCACTTTTCTTTATTTACGAGTCTTTAAGTTAGACTCAGAGCCTCGGGGCCTTATGGTGGCCTTTGAACTTGGCCAACTTCCTCCATTATTTGGCGGCAATCATTCATCCATTTGATAAAAACCTTTTTTCTCGCTGTGTTCCCGATGCTACATGTTCCAAATTTTTTCCAGAGCCACTCATTAAACGATAAACATGACTTTCCGTATTCGTCACCTTCTGCTATAGGATCAACTGTTGCACTTATGTTTGATCTTTCATCATTGGTCATTATATCAATAAGGTGATAGTTATCGTAATTGCATTTTAGTTGTTTTACTAATCTCGTATTGATTTCTGAGTCTCCAAATCTTACCTTGTACCAATCTTCAAAGGATAATTTTCCGAATTTTATATCGTGTCTCTCAATCTCGTGAGGGCATGTCCATTCATCCACCCTTCCATCACAAAATTCACGAAAAGGGTTACACGAGGGCCATGCTTTCATAGATTCGTTATCTTCTGTCAATATAGGGGTGCAGTAATGTTTGTTAGGATCCGGAGCTTCCTTAATCCCCTCAATCGGGAAGATCTTTCCATGTTCCTGTTCACAACTATCAAAATTCTCTCCACCATTGTTAGTACTAAGATTATAACATAGAGGTGGGTCGAGCGATGGAATGTTGACAACATCAATTTTATTTGAAATTTCTAACCTTGGATTCAATTGTTCCTTCATGCTGAAAGTGATTCGTTCTTTTTCAGTTTCCAAAGAAATTTGTTTTTCAAAGACCTTTATGTGTGCTCGAAAAGTGGCCAAAAAGGCCTTCCAACAATTAAGTTGTAAGTCTCCCGTTTCCCCATGTCAATAAACACAAAATCAGTAGGAAAAAGGAATTTCTTAGTTTTAAGGAGAACATTATTAACCACTCCCCTAGGTACAGCTTTAGAGGAATCAGCCATTTCAATCATCATTGTTGTTTCTTTTAAATTGGTAAGTTTTATTTTATCAAACAATGTGGTAGAAATAAGGTTTACCCCAGTCCCCAAATTAGCTAATACGGGAATTTTAAGATTACAGATAGTGCATGGAAGAACAAAACTTTCCTGATAGTGTTCCTTCTCAGGAAGTTGGCTTGGCAGGTCCTCGTCGTCTTCCGATTTATCATCTTCTTTTAGGTAGTTAATCCCGGATAAATCATTGGTGACAGAAGAGGTGCACTGTTCTTTCTTTGGTTTATCTTGTCCAAATATGGCTTTGCAGGCAATGGCTTTGTCATTACTGGTCTCAAGATTTTTAGCTAATTGCCCAATTTGGGTTTCGAGGTTTTTAATTGCGGCATCTTGGTTCCGCAAGTTCATGTTTGTGTTTTCTTTTACCTTGACCATCCATTCCTTGAGTCTATCACTTTTCTTTGTAGACTCCACGATATGTTTATGCGTTATTTCTTCAAGGCTTGGTCTAGGAGGATTGTTGTTGATTCTTGTATAGAACCCTGGGGATTTTTCTTGGTATCTGGCCCCGTTACCATTGTATCCGTTGAAGGGACTTCCACCTCCATATTTTACTTCTTCAATCCTTTTAACTTCCTCGTTGGATGAGCATTCCTTAGTAGGGAGAGCGCCATTGTGTTCATTTCGTTCAACTTGTATGGAATGCACATTCTCCTTGAGCTTTTTCATGTCTCTTCCAAGACTTTCTAATTTGTTGTTTATTGTTGCAAGGCCTTTCATATTTCCACTCTTACTTCGATTGCTCCCTCCATTGTGCCATTTGTAAGAGTGGTCAGCCATCTTCTGAATAGTTTCAAGAGCCAATGTTGGAGTCATTCCAGGTATTGGACCTTGAGAATCGATCATTTGCCTTGAGGAGATGTTCAGACCCTTGTAAAAGACGTTCACCTTTTGCTGGCTGTTGAGGTCATGAGTAGGGCACTTGTATAATAATTTGTTGTACCTTTCCCATGCTTGGTACAACGTTTCATCACCCTTCTGCTTGAAGTTATGGATTTCTCCTAATTGTTTAGCAGTCCTGGATGGAGGACAATATCTCTCGAATGAAATATTTTTTAGGAGAGGCTGTGTTGTTGTCCCAGTAATCGATCAACCCATCTTTTAGCGGCTCAATGAGAGAAATAGGGAACACACGTAACATGACAAAGATCGTTTGAGACTCTTGGAATTTTGAATAGGTCGACAATGTATTCCACGTTGTCTAAATGCTCGTGAGCATCATCGGTAATGCATCCCGAGAAAGGGTTTGCACGCAACTCCCTCATAAATTGAGGTTTGATTTCGAAATGAGAATCTACTGCGATGGCCGGCCTAACGATCCCCGGTCCTTGTTCTTCTCTAGTCAACGCCAAATATTCCTCGAGAGTGAGGTCATCAATGTTAACAACTTCCATGGTACCTGAAACTTGAAAAGAGATCGTGAGAAATTTGAGAAAATTATAAAACAAAACAAAAAATGAAAGACTTAATAGAAATCCAAATATACCTCCCCGGCAGCGGCGCCAAAAACTTGATGCGTGTTTTATCGACTGTGTTTTAATATTTATAATTTCTCGTTATACCTATGGTTCACCCTAATGCACTAACAGGCGTGTACCGGTCGTGTGTAGTGTAGTATTCGGTAAAACCGAGGTCGTCCCAAGAGCTATGTGTGCGGATTTAAACTAAGTCTATGTGTCACAGATTTTAATATGATTTAAGGTGGAAATGATTAATTACTACTAAGACAATGAAAGCAAATAAAGGCGAGGGTTGTGATCAATAGAGGAGAGGGGTGCTAACCTAGTTACTCATCCTACTCATCCTAATTAGTAGTGTAATTACTTCCAATTACTTCAGGTGGGGTCAAAGTCGCTAGGACAGCATTTGGTTAGTTCGTCCTAACCTATCAGCAAAGGGTCCCACTTGAGAAATTAGGTGACCCGTCATAAGTCCAGTTGTTCTTAGTCCCCTAAGCCAAGTCATTAAGTACCGCTACATGCTAGATTCATAACAATGAGTGCCTGTGCGCTAGCAACTTAAACACTCATCCCCGACTTCTTAAGTTCATCCAAGCGGTAGGTGATCGGTTGGTCAAATCACACAAGAGAAAGGGTTGTCGGTTGGTCATATCTTACCCTTCCCACTCGCCTACCTACTTAGGTCACTTGGTCATATATCCTAAGTAACTAGCCACTACCGCCATTCAAAACTACCTAAACAAGGGTAGCTACCAACAAACTATGCATGCATACACTTAGAAATAATTATACTAAGCAATGTAAACGCAAACAAAACAATTATGAATCATAACTAGGCCAAGACCGAGAGGTGCTAGCCGCTCATATTAACTAAAACAATCGATTCAATGTTTAACATTACGAAATACATGAATTGAAAGTAAATAAAAGATAAAATGCTAATGCTTATCGTAGGGAGTGATTTCTCCTTGGAGATAGCTCAGTATGCTCCTCTAGATCCGCCTTCGACTTCTACTCACGCTCACTTGGTGTTGTATGTGAAATGGGATGCTTTGAAATCTTGAAAATCGTGGGTATTTATAGGGCGATCCGTTACAGGCGTAACAAATGTTAAGAGTTACGCCGTAACATACAACTCTTCGTATTTTGCAATCGAAAATCTGGTTACGGTAACTCGGAAGGAGTTACGCCGTATCTTCAATAAATCTTGGTTACTGTAATTGAGAGAATAGTTACTGCGTGGCTTGCAGCCATGCATGGAACCTCATTTAACCTAGTTGCTTACGTCGTAATCTTCGGGAGAGTTACGCCGTAATCTTCTGTTGAGTTGGTTTCTAAGCCACACTTTAGTTACGGCGTAATGTGAGAGAGAAGTTATGCCGTAACTTCTTCAAAATGAGCATACTATGATATATCTTCAATAAACTCTCCAAATCCGCGTCTCTTTAGCTCCAATGCTCGTAATTTACCTAAAAGTGAAATATAGAGGAAAACAAGCGTAAATCTATATAAATGATATAAAATACGAGCATTATCGGGGGAAATTGACACTTAATATTCAGGACTATTTGATGTTATCAAGCTGCAGAAAATAAAGCAAATGAAATTGAAGCACAACGCAAGAAGGATCTTGAAGATACTGACAAATTCTTCAATGAAAACCCCGATGATAACCTTCAATTTCATCTTGTCAACACCGAGCCTCCAACACTTCATGACTTGGAGAAGAAGAAACAGAAAGAAACCACAATGATTCTAGAGTCCTCTACTCAATCTTCACCCCCTCCAACGACAACTCAAACCACATCCACCAAACGCAAATCAGTGAAGAAACCCAAGCCTTTTACACTTCTTTCGTGTGCATTGTTCAAAGTAAAGAAAGTTGTGTCTCTTGCTAGAATCAAGAAAGACAACACTTTGCAAGCACAAGTGGAGTCTCTCACCAACACCGTCAAGACACTATCATATCAGATGGTAGAGTTCCAGCAGGCTAAGAAGGGTATTGACATGTTTCTCGAGAAGGATATCGAATCACCCATGGATAATTCTATCCAAAAATACTCAGATAAATATCTCAAGAAACACTTGGGTAAAATGGCTTCAAAGGAAGTGAAGAGCTGTATCGAACCAGTGCTAGCAGAAACCGTCAAAAGCATTCTCTCCTCAACACCTGTGATTCTACGTACCATTCCATATGAGATTGAGAATCTCACAACTAAAGAGTTAGAGGATCAGTTATACTTCAAGCTGGCAGAATCGGTTGAAAGTTTAAATGAAGAGGAAACTGCACTCTACAAATCTCTCAAGGCAACCATCGCCAAACGAAGCGAAGGATGCAAGCCAACTAAGACTTCACGCAAACAGCTGCGTGACGATGAAGATCAAGATCAAAGTTAACAAGATAAACTAACGAAAAGAGTTGGCGAGTCTACTTCACACATCACAACAACAACAGCTCCCAAGTCTACTTCTACCTCCAAGACTCCGACCGCATCAACCACCAAACCTACCGATGATGAGCCACCAATGCCACCACCATTTGAATACCATGAAGAATAAACTCATCATCAGTTCAAATCTAAGCCAACTGTGACCCTCGTACCACCAAAACAAAAGCACTTTGAATATAATTGTGGAAAACTAGAAGGGGGTTGAATAGTTTTACCAATTTAAAACTTCCTTTTAAATATTTAGATCGACTTATGTCAATCTATTTGATTATTTATGTTGGACGTTGATAGATAGATATATAGATGTGTAATGAAACATAAAGAGTAAGAAGCACATCACCACGACACAAGTTATTTATAGTGGTTTGGCTACAAGGACACCTTCCTTGCCCTACTCCACTCCCCGAGTCACCTACTCGAGAGTTCGTAAGCACTACACCAACTCCTTGTGGCGGAGAAGCCTTCACAGCGTCGCTTAACCTTTTTCCCAGACAAAGCTAAATACCGAGTTCTTTCACAAAAGGCTAACCACACCTAACACAACGTCAGCCTACCCTTTATACGGTGCTAGGCTAACCACCGAGTTCTTTCACACCTTAGGAGAACTAATCCTATCACAACGTCGCCTACCCTTTATTAGGTACTAGGCTAAGCACCTAGTTCCATTACTATGGAGGAACTACTACCCTTCACGACACAACACCTAATCTCAAGGAGATCTACTCCTTGTTACAACACCATCAAGGATATCACCATCCTTGTATATAAACAAATACATATATGTATAACGATGCACCTCATCGATTATACGACCTAGGCATTCTTCCCAAATGCTACTTGATTTGATTCTTTGGCATCCTTCACTAATGCCTTTGACACAACGCTTGGCACCCTTCACTAATGCCTTCGTCTTGACACCTATAGCATTCTTCACTAATGCTCTTGACACGAACGATAAGCACCTTTCACTAATGCTTTCGTCTGGACACTTACGGCATCCTTCACTAATGCCTTTAACCCAACATCTATGGAGAAAGGAAGAACTTATCAACAAGAGAACCTTCATTGTCTTGATGATAACGAAGCATGACAACTCATGGACTTGAGCTTGCACATCTTCAAGAAGTGGTGATCTTTCCTTTAAGAGGAACCTAGAAGATCACACAAAAACAAAAGACAAACTACATAGATCACTTGGATCTGAGGTTAGAGGGTTAGAATACTTGGGGAAAGTATGTGTGTAAAGTTATGTGTAGAAAGGAAGAAATGGCTCTCTATTTATAGAGAAAATTCTCTCTGTTTCCCGGATCCCACGGATCCCTTCCACTGGGATCCGGCTAGCACAAAGCCGTGGATCCGTGGAACGCCTCTTTACCCATGGGTATTTTTGGTTATGGGTCATGGGTCATGGGTTATGGGTTGATCCATGGTTTTCTTTCTAGATATAATGTATCTTAAGGATACAATGAACTTGGTTAAGTGGTATAAATAAAACCATGGGTTATGGATCAAAACCATTAGCTAGTTTATTACCCATTTTAGTATTTACATGTTTTTACCCATTTTAGTATTTACATGCTTTTACCCATTTTAGTATATACTTAGTTAAGTATATGTTATCCCAATATGTAAACACTAGTTGTTATACATATGTATATCTAAAGCATAAAATCACTTATACTAGTTTTAGTGTTTTATGTGAAAGCGTAAGTGTGTTAGAAAACTATTAGTTCAAACCATTTACGTATTTTATTTGTTTCGATAAAATGATCTTACTTTTGTTATCGACAAAACATTAGAAGATCGTAAAATATAAATAAACGTTTTTACGGCTTATTTGTATTAACAATCTCCCCTTTTTGTTGATGACAAAACATAAGATTAGTTTAAGGAAAAGCTAAAATTGTAAGAGTTTGAATTTGTAGTTTTACTTTCTTCTCCCCTTTTGTCGAAACAAAAGAGCTAAAAGAAACTAACACAATTTTTACAAAAAGTTATGCAAAATGTAAAGAGAATAAGTGACGGAATGGTACTGTCTTAACTCCCCTTGACGAGTCCATCCTTTGAAAGGCGTCAAGGACATGACGTAAAATAAACTAATTATGTTTGCAATTAAGTTTGCAAATGGTTCGTCTAAGTAAAAGCGTGCTCCCCTTGAATATTGCAAAGTTGCAATGGGGTATCATGAAGTATAATCCAAGAACGGATTAAAGTTGCAAATGTTTTGCAATATCGTTTGACACAAAGCTCCCCTAGCTTTATGGTGTCAAAATCTTCATGTGTTATTTTGAAAATCTACACAAGAAAGGTTAGAAAATGTGAGTATAATGCATAATTTTACGCAAGAAAAACTCAAGTTAGTACAATTTGTGCTTCTAATCCACAGATCTCACGGTTCCTTCTTGAAGGATCCGTCTAGGCATTATGGAGGATCCGTACATGTCGTTGACGCTTTCTTGACAATGAGAGTGTTTCAATCAATGCTTGATATATGTGCAACAAAGAGCACAACGCATGTAATAATCAAAACATAAAAATGTTCATTCAATAAAACAAGAGATACACAACCAAATCTCTAAAAACTAAGAGAATGAACTAGCCAAATAGGTGCTATTAATGCTAATAAGTTAACCCAAACTTAATATTCGACTAAAAGCTTAATGATGATCAATGGTGAGATGAGTTTTCCTCAGCATTTTGAGCTTGTAGTTCAAGTATCAATTTATCTAGTTCATGTTTCATTCTTTCACCATGTTTACAATGATAGCAATCCTTGTCATGGTTTTGAGTTTCTTGAAGTGAAAGTTCAAGTGAAGTGGGTTGAGGATCTTCAAATGATTGTGAGGTGGTTCTAGGCACTAATGATGTTGGTTGTATGTTTGGTATAGTAGGATTAGGTGATGAAATCCTAGTGGGAACACTCTTCTTGGAAATTAGTTTGATTGGTTTCCTTGGTGTGGGAGAGATCCTACCATTTGTGGACTTAACCGAAGATGATCCGGTTGAGGAAACTTCATGTGTGATTCTAGCAATTTTCTTGGGTGGTCTTTGAGTGGATGAGTTAGCACTAGGAGCCTTAGTCATAGTGATGATGGTACAAGTAAGAACTTCTTTAGTTGCTGATTTTAGGGATGTGATTGAGAGTGATGATTTAATCCTAAGGTTGTTTGGTTTATAAAGGATGATTTGAATGAGGAAATTAAATTATTGACCACTTAGAGGAATAGGCATGCTCTTGGGGTTTTGATCAGCTCTAGGAGGATAATTAATGAATTCTAAAAGTGGTTTAGAAAACCAAGAGGTGATTTGAATTCGAATATTGAATTTGACTTATGCTTTCTGCATCTACGGATCCCGCGGATCCCTCTCAGCAGGGATCCGCCTGGTTAAAGACCAGGGATTCGGCTATCAGACAGGGTTTTGACTTAATTTTGAAGACTTTAGCTGTTGGATATCTTAACCATAAGTAATGGTGTTTAGTGTTTGATGACTAAGGTGTTTTATGGCTTATAAAGGAAAGATCTTGGCAATTGCATTTAAGATTTAATCCACCAATGTTCTTGGAAATGTGATGATTAACATGCACAAAGTTAATGTTCATAGTTTCACTAATCTAGGGACTCATTTAAGATGAGATGGAGTGTTTGAGTTAGGAAGATGAGTTGAAATGATTGTTCAAGCAATGATTTTCATAAACCGTCACCTGCATCCCACGGTTCCTCTCTGGAGGGATCCTGCTAGGCTAATCCTAGGATCCGGCTCTCAATAGTTATGACAGTTTGAAATGAGGTTTCTAGGAGCTAAAGCCTATCTTATTTTGAATATTTCATTTCTCCTAAGTGTTTGAGATGAAAGGATACTTGAATGATCAAAGGTAATAAGTGTTATAGCAAATGATTGCTTCTTATGGAAGGAGGATGGGACAAGATGACTACCAATGGATGTCCAAGGATAACACTAAGAGTTATATAGGTGTCAAGTCATAATAAATGATCCTAGTGATCAGATTTAAGCTTGAGGTGATTTTTTGGATAAATTCTTAAAAATCATGAGAATTAAAAAGCTAATCTTTATCTTTCTTTGAGATAGAAATGACTAGAGGCAATTTTAAAAAAATGTTTAATTTGTCCTCTTTAAGTGTTTTGAGAGATGAGAAATAGTTTGTGAGTAGTTGAAGCGGAAATATGGTGAGTTTTGATGTGTTGATAAATCAAGAGGCAATTTGACTAAGATTTTAAGTAAGCCTTTAGTGAGTCTAAGCCTTTCTCATCCTTGAAAAAGTTATAGTTGGATTCTAAAAACATATGCTTAGCTAATGTGAAGTTTATCTAGAAAGCAGTCTTAATGTAAGGAAAGTTGTATTGCTGATCTGATGACACGGATCCCACGGTTCCCTCAAGGGAGGGATCCGCTAGGCTAATCCTAGGATCCGGCATCTGCAGATCGTAACCTACACGTAAATGATGTCGCAGATTTTGTACACTATTAAATCTATAAAACAAGCAATAGGAACAAGCAAGTCATCATAAAACACCACTTATAAGATAAAGTAACAATATCCAAAATACCATAAACCAAAATGCTAAAGAGAAATCATTCAAACATAAAATAAATGAAACTAAGCACATTCCTATTGTCTCTTTCATTAATTCTTCCTTTTCCTTTTACGACTTAGTGAGATTGTGTTTAGGATTTGAATCATGCCTCTTATTTGTTTAAATTCATGGTCTCGTTAGGAATGGTTGGAAGTTGTTCGTGGTATTCAAGGATTTCCAATTTGATGTTGGATACGGGTTGATGTCTTCCTCATCTTCTTCTTCTTCTTCTTCTCCCGAGGAGTCCGAGAGCTTTGATTTCTCCATCGACCATGAACCGCTTAGAGGGTTGTTTGGTAAGAGGTACCATGACGTGATCGGAAGGTAATGATCATCGTTGATAGGGGATGGTTGCAATGCACTAACATACTTACAAAGTCGTGTTAGAGCATCTTGACGAGTGTGTAAATACTCATCATTTTTGTATTGTTTAAACCGCAAAACATCCGAAAACACTCGTAAACGCATCAAAATGATAAAATATCACAAATTAGTGTTTTATGTGTTTTAAATGCAAAATATCAAAATGGTGAAAACGATCAAGTTTGCATAATTGGCGCTTTAGTCCCCAAGTTTGTAAAATTGTCAAAAGCAGGTCCTGGTAAAACCAAATTAAGAAAAATATCATTTTAAGTCCTTAGGGATTCAAAAGTTTTCAAAATTGGTCCTTGAGATTCAAATTTATAAAATTACAACTTTAGTCCTCGAACTTTGAAATTGGCAAAATAGTCCTTTAAAAATAGGAAAATGGCAAGTTTAGTCCTTGCACTATTGAGGGTTGTCAATTTTAGTCCTTATGGTAACTTTGATGAAATGGCGTAAATAGTCCCTTGAATTTCGAGGATTTACACATTAGGTCCTTATAGTTATTAAACCTTTTAAACCAATCGACCTTGTCAATACCCATGGACCCTGCTTTTCCCTTTGAGCCCTCATCAAAACCCTTGACCCTTCCTTTTTGACCCTTTGGTCAAAGAAAGTCAAATAACCAAAAAGGCGCTGTCTCGTTCTTCTTCCACCTCCCCTTTCCTCGCAACTACCTCCCATCCCATCACCTTTTACACCCCCTCATCATCACCCTCACCTACTTTTCCCACCACAATTAATGCCACCCCCTACTTGCCTGTTTCAGAACCTACAAGTCAAATAGTGCCTTCCCGCCAAAATTGGTAAAACAGGAAAAACACTTAAAACTCTCCCATTGGTTGAATTGGGAGGTGGGATCTGCTCTAAGGACACGTGTAAGCTCATTTGAAGCATAAAAGAGGAGAAAGAAGCAGAGAAGAAGGAGTCTTAGTTTTTTTTAAATTTCATGAATGTCGTTTTTCTTTGAATGTTTTAATTAGTTCACAACTTTGTAATATCAAGCTTTATTGTATTAATACTAAACCTTTTAATCATTATAACTCAGTTTCCAAGCTTAATTCTATGGTTCCTTTACATTTCAAGTTTTTGAGTTCATCATTGCAAATTTTCAATTCAACTCATGTTACCAAGCTTCAATAAGCTTATTTAATAAGTTAAACAGTTTATTTGAGCTTATCTTAGCTTTTGTAAACCTCGTTATCTAGTTTCAATCAAGTTCCTTGAAAGTCAACAAAAGTCAACTATGTAAGCACATTTGGTTAGCGAGATTGGAATTGGTTTTGGGTATTGCAGACATGGAAATGGGTTTGTTTTGAGTTAAATGAGGTGGTTCTCGATAGGTTAGTGGTTCGGGTTTCATGGTTGCAAGCCTTTTCGCTATGAACATTTGTAAGTCAAGCTCATTTCTTGCATAACTGCCTTAGTGGTTAAACATAGTTGTAGCCTGTTTCAATAGTAGTGTTTAGGTTAATACAAGTTAATTTGATCATAATTACATGTTGGTTAAAAGTTTAGATTAGTTTCGAGCTCAAATCAAGTCATTAAAGGGGTGTTTGGAATTACTATTCCATCCGCCTCAAAGGTCGGTTCGATGGATGTTTTAGTTGCTTCATGCTTACCTATCTCCAATATACTCAAATCACCAATAAAATGTGCTAGCAAGTTCTCAAAGTCAAAACATCATTTAATCTATATCACCGTCTTAATCTGCTGTGAAATTGGATAGTCAAATGCTTATTTTGTGCTTAAAATTCATAGAGATAACTCAGTATTAGTGTTATTTAGTCATATTATAACATAATCGGTCTTCAACTTGGAGTTAAAGTTCATATAAGTCAAACTTACAAACCGATTCAAAAGTCAAAAAATGTGCCAAACTCGCTTTTTACGTAACTCGCAGAGTGTGTGTGTCTTATTAAATCTCTTTAGGTCTTGATTTTGGTTTATAAGTAGTTTAATAGGTGGTCTCTAAGACCTAATATCTGCTTTCATCTTAAGCTTTACGGATAAGCTTATTCATAAGCTCAAAACAGCCTCGGTGCCTCGCTCATGTGGCTCACTCACCGAGTTTTCTCGGATCTTGTGCAAGCTTGCACAGATTCATCGAGCCCCCAAGGTCCGGTATTTTGGTTTTGAGTAGCCACTTAGGTCCAGCTTTAGATTGTCATAATTGGTTTTGGTTTATAGCTTATTTGAATGCTTTTTCTTGTGCTCTAAGTAGTACCATTTCGCTTTTAGATCTTAATCTCAAAATCACCAATTCTTTGTAATTTGTAATCCAGTGGTTAAAAATAGTTAGGATCTGTTGTATTTTAGTCATTTTAACAGTTTAGAACTTTGGTAAACAGCTTGGTTGCTTATTTGGTTCACTTGGCTTATTAAAGTGCTTATTCATAAGCTCAATTCATAGCAGCCCATAATCTCCCACACAACATCATGTTTTTCTATTTTCATAGACTCCTAGTATAATTTTAGAGTTTTCCTGAAATTTTCACATTTTTTATAACTGCTTGCTATTTTTCTTAATTAAAAACAGCTTTTAGGATTATTTAAATAGCTTTTAATAGAAAAATTCGTAAAAAGTCAAAAAATAATTTTTCATTTTTATTAAGTTTAGATAAATATAAAAAGTGAAAAAGTAATTTTCCGATTTTTCATAGTTTATCTTGTAATTTTTAGTAATTTAATTAGTTTTAATAGTTTAAAATTCATAGAAAATAGAAAATAATCGTAAAAATATAAAAATAGTTTTAAAAATTTTTTTTGTTATTTTAGATTTTTCCAAGTCATAATTTTAATTTTCTAGCTCTATTTCCTAATTTCTTGTAATTTAGGTTATTATTAATTAGTTAAAAATAGTTTTAATTAATAATAATTAATTAATTAGTTATAAAAATAATTTTCTTTTTCTAAAAGTTTCTTATATCATTAGGTTTGTAAAATATCATTTTCATATTTTTAGGATTAATATTGAGTAAGTTTCACGCTTTTATTCAGACGTCACGTAGATTTTAATTTCGCTTTATAAAAGCATAAAAACAAAACATTAGTTTAAAAATAGTGATAGCGTTTATTTAATAGATTTTAACCTTTAATTTCCTTTAATCTCCTGTAGTTTATAAAAATCTCAAAACCCATCGATCACTATCCTTAGTGATCATTCTACCATCCGATCAGTGTTAAACACCACCAACCTCCGGGACATAACGACCCGGAATCCACCGATTCTCCTGATCTTAAACCGCATTGGTGTGTGAACTGCTTTGAGTTTCTTACTGCTTGGTCATTCACAAGTGGCTAATTGCGTGAGATAACTTGACGGTTTTGCACCGATCAAATTTTGGCGCCACGGGAGGTCAGAAGCGTGTTCTAAAACATTTTCGCACCTGTACTTGCACATATACCACGCTTGTAAAAGTTTTCAGTAGTTATAACAAAATCAAAAAGTTCATTAACACTTTTCCTAAAGTGTTAAAACACCAAAAAATATAAAACAACAAAACAATCGTAACGCTTTCTAGCTTGTGTTTCTTTTAAGGTGATTCTTAAAGAAATACGATTTGGTTAAACGAGACGATACCAAAAATATTGTCCAAAAGTTTTAAACCCATCAAGACAAATCAGACTCACGCCTTTTCAAAGGATACTTAATATACATAAAAATCAACCACCGCAAATCAAGGCAAAGCACTACCTAACTGGGGTGCGACCATAATAAGTTCCCGAACATCGATTTAAAACTTGCCTTTGTGTCACTTGTGATTTGGTGTACCTTTTTCAAAGAAGCCATTTCACTTGTGATTATTGGTTAAGTTCACTTGTCGTTTTGCCTCGCATTTGTTTTGAAACCGATTTTATACTTAGTGCATGCGCACTCGCTCTTCCAGCTTCTACAAGTCCATTGTCGAACTTGGAAAGATTCCTCGTGACGTAGGGACGCTCGCCCATCGGTTGTGGTGAGGAACGCCTACCACCACCACCACCGCCTTAATGGCGTAAGATAAGCCGATGAATGAGCTTCTCCAAGCACCCATCGAGGGTTACGGAGATGCCATTGTTGTCCCACCATCGTGGGTCGACACTTTTGAGCTCAAACCGGTTACTTAACTGCAACCCAAAGCCAATTCTATGGTTTTGAGCGGGATGATCCTCATGCACACATTCGATGGTTTAACAAGATTGCATCTACCATCAAGTATAAGAATGTCCCACATGAAGCTATCAAGCTTCTTCGCGCTCCCATTTTCTCTAGAGGACAAGCCCGGAATTGGCTCGAGAAACAACCCCTCGCTCCATCGAGACATGGGAAGATCTAGTCACAAAGTTTGTGAACAATTCTATCCTCCATCCCGAACCACAAGTCTTAAGAATGAGATAATGAAATTTTCTCGAGATTTGATGAATCATTCTGGGAGGCATGGGATCGTTATAAAGACTTGCTCCGCAAGTGTCCGCATCATGGTTTTACCGAGTTAATGCAAATGGATACTTTCTACAATGGTCCGAACTGTGCCAATCAAGACTCTCTAAATGCCTCCGCGGAGGTAATTTCTTGAGCAAGACCACTAAAGAAGCCTTGCAAATCATTGAAAACAAGTCCCGTGTCCGTCCTTTCCGCACAAAGACATATCATACCGAGTCTAATGCCGGACCTTCTATTTCATCTCCGTGAGTACATCTAGCACCGATGCTAAGATTGACAAACTCACGGATATTGTTCGAGCTTTGGTTCTTGCTAACCAAAAGAAAGTCACTTTCACGCAAGCACCATCATATGGTGAAGTAAAGAAAGTTGAAGTTTGTGTTACTTGTGGTGGTCCTCATGCATACTACAACTGATCGCCACCGATGGTAGTCCGTTTGAAGCTAATGCTATAGCCGGTACTTCAAATCAAGGAGGTAATCAATACCGTCCTCATAATGAACCAAACTACCGTATAACACTTATCGTGCACCACCCGGTTTCAACCGTAATCCTAACCGAATCGTAACCAACAAAGAATGAACCAAGGTTATCAAAACCAAGGTAATTTCTATTCGGACCCAATCAAGGTTTCCAACAACAAGGAAATCTTAATCAAAACACTTACAACCGAGGGAATCAATTTCGGGGAATATGAACCTAATCAAGGGAATTCGCTATAACCGTAACATACGGCCTCAAATTGTTCCTCCTCCTCCTCCTCCCGTGTGTCAACATCCGATGAGCTTTTAAAGCAATTCATGAAGACTCAAGAGGAGACAAACAGTTGTTGGTCACCGATCGTGAATTAAAGAAGTCTTTAAATGATCGACCCTGGCTCGTGTACTTTACCTAGCAACACGATCGCTAATCCGAGGGGCGATGCAAAGGCGATCACAACCGTAAGTGGTGTTTCAGATGATGGACCCGCTATTCCTACTACCTCTTCCTCTTCTCTCCCGAAGGTAGTGGAAAGTGAACCCGAGGCGACAAAGGACAAGGAACTTCCTACTAATAACGGAAGTACCAACAATGTCCATCCTCGGTTGTCCAGAAACCAAAATCCAATCCAGAGTTGTTTTGAACCTCCGTAGCTCCCATTGAAAAATCCAAATCTTCTATTCCTTATCCATCACGCTTACATGAGCAAAGCTCCGCGAGAAAGTCGGTCATCAAATGGAAAAATTCTTTCAAATTTTCCAAGAACTTCATTTTGACATAAGCTTCATGGATGCTATCATGTTGATGCCCAAGTTTGCATCAACTCTCAAACACATGTTAAGCAATAAGGAAAAGTCGTTTGAAATGGCTAAACTCCATCGAACGAGAACCGCTCAGCTATCTTGAAGAAGCTTCCCGAGAAGCTTGGAGATCCCGGAAAGTTCCTCTTACCTTGTGTATTTCCGTGAATGGTTGAATGCTTTGCCTTAGCCGATCTTGGTGCAAGCATAAACCCGATGCCTCATTCAAGATGGAAGAAACTTTCTCTTCCTGATCTTACTCCTACATGCATGACTCTCGAGCTTGCGATCGTACAATATCCCGTCCTCTTGGAATTGCCGAGGACGATTTGTGAAAGTAGGAAAGTTCCATTTTCCACCGACTTTGTAGTCGTTGATTTCGATGTCGATCCACGGGTTCCTCTCATTGTTGGAAGAGGATTCCCGAGAACGGGCCGTGCTCTCATTGATGTATTTGAGCAAGAAATCACATTACGTGTTGGTAATGAAGTCGTCACCTTTAACCTTGATCAAACTTCGAGGTACTCCGCAAACTATGATTCCGAGTCGGTTAACCGAATCGATATCATTGATGTTGCTTCAAGAGTACTCTCAAGAAGTTCTTGGTTATTCTCATAATTCGTGAGTGGGAATCCCACCACATCTTCTCAACCTATCATAGCCAATTTACTCCTTCTCTCACTCCGCTTGAGGGAAGCGACTTCATCTTGGAAGAGATTGAAGCATACTTGGCTAGTGATTCTGCTCCATGGGAAATCGATCACGCCCAATTGACATCGAGGGGACATACTTCTCATTGAGAAAATGCTTAAAGATGATCATTCATCAACCCTCACCCTAGTGATGCAATTCCTAAGAGATTAATCACCATGAGATTAATCCGAGGGAGATATTCTTACTCTTGAGAAGTTGTTAAATCAGACACTTCTCCTCCTCTCCTCCCGCCAAACTTCATAACAAGGAAGTCAAGTCGCTTGAAAAATCAAGAATTTCAAGTCGAACTTAAGGACTTACCGCCTCATCTCGAGTATGCATTTCTTGAGGTGATGATAAATTACCCGTCATTATTGCTCGAGATTTGAGTAAAGATGAAAAGATCGCTCATAAAGGTCTTGAAGTCACACAAGCAAGCAATTGCTTGGAAACTCTCCGACATTAAGGGTATTAACCCCGAGTTTTGTACTCACAAAATCTTAATGGAGGATGACTTCAAACCAGAGCTCAACATCGAGAGAAGGGTGAATCCAAAATCCATGATGTTATCAAACAGAGGTTATCAAACTTCTTGATGCAGATTGATTTACCCTATCTCGTATAGTCCTTGGGTTAGCCCGATTCATCGTGTTCCTAAAAAGGGTGGCATAACTGTTGTCACGAATGAAGAAAACGAGTTAATTCCAACTCGATTGGTTACGGATGGCGTGTCAGATTGACTATCGTAAGTTGAATGACGCCACCAGAAGACCATTTTCCTCTACCCTTCATGGACCGGATGCTTGAGAGATTAGCGTGGAACGAATACTATTGTTTCCTTGATGGTTTCTCGTTACTTTCAGATCCCCATTGATCCACGTGATCAAGAGAAGACCACATTCACCTGCCCATACGGAACTTTTGCCTACAAACGATGCCTTTGGCTTATGTAACGCCCCCGCACGCTCCAACGTCAGATGATGGCCATATTCCACGACATGATCGGGAAACAATGGAGGTGTTTATGGATGACTTCTCACCATCGGGATTCATTTCAGACATGTCTCTCCCATTTAGACAAAATGCTTAAAAGGTGTGAAGACACCAATCTATGTCTAAACTGGAGAAGAGTCACTTTATGGTCAAAGAAGGCATAGTCCTTGGCCATAAGATTTCAAAAACGGATTGAGGTCGATAGAGCAAAGGTTGATGTTATTGCTAACCGCTTCATCCTACTACCGTCAAAGGTATTAGGAGTTTTCTTGGTCATGCCGGGTTTTATCGTAGATTCATACAGATTTTTCCAAAATCGCTCGGCCTATGACCCATCTTCTTGAAAAAGAAGCTCCTTTTATCTTCTCTCCCGAAAGGCGTCAAGCTTTTGAAACACTAAAGAAAAAGCTTACTAAGCACCCATTCTAGTTGCCCCGATCGATTTACCCTTCGAGCTCATGTGCGATGCAAGTGATTTTGCTATCGGTGCGCCTTGGGCAACGCAAAACAAAGCATTTTCACCTATACACTACGCGAGTAAGACTATGATCAAGCTCGCACCCATTACACCACTACGTAAAAGAATTATTAGTCGTGGTGTATGCGTTTGAGAAATTTCGCCATACCTCATCTTGACCAAATGCGTGGTGTATACGGACCACTCGACTCTTAAATATCTCTTTGCAAAACAAGATGCAAAGTCGAGATTGCTCCGTGGGTTCTCCTCCTCCGTGAATTTGATATCATTATACGTGATAAAAAGGAGCCGAGAACCTAGTCACGATCATCTATCCCGATTAGAGAACCTCACCAGATGTGTTTGAGAAAAGGAAATAAATGAAACATTTCCTCTCGAGACACTCAATGCGGTTTCTTTTCGTGGAGACTCTACTACCCCATGGTTTGTCGACCGCAAATTACCATGCGGGTAACTTCATAGTGAAAGGAATGTCGTCCCAATGAAAAACAAGTTCTTCAAGGATGTTAAACATTACTCGGGACGACCCTTCTTGTTTAAAATTTGCGCGATCAAGTCATCAGCGATGCGTATATGGTCGTGAAGCTATTGACATTCTCAAGGCTTGCCATGCCGACCCACTTGGGGACATCATAGCCCCAACTACACCGCCAAGAAGGTGTTTGATTCCGGATTCTATTGGCCCACGATCTATAAGGATGCCCATGAATTGTTAAAGCTCGCGACGCTTGTCAACGCCACGGAATATCTCACAAAGGAATGAAATGCCACAAAACGCCATTCAAGTGTGCGAGATCTTTGACATCCGGGCATTGACTTTATGGGGCCATTCCTTCTTCTCGCGGTAATAAGTACATACTCGTGGCCGCTGACTATCCGTCAAAATGGGTTGAAGCTAAGGCTTTGCATACCAATGATGCCCGAGTTGTTGTGAAATTCTTGAAATCTCTCTTTGCTAGGTTTGGAACCCACGAGCCATAATCGCGATCGTGGTACGATTTCTGCAATGACCGCTTGAAAGAGTCATGCGTAAGTATGGTGTAACTCACCGCCTCATCGCTGCACTCACCCCAAACTAGTGGGCAAGTGGAAGTTTCTAACCGGGGATAAAGAATTCGGAGAGGACGGTTGGCGAAAACCGTGCCTCTTGGTCGGATAAGCTAGATGACGACTGGGCCTTCCGTGACGACTTACAAAACACCCATCGGGTGCACTCCATACAAGCTTGTATACGGAAGGCGTGTCATCTACCCGCTGAGTTAGAGCACAAGGCATACTTGGGCCTTGAAACATGCCAACTTTGATATTCGACATACCGTGATCACAGAAAAGTTCAAATGAATGAATTAAATGAACTCCGTGATCAAGCTTACGAGAATTCTTTGATCTATAAAGAAAAGACAAAGAAGATTCATGACTCAAAAATCAAGAACCGCGTTTTCAACGTTGGTGATCGAGTCCTTCTTTTCAATTCTAGATTGAAGATTTTCTCGAAAGCTTAAACTCACCGGTCCGGACCATTTACTATCACTAAGGTTTATCCTTATGGCACCATTGAGTTATCTCAACCCGATGGTCCAAACTTTAAAGTGAATGGTCATCGGTTGAAGCATTACTTTGGAGAGGACATTCCTCCCGCGATTGTCCCGGATCTTCAAACTTTCCCCATGAACCAATGAATGCGGGATCGAGTCAAGCTAGCGACTCGGTATCAAAAACAAGAGTATGTTACATGGGTTTTCACCCGTGTACCACCACCCAGTGTGGGGAGTTGCCCACATGTTGTGTATATAAGAAAATCTAAAAAAAAAAAAAAAAAAAAAAAAAAAAAAAAAAAATCCTTGCTAAATAATGGCCTTAGTATTTCCTTTTACGTTCTATGTTTCGCATAACCGCGATTTTGAATATTGAGGGCAATATTCATTTCTAAGTGGGGGAATTCTCACGAATTTTATCATGTAATTATACCATCTAATTCCCGTTTTGGCCAAATTTTTTTTTTGGAGTAAGTGTTTTACACTTACTCATTTGGTTATCATCCATTGTCTAATAAACAAAAGGATTGGCTAATCCAGAGCAAACGGCTCTTGGTAAAGATATATCAAACCCGCTTACGGCTTGCAATTTGCCCAAAATTGTATGGTATTCACCACCATATCCTAAAAAGTGAAGAGTCACAGCCCGCAAGATTATGGCTTGTGGTAAAGGCGATGGAAAACCATAATTGGTAATCGACTCACCAAAGATATTTTATCTAAGAGTTGGCTAGTCCGTATAAACGGCTTCGTAAAGACAAATCAAACCCGCTGAAAGTCGGTGGTTTGCTCAAAATCACATGGTTATCGATGTACCATGGTTCTTACTTGAACCGAAACATTTGGCTACTCCGTAGTAATGGCTTTTGGTAAAGAGATTCAAATCCATTAATTTTTCTCAAAAGATTGCTAGGACTAGCAATAGTTTAGTGTGGGGATTGATGAGTGTGTAAATACTCATCATTTTGTATCTGCTTAAACTGCAAAAACATCCGAAAACACTCAAACGCATCAAAATGATAAAAATATCACAAATTAGTGTTTTATGTGTTTTAAATGCAAAAATATCAAAACTGTGAAAACGATCAAGTTTGCATAATTGGCGCTTTAGTCCCCAAGTTTGTAAAATTGTCAAAAACAACCCTGTAAAACCAAATTAAGAAAATATCATTTTAAGTCCTTAGGGATTCAAAAGTTGTCAAAATTGGTCCTTGAGATTCAAATTTATAAAATTACAACTTTAGTCCCCGAACTTTGGAAATTGGCAAAATAGTCCTTTGAAAATAGGAAATGGCAAGTTTAGTCCTTGCACTATTGAGGGTTGTCAATTTTAGTCCTTATGGTAACTTTGATGAAATGGCGTAAATAGTCCTTGAATTTCCGGATTTACACATTAGGTCCTTATAGTTATTAAACCTTTTAAACCAATTGACCTTGTCAATACCCATGGACCCCGCCTTTTCCCTTTTGAGCCCCATCAAAAACCCTTGACCCTTCCTTTTGACCCTTTGGTCAAAGAAAGTCAAATAACCAAAAAGGCGCTGACTGCTTCTTCTTCCACCTCCCCTTCGCTTCCCACTAGCTACCACCCATCCCATCACCTTTACACCCCTCATCATCACCCTCACCTACTTTTCCCACCACAATAAATGCCACCCCCTACTTGCCTGTTTGAACCTACAAGTCAAATAGCACTTCCCGCCAAAATTGGTAAAACAGAAAAACACTTAAACTCTCCCATTGGTTGAATTGGGAGGCGGATCTCTAAGGACACGTGTAAGCTCATTTGAAGCATAAAAGAGGAGAAAGAAGCGTAGAAGAAGGAGTCTTAGTTTTTTAAATTTCATGAATGTCGTTTTCTTTGAATGTTTTAATTAGTTCACAACTTTGTAATATCAAGCTTTATTGTATTAATACTAAACCTTTAATCATTATAACTCGCCCAAGCTTAATTCTATGGTTCCTTTACATTTCAAGTTTTTGAGTTCATCGTTGCAAATTTTCAATTCAACTCATGTTACCAAGCTTCAATAAGCTTATTTAATAAGTTAAACAGTTTATTTGAGCTTATCTTAGCTTTTTGTAAACTCGTTATCTAGTTTCAATCAAGTTCCTTGAAAGTCAACAAAAGTCAACTACGTAGCACATTTGGTTAGCGAGATGGAATTGGTTTTGGGTATTGCGTATATGGAAATGGGTTTGTTTTGAGTTAAATGAGGTGGTTCTCGATAGGTTAGTGGTTCCGGGTTTCAGAATTGCAAGCCTTTTCGCTATGAACATTTGTAAGTCAAGCTCATTTCTTGCATAACTGCCTTAGTGGTTAAACATAGTTGTAGCCTGCTTCAATAGTAGTGTTTAGGTTAATACAAGTTAATTTGATCATAATTACATGTTGGTTAAAAGTTTAGATTAGTTTTGAGCTCAAATCAAGTCATTAAAGGGTGTTTGGAATTACTATTCCATCCGTCTCAAAGGTCTGGTTCAAGGATGTTTTAGTTGCTTCATGCTTACCTATCTCCAATATACTCAAATCACCAATAAAATGTGCTAGCAAGCTCTCAAAGTCAAAACATCATTTAATCTATATCATCGCCTTAACTGTTAGAAATTGGATAGTCAAATGCTTATTTTGTGCTTAAAATTCATAGAGATAACTCAGTATTAGTGTTATTTAGTCATATTATAACATAATCGCCTTCAACTTGGAGTTAAAGTTCATATAAGTCAAACTTACAAACTGATTCAAAAGTCAAAAAAATGTGCCAAACTCAGTTTTTTACAGAACTTGCAGAGTGTGTACAGGTCTTATTAAATCTCTTTAGGTCTTGATTTTTGGTTTATAAGTAGTTTAATAGGTGGTCTCTAAGACCTAATATCTGTTTTCATCTTAAGCTTTCTGGATAAGCTTATTCATAAGCTCAAAACAGGCCTCTGGTGCCCTCGCTCACGTGGCTCACCTCACCGAGTTTTCTCGGATCTTGTGCAAGCTTGCATGTGATTCATCGAGCCCCCAAGGTCCGGTATTTTGGTTTTGAGTAGCCACTTAGGTCCAGCTTTAGATTGTCATAATTGGTTTTGGTTTATAGCTTATTTGAATGCTTTTTCTTGTGCTCTAAGTAGGCACCATTTCGCTTTTAGATCTTAATCTCAAAATCACCAATTCTTTGTAATTTGTAATCCAAAGGTTAAAAATAGTTAGGATCTGTTGTATTTTAGTCATTTTAACAGTTTAGAACTTTGGTAAACAGTTGGTTGCTTATTTGGTTCACTTGGCTTATTAAAGTGCTTATTCATAAGCTCAATTCATAGCAGCCCATAATCTCCCACACAACATCATGTTTTTCTATTTTCATAGACTCCTAGTATAATTTTAGAGTTTTCCGAAATTTTCACATTTTTTATAACTGCTTGCTATTTTTCTTAATTAAAAACAGCTTTTAGGATTATTTAAATAGCTTTTAATAGAAAAATTCGAAAAAGTCAAAAAAATAATTTTTCATTTTATTAAGTTTAGATAAATATAAAAGTGAAAAAGTAATTTTCCAGATTTTCATAGTTTATCTTGTAATTTTGAGTAATTTAATTAGTTTCTAATAGTTTAAAATTCATAGAAAATAGAAAATAATCGTAAAAATATAAAAATAGTTTTAAAAATTTTTTTGTTATTTTAGATTTTTCCAAGTCATAATTTTAATTTTCTAGCTCTATTTCCTAATTTCTTGTAATTTAGGTTATTATTAATTAGTTAAAATAGTTTTTAATTAATAATAATTAATTAATTAGTTATAAAAATAATTTTCTTTTCTAAAAGTTTCTTATATCATTAGGTTTGTAAAATATCATTTTCATATTTTTAGGATTAATATTGAGTAAGTTTCACGCTTTTATTTCAGACGTCACGTAGATTTTAATTTCGCTTTATAAAAGCATAAAACAAAAACATTAGTTTAAAAATAGTGATAGCGTTTATTTAATAGATTTTAACCTTTAATTTCCTTTAATCTCCTCGTAGTTTATAAAAATCTCAAAACCCATCGATCACTATCCCAGTGATCATTCTACCATCCGATCAGTGTTAAACACCACCAACCTCCGTGGGACATAACGACCCGGAATCCACCAGATTCTCCCGATCTTAAACTGCATTGGTGTGTGAACTGTTTTGAGTTTCTTACAGTTGGTCATTCACAAGTGGCTAGCTTGCGTGAGATAACTTGACGGTTTTGCACCGATCACATACCATATGGGAGTACCATGTTGGAAGCTTTGAATACCCCAGCCATTCTCCTTACCATGTAATAGGCAAGATTAAATGGCCTTTGGTGGGTAAGACAATAGATCATTTGCACAAGACATGCGTTTGGATGATCTTTGTTTCCAACTAGGCTAATGATGTTTTCCTAAGGATTTTTTCCCATTTTCTAAACATGGGATGCATTTCGAAAAGTTCCATTTTAAAGGGATCACGGTGAATGAGCTTTTTGTTACGATCGAACGGGATTGGTCGGTCCTAATTTTAAAGATAGTATCACGAATGGTTTCGGATCGTCGAGAGGAGTGTTATAGAGGTTTAGGATCAAGTGCATGGTTTTGAGAGTTAATTGCCCGCCTTGAGAGTACATACAAATTCCTCACAAGGAATGCTAAGAATTTAAGCAAAGGTGTTGAGAGGAAAAATAAAGTTTTGTTTGTTGATGATGAGGCGATTGAGATGCTATTGTCGGTGTTTCTAATGATCCTAAAGCTTTTGTAAAATTCAAAGATGAAGACCTGACAAATTTGTTCATCTATGTCAAGGAGACAATCAAAATTGATTGTCGAGAAAACTTGACGAATGCCGGTATCTTCAAGGAAACATTCCTTGACTACATGACCTTCGTGGATAAGTCGCTTACAAGGCTTTTGAATATTTTACGGTCGGTTTTGGTTAATCCCCTTTTACGATAGTAGTGAGTAAGGTAATGGACGGTGTCATGGTGATCTTGTTGAGTGGCTTTGGGCATGGTTGGTCCTAAAAATACAAATTTTCAATTAAGATAAATTAGTTGGAATGGGTTTATGGTTTTGATTTGTATTAACAATGTTGTGAACACAAAGTGATTTTGTTAAAATCCCCCTTTTTATGATTAGTTTAAAAAACCTTAATTAAGTTAATTGATTAGATATTAAGAAACCATAAACCCTAGGACGAGGATGATGAAAATTATAACAAGTTAATGTAATTACTTACAATGGTGTTCTAGAGGATATTTGAAAGTATGGAAGCCAATGAGGATGAATTTCAGAGCTTGGTCGTTTTGTGTTGTGTGAATAGAGAAAAACAATCGGTGGTGAATTTTGAAAGCGTATAGTGAGTTCTGCTCCACGGTTCCCTGATCCTTTATGTTTGGGATCCGGTTAGTACAACTAGGGATCCAACATCGTGACGTAAAAAGGGGTTGTTGGCATTATTTTTGTAGTAGGCTTATAAATAAGCTTACTAAAAGATAGTTCGGAGGTATTAGATGAAGATTGTTTTGGATGACGGCTTCGATGAATCACATATCGAAGGTTCATATGTGATGATGGCGTTAGTTTGATCTAATCAAAAGGAGTATTATTCCGATGATGAAAAAGATGTAAAAGTGACGAAAGAGACTTCTAATGATGTTAGAGATAAATAAACAAAGAGAACTTATGAAAAATAAATTGAACTCATGTAACCTATCTAATGAAAAGTAAAACATACCTCTATGCTTCTTGGTTTGACATAATACCAAAGATACTTCATGAACTTTAAAGTAATCCTTTGTACTTGGTGTGCGTGAGTTGTGATTACTTTTTAGATCCTTCCTGAATGTTGACTTCATTATTCATGAATGAAGATTTTGGAGAGATTCTAGCATGAAGATTTCTTAGGAACAAAAGTTGTTAGAGTCATCTATCAATGTCCAACAAGATGATTTAAAAGAAAATATGACTTAAAAAATCCTTCTTTGTAGTTTTCAAACATACACGGATCGATCAAGTCTTTAAAGTACAATATACTTTAAGAAACTTGGTAACTAAGCTCGATGCCAATTGTGGAAAACTAGAAGGGGGTTGAATAGTTTTACCAATTTAAAACTTCCTTTTAAATATTTAGATCGACTTATGTCAATCTATTTGATTGTTTATGTTGGACGTTGATAGATAGATATATAGATGTGTAATGAAACATAAAGAGTAAGAAACACATCACCACGACACAAGTTATTTATAGTGGTTCGGCTACAAGGACACCTTCCTTGCCTACTCCACTCCCGAGTCACCTACTCAAGAGTTCGTAAGCACTACACCAACTCCTTGTGGCGGAGAAGCCTTCACAACGTCGCTTAACCTTTTCCCACAAAGCTAAATACCGAGTTCTTTCACACCAAGGCGAACCACACCTAACACAACGCCGCCTACCCTTTATACGGTGCTAGGCTAACCACCGAGTTCTTTCACACCTTAGAGAACTAATCCTATCACAACGTCGCTTACCCTTTATTAGGTACTAGGCTAAGCACCTAGTTCCATTACTATGGAGGAATTACTACCCTTCAAGACACAACACCTAATCTCAAGGAGATCTACTCCTTGTTACAACACCATCAAGGATATCACCATCCTTGTAAATAAACAAATACTTATATGTATAACGATGCACCTCATCGATTATACGACCTAGGAATTTCTTCACAAATGCTACTTGATTTGATTCTTTGGCATCCTTCACTAATGCCTTTGACACAACGCTTGGCACCTTTCACTAATGCCTTCATCTTGACATTTATAGCATTCTTCACTAATGCTCTTGACGCGAACGATAAGCACCTTTCACTAATGCTTTCGTCTGGACACTTTCGGCATCCTTCACTAATGCCTATAACCCAACATCTATGGAGAAAGGAAGAACTTATCAACAAGAGAACCTTCATTGTCTTGATGATAACGAAGCATGACAACTCATGGACTTGAGCTTACATGTCTTCAAGAAGTGGTGATCTTTCCTTTAAGAGGAACCTAGAAGATCACACAAAAACAAAAGACAAACTACATAGATCACTTGGATCTGAGGTTAGAGGGTTAGAATACTTGGGGAAAGTATGTGTAAAGTTATGTGTAGAAAGAAAGAAATGGCTCTCTATTTATAGAGAAAATTCTCTCTCGCTTCCCGGATCCCACGGATCCTTCCACTGGGATCCGGCTAGCACAAAGCCGTGGATCCGTGGAATGCTCCTCTTGCCCATGGGTATTTTTGGTTATGGGTCATGGGTCATGGGTTATGGGTTGATCCATGGTTTTCTTTCTAGATTCAATGTATCTTAAGGATACAATGAACTTGGTTAAGTGGTATAAATAAAACCATGGGTTATGGATCAAAACCATTAGCTAGTTTATTACCCATTTTAGTATTTACATGTTTTTACCCATTTTAGTATTTACATACTTTTACCCATTTTAGTATATACTTAGTTAAGTATATGTTATCCCAATATGTAAACACTAGTTGTTATACATATGTATATCTAAATCATAAAATCACTTATACTAGTTTTAGTGTTTTATGTGAAAGCGTAAGTGTGATAGAAAACTATTAGTTTAAACCATTTACGTATTTTATTTGTTTCGTTAAAATGATCTTACTTTTGTTATCGACAAAACATTAGAAGATCGTAAAATATAAATAAACGTTTTTACGGCTTTTTTGTATTAACAATACTGGTGACGAGATACCGGATCAACAACCGTCAGCTGCAACAAAATCAACACGATCAATATCATAGAAGAAAGAACAACCAAAGGTTGTAGCATGGCTAGATAACGACACGACGGCGGAGTATGGTTGGTTCGCTGACTTGGTGTATGCTTAACCAGAGATTGGTGAAACCTCAGCATCGATAGACGGAAGCACACTCTAATTCTCCAAAAGACTAAAGCCTGAGATGAACATTTAACGGTTGTCAAAGAAAGAGCTCAGGTGCGTCAAGGAAACTGCAATTAATTTCCTGGCAGATTGATCAGCAAGCAAGGTAGAGCTTGAGTATCATCTGTGAGGAAAACTAGAAGGGCGGGTTGAATAGTTTTACCAATTTAAAACTTTCTTTTAAATATTTAGATAGACTTATGTCAATCTATTTGGTTGTTTATGTTGGACGTTGATAGATAGATATATAAACGTGTAATGAATGATAAAGAGTAAGAAGCACATCACCACGACATAAGTATTTATAGTGGTTCGGCCACAAGGACACCTTCCTTGCCCTACTCCACCCCCGAGTCACCTACTCGAGAGTTCGAACACTACACCAACTCCTTATGGCGGAGAAGCCTTCACAACGCCGCTAACCTTTTTCGGAGAAAGCTAAATACCGAGTTCCTTCACACCAAGGCGAAACACACCTAACACAACGTCGCCTACCCTTTATATGGTGCTAGGCTAACCACCAAGTTCTTTCACACCAAGGAGAACTAATCCTATCACAACGTCGCCTACCCTTTATTAGGTACTAGGCTAAGCACCTAGTTCCATTACTATGGAGGAACTACTACCCTTCACAACACAACACCTAATATCAAGGAGATCCACTCCTTGTTACAACACCATCAAGGATATCACCATCCTTGGAAATAAACAAATACTTATGTTAATACAAATAAGCCGAAAAACGTTTATTTATATTTTACGATCTTTTAATGTTTTGTCGATAACAAAAGTAAGATCATTTTAACAAAACAAATAAAATACGTAAATGGTTTGAACTAATAGTTTTCTAACACACTTACGCTTTCACATAAAACACTAAAACTAGTATAAGTGATTTTATGCTTAAGATATACATATGTACAACAACTAGTGTTTACATATTGGGATAACATATACTTAACTAAGTATATACCTAAATGGGTAAAACAAGTATATACTAAAATGGGTAAAACAAGTATATACTAAATAGGTAAAACTAGCAAATGGTTTTGACCCATAACCCATGGTTTTATTTATACCACTTAACCAAGTTCATTGTATCCTTAAGATACATTGTATCTAGAAAGAAAACCATGGATCAACCCATAACCCATGACCCATGACCCATAACCAAAAATACCCATGGGCAAAGAGGAGCGGACCACGGATCCCTAGCTTTGTGTTAGCCGGATCCTTGTGGTAGGGATCCGTGGGATCCGGGAAACAGAGAAATTTCTATAAATAGAGAGCCATTTCTTCCTCTAGGTGCTTTTTACATACTTCCCAAAGTATTCTAACCTCTAACCTCGGATCTAAGTGATCTATGTAGTTTGTCTTTTGTTTTTGTGTGATCTACTAGGTTCCTCTTAAAGGAGAGATCACCACCTCTTGAGACGCAAGCTCAAAGTCCATGAGTTGCCATGCTTCGTCATCATCAAGACTACTAAGGTTCTCTTGTTGATAGTTCTTCCTTTCTCCATAGATGTTGGGTTGAAGGCATTAGTGAAGAATGCCGAAAGTTTCAAGATGAAAGCATTAGTGAAAGGTGCTCATCATCCGTGTCAAAGCATTAGTGAAGGATGCTAAAGGTGTCAAGACGAAGGCATTAGTGAAGGGTGCCAAGCGTTGTGTCAAAGGCATTAGTGAAGGATGCCAAAGAATCAAATCAAGTAGCATTTGGGAAGAATGCCTAGGTCGTATAATCGATGAGGCATCGTTATACATATATGTATTTGTTTATATACAAGGATGGTGATATCCTTGATGGTGTTGTAACAAGGAGTAGATCTCCTCGAGATTAGGTGTTGTGTCGTGAAGGTGTAGTTCACCTAAGGTGTGAAAGAACTAGGTGCTTAGCCTAGTACCTAATAAAGGGTAGGCGACGCTGTGAAGGATTAGTTCTCCTAAGGTGTGAAAGAACTCGGGTTAGCCTAGCACCGTATAAAGGGTAGCGACGCTGTGTTAGGTGTGGTTCGCTTGTGTGAAGAACTCGGATTTAGCTTTGCACCGAAAAAGGTTGCGATGTTGAAGGCTTCTCCGCCATAAGGAGTTGGTGTGTGTTTACGAACCTCGAGTAGGTGACTCGGGAGTGGAGTAGGGCAAGGAAGGTGTCCTTGTAGTCGAACCACTATAAATACTTGTGTCGTGGTGATGTGCTTCTACTCTTTATCTTTCATTACACATTTATATATCTATCTATCAACGTCCAACATAAACAATCAAATAGATTGACATAAGTCGATCTAAATATTTAAAAGGAAGTTTTAAATTGGTAAAACTATTCAACCCCCCCTTCTAGTTTTCCACAACTTATATGTATAATGATGCACCTCATCGATTATACGACCTAGGCATTCTTCCCAAATGCGACTTGATTTGATTCTTCAGCATCCTTCACTAATGCCTTTGACACAACGCTTGGCACCCTTCACTAATGCCTTTGACACAACGCTTGGCACCCTTCACTAATGCCTTCGTCTTGACACCTTTAGTATTCTTCACTAATGCTTTGACACGGATGATGAGCACCTTTCACTAATGCTTTCATCTTGACACTTTCGGCATTCTTCACTAATGCCTTCAACCCAACATCTATGGAGAAAGGAAGAACTATCGCAAGAGAAACTTAGTTGTCTTGATGATGACGAAGCATGGCAACTCATGGACTTGAGCTTGCACGTCTTCAAGAAGTGGTGATCTTGCCTTTAAGAGGAACCTAGAAGATCACACAAAACAAAAGACAAACTACATAGATCACTGGATCCGAGGTTAGAGGTTATAATACTGGGGAAGTATGTATGTAAAGTAGTGAGTAGAAGAAAGAAATGGCTCTATTTATAGAGGAAATTTTCATCGTTCCTGGATCCCACGGATCCCTACCACAAGGGATCCGCTAGCACAAAGCTAGGGATCCGTGGTACGCTCCTCTTTGCCCATGGGTATTTTTGGTTATGGGTCATGGGTCATGGGTCATGGGTCATGGGTTGAACCATGGATCTTTGGCTAGATACAATGTATCTTTAAGTGCAATGCACTTAGTCACTTGGGTATGGGTTGATCCATGGGTTATGGATATTATCCATGTATGATATACGCATGATGTCATGCAATGGGTTATGGGTCAAGATCCATGGGTTATGGACTTTGGGTTGTACCCAACTACATTCAATGTATTTGCCCAATGGGTTGTGATACTTAAGTTTCTACCCATTTATATTACCTAATATACTACATACTAGTTATGTGTATATTTTATCCGAATATGTAAACACTAGTTATTGTACATATGTATTGCTAAATCATAAAATCACTTATACTTGTTTTAGTGTTTTATGTGAAAATGTGAATATGTTAGAAACTATTAGTTCAAACCATTTACGTACTTTATTTCTTTCGTTAAAATGATTTTACGTTTGTTATCGACAAAACATTAGAAGATCGTAAAATATAAATAAACGTTTTTACGGCTTATTTGTATTATCAATCTCCCTTTGTTAATGACAAAACATAAAATTATTTTAATGAAAACTAAAATTGTAAAGTTTGAATTTGTAGTTTTACTTTCTTCTCCCTTTTGTCGAAACAAAAAGAGCTTCGAAGGAAACTAACACATTGTTTTTAGGAAAACATGTGAAAGAAGTAAAAGAAATAGAGCAAGTAACAGGAAAGGATCTCGTTTTTACTCCCCTCGACGAGTCCATCCCTATGTGGCGCCAAGAAAGTAATACTAAGCTAGTTTGTTTGCAACTAAGTTTGCAAAGATTTCGCCTAAGTGACGAATGTGCTCCCCTCGATGGTTGCAATTTTGCAAAGGATGTCAAGAAATGTAATCCTAATATTGAAAGTAATTTGCAATGTATTGCTTTGACATAAAGCTCCCCCTAGCTTTAGGGTGTCAAAGTCTTCAAGTGTAGATTGAATAACTACAAAACAAAGGTTAGAAAACAAGTATAATGCACAATTTCCTGCATATGTGATCCAAGTTAGTAGAAAAAATAGTTTTCTGTCTCACGGATCCCACGGTTCCCTCCTAGTAGGGATCCGTCTAGGAAATTTCAGGATCCGTATAGGTGATGATCAATTTCAAAGAATGGTGATATAACAAGTAATGTTATCACAAAAGTGAGATATGAATACAACGAATCATATACTCGTAAATATAGCAAGTAACATGTAATTTCATTTAATAAAACTAGAGTTATGATATACATGACTCTAAAACTAAGAAAATAAAAGATATATGACTAGGAATTTCTAGACCAACTATCGCTGATGCTAGGACACCACTAAAATCTTCTAGCTCAAGTTTTGTTTAGGTTTGATCTCATCGAAACGTTCGAGGAGATGATAGAACATGAAACGTTGGTCTTCTCGTACTTCATGTATCAAACTTTCAACATGTTGACAATGATAGCAATCTTTGTCATGGCTAGGTAGTGGTGGTGGAAGAAATGAAATGGCTTGATGCGAAGGATCAAGTGAAGCGGCTTGTGGAGCTTCAAACGACGGAGGGATTGGTGGAGGCGCATTTGAGAATGGCTCGACCGAGAATGATGGTGGTGGTAGAGAAGTGTCAACTTCCGTATGGTCGGGTGGTTGACTTTGATGATTTCTCATAATCCAAATAGGATTATATGATGGAAACCAGCGAAAAGGAAGTCTGAGCTAGTGTTGACTCAACACCTTGATTTTGTACCATTATTCCTCCTAATGAGGAGAATGTTGTCGTGAAGCGGATGAGACGGCCTAGGAGGCAAATCCTATAAATTATAGAGGTGGGATGATAGTGGAGATGTAGAACAAATAGCTCTAGGAACCAATGGTGATGGTTTGTTTGGCCTAGGAGGTATGGTGGTGTTTGGCATAGGTAGTTTTGTGGGTACTATCCTTTAGGAATTGGTTTGATTGGTTGAGAGGAGAACCTTGCATTTGTTTGCTCGACCGAGATGATTTGGTTGAAGAAATTTCGCAGACAACACAGCAATTTTCTTAGGTGGTTCTTTGGTGGATAAGTTACTACTTGGGGTTTTCCTTATGATGAGATGATTTCAAGAAGTTTGTAAGGGTTTCTAAAGTCTTGAAAGTTAGGATGAAGGTGATGACTATGGAAGTCCTAACAATGTGGTTTATAAAGCAAGAGATTTGGCAAGTGCATTTAAGCCTTTAAGCCACTAGGATTCATTGGAATGTGATGATTAACATGCACAAGAGTCAACTTCAGAGTTTGCATCGATCTAGGAACTCATTTAAGATGAGATGGAGTGTTTGAGTTAGGAAGATTAGTTGAAATGATTGTTTTAGCAAGATTTGACATAAACCGTCATCCGGATCCCACTGCCTCCTCGAAGGATCCGTCTAGGCTAATCCTAGGGATCCGCCTCAAGACTATGAAAGAGTGGAAACGATGTTTCTAAGATCTAAGATCTATATCCCTCGAGTGTTTCATCCTCCTAAGTGTCTTAAATGAAGGGTGCTTAAGTACTTGAAGGTAATGAGTGATGTAGCTAATGATTGCCTTTGATGGAAGGAATTGGAACTTTCATGAGTACCAATGAATGAACAAAGATGACACTAAAGATGAGAGTGTCAATTGAAGCTAAATGATCCTAGAGATCAGATAGTGACTTAGATTAATCCTTTGGAAAATATCCTAGAGGCTTAAGATGGAAAAACTAGGATTTGATCAATTTTGACCAACTTTGATTATGATCAATTTTGCTATAAAAGATTTCCTAATGTTTAGATATTAGGGATCATGTGAAAAATGATGTGTGAGCTTAAGAGCGGAAGAGTGATGGATTAAAATGAAACGATAGATCTACAAGCGTCTTTGAGTATGATCTAGGTGAGTTATGTGTGAGTAAGAAGGATCTACTTAACTTGATAAGGACTTAATTTTCCTTAAGATACTATGTTTAGCTTAGTGTGAGGTGTTCTAAGGATATGTTTGAAATATAATGATTGTAATTGCATTTTCTGTTTGCCGGATCCCACGGTTCCCTAAGATTAGGGATCCGTCTAGCACAAACTTTAGGATACGTCTATCTGCTAGGCAGAACCTTTACAAAATGTATGCAATGACTTTGACAATGCATCATATTTCAAGTTTAAGAGGTTCTAACACTAAGATATCAAATGAGATCGAGCTCACAGATAACACAGAGGTTTATCAAACTTAACAAGCACTATTCAAGAAACTCAAAACATATTTACGATCTAGATTAGTAAATCATTTGTATTAACAATGACGTACAAGGTATATGTCAAGAAAGAAAAGAGTAATTGATAGTATTCATGACAATAGAGTTGTGAGGTGCTAGTTCAAGAAAATCCTATACTTCATCCGGAGTTGTTGCTTTGGTCAACGGAAGCAATGAGCTATGTATAGTCATTACGGATGGTGATTAGCATACAATGAACTTCATTCGTGAAGTCATGTAGCTCTTCTCGATCAAGGCAAGATAATCGCTTGATGAGGAAAGTGGTTGTGATTAACTAAAAGAAAAATTAATTTTATAGCTTGTTTGATTAGTAATCCTAAGACAACGCAAAGTATTTCCATTGTAAACTTACTTTAGGAAAACATAGGAGTATAGATTTCTCAAGTGAGAGAATGAATATGAGACTACTACTAGTGGTGCTCAATTACGCTAAACATGACCATTTTACGGTGATTCCACATACCCAACTTCCATCAAGGAAGCAATTCAACCGTTAGGTCAAATTGAGTTTCTAGTGCAATAAGTTCTCCAAGATTCATTCTCGTTAGGAAAATTTATATTCCTACAATGGCCTATGGAAGAGTAACAATGATGATACTTTTCTTCGTTTTTATTAATATTATTCTTGAAACTACTAAGGTGGCGAAGGTGTCATGTTTAAGAATAAAAATCTAAAGTTGTCCATAAGGTGAAAAAAAAATGGTTGTGTGAGCTACTTCAACATATGTTGTTGGAAAGCTCGAGTTTGGATTTTCGGATATGACTAATTATAATTGTGTTGCAAAATAATTTACTTGAGTATATCGGATGAAATAATCAAGTTGTCAATCCTACTATGAAGCTTGGAAAGCGATCATGAAACGGAAAACGGGAGAGTACATCATCAACACAAGTGTAGGTTATGATCCGATGTACATTCTTGTGGTTTTTAGAAAATGACACAAGAAATATGAAATCAAGAAATCAAGAAATCATATAAGCACATAAAACATTTATGTTGCACATATGACAAACTTAACAAGAAGCCTTTAAGTATATTACATGTTTTAAACATTTTTGAACTTATATGACTTTATCTAAGTATTTAAACTAACATTTTCGACACACCTAGATGTTATCCCAAACACTCCTTCAAATAGCACATTGATTTATAAAATATTACTAAATCGACAAACAAGAGGATGACTAGCAAGGTGATGAAACCACATATGTTATTCAAACAAATAAGCACAAAAGCTATTTGAGATAAGCAAATAATCAAGTAATGCAAGGAAGACAATTTATCATTTAGCATAGCATACGAAAGTTCTTTTCATCGCTTTGTGTTAAACATGTATACCAAGCTTGATTAGTTTCTTTTATAAATATGATCAAAACCTTAATTTCAAAAGAGGACACATTGTTATTCAAAGATGAAAACATCCGTCTCCAATTAGATCAAAAGTTTGTGCAAAAGTTATGACAAAAAAAATGACTTTCTATTATAAATCAATGATTCTGTAAATTTTTGTTTTGAATCAGTTTATGAAATCTTTTTTAAATGAAATTAGACTCAAATACCTTTAAAACGATAGGTGGCACGACTTCTAACGACTTACGCTTAAAAAGTTATGAATTTTGAAATTCGATAAAAGCATCTTACGTACCACGGATCCCACGGATCCCTTGCTCGAGGATCCGTCCAGTGTAAACTAAGGGATCCGCGGATCTGACACAGAATTACAAAAATGCATGTTTTGACCCGACAAAAAGGTTTAACCTTTGTAGACTTTTTAGTGAGGTTATATTACCCATTCCAATCTTTATTCAAGCTTGAATGAACATATATTAAACACAAAACTTCAAAGAGAAACAAATAATCACTAAAACACTTTTCATATTATGCTTATTATAAGATAGAATCATATATTACCATTTTATCCACAAGCAATTTAGCACGTCTTTGACTAGTAATTGTAACTAAGAGAACATACCTTTGTTGTATTCCCTTTGTTTGTTTTTAGAAACCATAGGCGCGAAATACTTCATGATCTTCTAAGATACCCAAATCCTTTGCTATATTCTCTTTTTATGGCTTTAGAAACCATAGACGCGAAATACTTCATGATATTCTTGGTAACCCTTAATCCAAGTTTGGAGAATACTTAACAAAAAAAATGTTAGAACATTCTATCATTGTCCAACAATAAACATTATAATGATTTTTAAAACATGACTTAAAAAAATCCTTTTTTGTAGTTTTCAAACATACACGGATCGTATCAAGTTTTTAAAGTACAACATACTCTAGAAAACTTGGTAACGAAGCTCTGATGCCAATTGAGGAAAACTAGAAGGGGGGGTTGAATAGTTTTACCAATTTAAAACTTCCTTTTAAATATTTAGATAGACTTATGTCAATCTATTTGGTTGTTTATGTTGGATGTTGATAGATAGATATATAAATGTGTAATGAAAGATAAAGAGTAAGAAGCACATCACCACGACACAAGTATTTATAGTGGTTCGGCTACAAAGACACCTTCCTTGCCCTACTCCACTCCCCGAGTCACCTACTCGAGAGTTCGTAAACACTACACCAACTCCTTATGGCGGAGAAGCCTTCACAACGTCGCTTAACCTTTTTCCCAGACAAAGCTAAATACCGAGTTCCTTCACACCAAGGCGAACCACACCTAACACAACGTCGCCTTTCCTTTATACGGTGCTAGGCTAACCACCGAGTTCTTTCACACCAAGGAGAACTAATCCTATCACAACGTCGCTTACCCTTTATTAGGTACTAGGCTAGCACCTAGTTCCATTACTATGGAGGAACTACTACCTTCACAACACAACACCTAATATCAAGGAGATCCACTCCTTGTTACAACACCATCAAGGATATCACCATCCTTGGAAATAAAAATACTTATATGTATAACGATGCACCTCATCGATTATACAACCCAGGCATTCTTCCCAAATGCGACTTGATTTGATTCTTCGCATCCTTCACTAATGCCTTTGACACAACGCTTGACACCCTTCACTAATGCCTTCGTCTTGACACCTTTAGCATTCTTCACTAATGCTTTGACACGGATGATGAGCACCTTTCACTAATGCTTTCATCTTGACACTTTTGGCATTCTTCACTAATGCCTTCAACCCAACATCTATGGATATCAACAAGAGAACCTTAGTTGTCTTGATGATGACGAAGCATGGCAACTCATGGACTTGAGCTTGCACGTCTTCAAGAAGTGGTGATCTTGCCTTTAGGAACCTAGAAGATCACACAAAAACAAAAGACAAACTACATAGATCACTTGGATCTGAGGTTAGAGGGTTATAATACTTGGGGGAAGTATGTGTGTAAAGTAGTGAGTAGAAAGGAAGAAATGGCTCTCTATTTATAGAGGAAATTTTCTACTGTTCCCCGGATCCCACGGATCCCTACCACAAGGGATCCGGCTAGCACAAAGCTAGGGATCCGTGGTACGCTCCTCTTTGCCCATGGGTATTTTTGGTTATGGGTTATGGGTCATGGGTTGAACCATAGATCTTTGGCTAGATACAATGTATCTTTAAGTGCAATGCACTTAGTCACTTGGGTATGGGTTGATCCATGGGTTATGGATATTATCCATGTATGATATAAGCATGATGTCATGCAATGGGTTATGGGTCAAGATCCATGGGTTATGGGCTTTGGGTTGTACCCAACTACATTCAATGTATTTGCCCAATGGGTTGTGATACTTAAGTTTCTACCCATTTATATTACCCAATATACTACATACTAGTTATGTGTATATTTTATCCAAATATGTAAACACTAGTTGTTGTACATATGTATTACTAAATCATAAAATCACTTATACTTGTTTTAGTGTTTTATGTGAAAATGTGAATATGTTAGAAACTATTAGTTCAAACCATTTACGTATTTTATTTCTTTCGTTAAAATGATTTTACGTTTGTTATCGACAAAACATTAGAAGATCGTAAAATATAAATAAACGTTTTTACGGCTTATTTGTATTAACAATCTGGAAAAAACTGTGTGTGCCATGTCAAACGACATCGACTAGCTCAATCCTGAAGGCAACATGCACAACAACAAGCCGTACTACACAAACTACACCAAGCCTTTACCGCTTCTCGAAAGTGCTATTCACCCCAACATCCCATACAAGTTCTTCTTCAACAAGGACTTGGAATTTCTAAGAGACGGAGACACTACAAGCAAATACGCCACCTCCATCACACTTATCCCAACCGCAGAGTATCCACAACCGGGAATTGAAGAAACTGCCACAAGGTTATTCAGCTCTTCGATTTTGAAATACAACAAGGATGCTTACTTGGGTATTCATCATTGGCCCATTAAGTGTCGAATGTACTACTGCAACAAGCACATTGAAAGACTATATCGTGAAGAGGTCTACAGATATCTAAGGATTGTCTCTGTCCAATCCATTGAAACAGAAGAAAAATATGGGTATGTCTGCATGAAGAAGGTCGTGGTTAAAAGAGAAGATGAGAAAGAATACATATTCCTTGAAGCCGACTATGAGAACCTGAACCTCAACGACATTGAAGACATGTACTTGCTTAAGGTCCAATGGAAGCTACTTCACATTCCCCACAACACTCAATATTCCTTCATTACATCTCTTTTTCTTACCATTCAAAGTGCCATCATCAAGGAACGTGTTGAAGACCTTCAGCTAGCAGTTGAAAGCTATCAAGTCAAGCTCAATCTAACGAAGCCAACTATTACACAGGAAGAAATCATTGGGGAACCTCAATACACTGTGAAGAAAGATCCAAAATTTGGATTCATGTATTGCCATTATGAAAACCGTATCACTTTCATGGCATTTGATGAACTCCACAAATTTTGTGATGCTACCCTCAACGAGGTAAGGAACGACTTAGAGATAAGGCTTAAAGATATTCTGAAGGACAAGTCTGGAAAGGAGAGCTGGAATTCTCAAGAGGCACGTGAAGTAAAGAACTTCATTAACAACATCAACCAAATGCTAAAGAGACGTCTACAGCTAAGGAAGCTAAAGAGTTACATTGGAGCTCATCCAAGGTTCGACATCACAAACTTCCGAAAACCAAGCCGATTTGTAATAGGATTAAACATTATTTACTTTCTATTCATAGGCTATACAATTTGTAATAGTTAGTTTAGTAGAACTTTCGTAGCTAGATTAGAAATTCATTCGTAGGATTCATGTAATTTGTATAAAAAATGGCTTATGCACACATATCAGTACATGACCCATTTTTTAAAGAAAGGACCCTGGGGTACGCTTCAGTGCCTCAATCCTAGTATAAGGAGCGAAAGCATCTTACTCTTGAGCACAATTCACTCAAAAAATTTCAAACAACTTTTCAAAAGTTTTTCAGAATTCTGTTCAAGAGACAAGTATTCCCTCACATGTTTCAAAACTTCAAAAAGTTATTTCACAAATTGAGGGGGGGGGTACTTAAAACTCTTTGTTCAAAAAAAATTGTTCTTGTTTATCTGTTTCTTCCCACGTGATTTCTAAAACATCAAAAAGCATATTTTAATCATCAATGTTTTTCAAAAAAAACATATATATATCCTATTTTTTAGGGGGAAACGAGATTAAAATATGTTAGATCAGAATGGAATGGAATCTCATCGAGCTCGACCGTAACTTTACCCATGAATTGACGAAACATAAAATGTTAGTAATCGAAAAGACTTGTCTGGGACGGGTAATGATTTCAAGCTGGTTTTACCAAGGATGTAAACGTGTCTCGCAAAGGACTTGTCTTAATAGAATGTACTGTCTCGAAAAACTCTTGGTAGATATGAACTTTGACGGGTCTAACCTTCTTATTCTAGGAGTGTTAACAACATCAAGTTAGTTATTAGAGCTAGTTGTCAACTAAAAACAGATAATGGATCCTTTTAACTAAGCAACAAAAATGTGTCTCGCGGGGAATTGTCTATCAAAGATCCGATCAATACAAAAAGTGTGAACTCTACCCTCAATGTGTAGATTTAAGTTAAAACAATATAAGCACATGTGGAGGGGGTATTTTTGAAAATATAAAACTCTCAAGGTGTTAACAAAATATGTTTTACAATCATAAACACTTTGAGAGATTTTCAAGAAAAGGTTTTATGGCAACATAGGATAGTCATGGAGTTATAAGGTGACTAAGGATAGGAAATACGTCCTATGATCCGCTAGAGCCGGAAGGATCTACCCAAGAACACCACCAATAGTTTAGAAACAGAAAGTCCTTAAGCATTATTGAAAAAAGGAGTAATGTGAGAAAGGAGAAAGAAGGAGTTGAAGAATTAAAAGAAAAGTAAAGAAAAGGGTGAGAAGAAATAGCCCTCCAAAATTAAACTTAGGGCAAAAACCGGGTTCAATTCATCTGCTACTGTTTGTCACTAAGATGACGCCGATATTGAAGACAAGACGTCATGGACCCAGTGACGCATTGCATTTAACCTTCTAGCCACTCAAGTCCTCTTAAAAGGATTTGTTTCATTCTCACGGGGAACCCTGCATAATCTATCGACCTCTCACTTCGAGATGTGTTGATATTCAAACATGAGACACCACTCCGGTCTCCGACTATTAAAATCAAAATGCACAAATCAATTCTAGAGCCAAGAGATTAATCAAAAGATCTCTTAGGAACACTTAACATTTCTACACCTGTTGTTCAACATTAAGAACACAAGTTGTAAATTTTAGAGTCCTACGCAGATCATAGCAATCTGCCAGAACATTTATGAGAGGATTTACAAATGTGATCCTCAGTGATTGAATGAAAATTCCGCCAGGTCAACATCAAACAAACCGACAACAGTCACTTCAAGAATCCATTGTGGGTTACGCTTAGTGTTCGCGGTGGTTCCAAACGGTCTGATGCGTGGGTGATACCTTGGTATACTCCAACTAACAATGACGATGTGAAGATATTAAACGCGGGGACATGCCAGTGACCATCCGTGCGAGATTCGTCAAAGAACGTGCCAGCGATCTGGGATGTACCTGTACAAAATATCCGAACACTTGCGTCGGGAACTTTATTGCTACCTGTTTTAATTCAGGTATATAAAGACTGGAAGTTCCTGGAAAGACCTCTACCACCATCATTATCATCAATATCACATCAATTTTCGCATGTTCATACCAACATCATTACGAAAGATAAAGATCAAGAAAAGTCAAAGAATCTACAAAGTTTAAAGATGAAGATCCAAAGTCAAAAAGAAGTATAAGCATGTTGGAAAAGGCGTAAAGACACCAAGACAATGACGTTGATGAAAGGCAAACAACGAAATTATCTGATCACGACAACAACAAGAACGAAGAACAAATAAGTAAAGATCAAAGACGTCATCAGCAAAGAATGTCAAAGATCAAAGGACGTCAAGCAACCTACAAAGACTACAATGACAACAAGTTGAATGACCAACCCTTAAGGGGAGATTGGTGGAATTATGTGTAATCATTATTAAAGTGTCGGTCATTAGTTATTGTAATAGGTTGTTAATTATATAAGGCTTGTAAGTTAGTATTTAACCCATGGCCTATGTAGCAAGGCTTAAATGCCACTATGGAAGGTTATAGGGAGTTCTTGTCTAGTTTTCACCTTATATAAACACTTGTAAACCTCACTTCGAGGTTGTTGGTTCTTTTATGCAATATTACACTTTCCATTTTATTTCACATAGAAGTTCTATACCATCTCTCTCTCTCTCTACTTCCTCTCTCTAGTATTTTGTGTAGTTTAATCATATATGGTGACCTAACACACGTGTTGTGCCGTTCTAAAAAATAAAATAAATAAATAAATAACATTTATTTTTTAATCATTTTCCTTTTCTTTTCCTCCTTAAATGGTACTCGGTAACACAACTCTTTCTATTTTCTTTCAAATTTCTTACTTAAGTCAAACTGTTTAATTGAGCATCATGCGCCATAAGATGTTAAAACTCACTGTTATACTTCTTTGTTTGAGTTATAATCTGAAAGTTGAAACCAGATGATGGTCACTAATTTTGGGAAATTGACGATCCCCATGATCTTGACAATACATTCATCTTCTCCATTTCAAATCATAGACACAACACATTTAGCCACCCCATTTCATTTCAAATTCAAGTACACTTGATAAAGCTATATACCAACTTATAAATGACCCTTATGCCACAAAAAGAAACAAAGATTGTGACTTGATGATGTGTTTCAGTATATGATCAAAGAAAATAAAAATAAAAATGATGATAATAAAGAAAAAAACTATGAAACACACATTGAATCATGTGGATAAAATCAACCCTTTAGTGGATTTGGTATACAATCTTCACCTCTAATTACCCATCACCTTATTTTTGTCTTCATCTTATTTTTAATAAATTTTGATTTTATATGGTACACAATTGTTTATCTTCAATCTGTTTTTTGTCTTTTATTTGTGTTGAATTATTTACCTGCTTATCTATACTTGTCTCTCCACTTGTGTTTGTTGTGTTCACTCTTTTCAATACATGCAAAAAATATAGCCAAATTGTATTAAAGGTTTGGTTTTTGCTCCCATACCTTAGCTCACTTATTTTATGTCATTTGATTATCATTGTTTGTATATGCTTCTTCTTTAAGCTGCTGTTTTGCAATCTTTGCTTGCTATTCTGTGGTGGGTATGTTTTGTTTTTATGTTTTCATATTTTGGCTTATAGGTTTATTGCTATTTGCTTTATTTGACATGTTAAAGGGGGTGTATGGGATTGCTTATTTCAAAAAACGTCTTCATATAAGTACTTATTTGGGTAACCATGTATTCTGACATTTTGGCCGTCTAATCCATGGGGCTTAGCCCACCACCACACAGACTAAAACCAAGCAAATCCCTCTCTTTCACAGAGATTGCCTAGGGCACCTCATAATTGTTTGCACCAAGCATGATTGCAACTTGAAACATCTCACATTTTAGTGATAATAATCACGCGTTTTTTACCACTTGGCCTCCCTTGGCTGGTTGCATATAAGTACTTTTTTGGCGTTTAAGTAAAGAAAAGTGCTTAAGGTTGTTTTTGGTGAAATAGGCCGTGCTCAATAAGCATTTTGAGATGCTTATTCCAAACTGATTATTCATGATGGGTTCAAATGTTTTTTCAGTGGGTTGATTATCATCTTCTGCTGATACGCATAAGCTCTATAATAAACCATCCCAAGCATCCATTACTTATCCATATTTGTCTAGTTATAGTTGCTTACTCATGATGTTAGATTAGCATTTCGGTTAATTGCCCTACGTATACATAGGGTATTTCAAGTTGCTTTCTGTAAGTGTTTATCTGATTTTTTTTTTATCAGTTTCCAGTGTTTCAGTGTTTGGGTATAGTGACAAAAAGTGGTTCTGATTGCATGATTATTAATCTAATTGAATCCTTACAATATCAGTATTTTCAAGACACCTGGATAGTCAGTTATCTGATTATCACAACTTTAAACAGCAAAAAACACATCTAAGTACTTCAAAATGCTATACCAAACACCCTTTTAGTCCTTTACAAGAATGTAACAGAAGAACTATCTAGGTGGTAGAAAATAACTAAGATGGCTCAAGTTCATGGTGGAACCTTAGTCTTACAGCATAAAGCTATGAACTTTGATGATTTGAATTTAGTTTGCGAAAGAAAGATGGACGATTCATCATGCTTTATGACTATAACAATCTAAAGATCTGTTTTGCTTGTGGTGATACTAGTTTTCTTGGAGGAAGCATCAGTATAAACAAGAAAGATGGAGGTAACCAATGTCACCGAGTATCAGGCAATCGCTAAAGAAAAGTTGCCTAAGATGATCTACGACTACTATGCGTCTGGTGCCGAAGACCAATGGACTCTCGAGGAGAACAGAAACGCCTTTGCAAGAATCCTGTAAGTACCTTTTATTATCTTTTCTTACTATATATATAGTTTTAATCCAAAACAAAATGTTCATTCAAAAGGGTACTTGGATCGGTGTTTTGTTTGTCAAATAAAACAGGTTTAGGCCCCGTATTCTTATTGATGTGAGCAAGATAGACATGACTACAACTATTTTGGGGTTCAAGATCTCGATGCCTATTATGATTGCCCCAACTGCCATGCAGAAAATGGCACATCCAGATGGTGAGTATGCTACTGCAAGAGCTGCATCTTCTGCTAACACTATCATGGTTCGTATTTCCATCTTTATGAAATTTTGTAAACTCAAATTACATATGGGGATTTCTTTATGATACTTATTGATTGAATTGGCAGACATTGTCGTCATGGGCTACATCTAGTGTTGAGGAGGTTGCTTCAACGGGACCTGGAATCCGCTTCTTCCAACTTTATGTAAGCAATTATTTTCACTTCTTATTCATGGTAAATATATTCACCAAGGCAAATATAAACGACGATCGTTCCCTTAATATCAGGTGTACAAGGATAGGAACGTTGTTGCTCAGCTTGTGAGAAGAGCCGAAAGAGCCGGTTTCAAGGCTATTGCTCTTACAGTTGATACGCCAAGGCTTGGACGTAGAGAAGCTGACATAAAAAACAGATTTACTTTGCCCCCATTTTTGACATTGAAAAACTTTGAGGGTTTGGACCTTGGGAAAATGGATGAAGTAAGTGGAAACAAACATTTATGTTAATTTAGTTTTCCAAGCAGTCCTAATGATCATGTATTCAGATTTCACAAGCTACCTCTTGACGTTAAGAACTGTGTTTCCTCCAAATGCAGGCTAATGACTCTGGCTTAGCTTCTTATGTGGCTGGTCAAATTGACCGTACCTTGAGCTGGAAGGATGTGAAGTGGCTCCAGACCATCACCACTATGCCAATCCTGGTGAAGGGTGTGATCACTGCTGAAGACAGTAAGAAAGAGCAACCATCAAATCTTGTAAACATTATCTCTGAAACATGTCGTGTAATATGTCCTATTTTTTAATCATGCAGCAAGGCTAGCGATTCAAGCTGGTGCAGCAGGTATTATTGTATCTAATCATGGAGCTCGTCAACTTGACTATGTGCCTGCCACTATTATGGCTTTGGAAGAGGTACGGCATTTATATATCTATAACTGAAACATTTTTTTAATAGTCTTTTTAAGAGCTTGTGTAACTTTGCCTCAGGTTGTGAAAGCAGCACAAGGCCGAGTTCCTGTGTTCTTGGATGGTGGTGTCCGCCGTGGAACTGACGTTTTTAAGGCTTTAGCTCTTGGAGCTTCTGGCATATTTGTAAGTGGACAATATATTTCAATCTATTAACTTGCCTTTATGTTTCAAAAATGCGAAAATAAATGCATGTCACTTTGAAACTGAACCGTTTTAGACAACAAGTATCTTTAATTTTATTTTTTATTTTTTTCATTTTTGTTTCAGCAATTTGTCGAAAACCAATTAATCTTTCAACTTTAGTTGTCAATTTTTATGTTTTAGTAACAAAAAGGCACCTGGTTGATTACTTTTTTATACAGCACAATATTATTGTGTAGTAGTAATTAGTAAACATACTAATTTAATTTATCAAAAATTAGATTGGACGACCCGTGGTGTTTTCTTTAGCTGCTGAAGGAGAAGCAGGAGTGAGAAACGTACTAAAAATGTTACGCGAAGAATTTGAGCTAACAATGGCGTTAAGTGGTTGCACCTCACTCAAAGAGATCACCCGTAACCACATTGTGACCGAATGGGATGCACCTCTTTCCGTCCTGCACCAAGATTGTAGATATATCATGTCTAAATCAGGAACGATTATATGTCCAAAAGCAAAGTAAAAGGTATAGCACATGTTATAGGTGCAACGACATGCCCAACTGTGTTTTGGGGAATCGTATTATTTCGAATTTATTTGTTCGTGTATTTCGAATTTCTCGTTTTGGAATAATAACTTGCGTGGATATACAAATTACTTGAATGCTCATTATACTGTGATTATTAGCTTGAAATGTTCGACTGGTTACTGGTTAACATCCCAGGATCGCGTTTGTTCTATAAATGACTCAATTATCAGTTGTGCTTTTTTTTTTCTTCTTGAAACAAGGGCTGATGTTGTTTTACAACGGTTGATTAAATCTTTTTCATTATTTTCGGTCAAACGGTAACTTGATCATTTGACTCGTTTTCTCTTTTCACCATCAAACTTCAAACGCACATAACTCACAAACGACAGAAAAAACCAATTGCATCATAATTTTTAAATTTTAGTCCTCGTTAATTTGGTACAAATTTTGTTAAAAATTTCAAAACTTTTTTTTACATATCAAATTGGTCTTAATTTTCTTTTTCTTTTTTGGCCTTTTCGACCATAATTTTTACCCTCATAAATGCCGAATCGTAAAAAACTTAAAACGTAAAAGTTATAGATTTTGGTTCACTCTTTACATAAGTTTTTGAATCACTCAAATCTGATGTCATATGAGTGAGATATCACACGTTAAAGATGACGTTTTAGTCATACTCATTGCACACAATATGTTTGATGAAATGTCTAACTTAAACATTTAGTATTAAAATTGTGTTACATGCACTAATATTTGTACCACAACGCATCATTAATCATTTTACTAATGTAAGATTCAAAATATTATGTTTTTTTAATTGTTAAATTTTTTAATAGAATATATGTATTGTCTTTTATTACGTTTTTTATCATAAATTTGACCAATATTAAATTCGAATTAGAAATTGTAAAACAAAAAAGTTATAGATTTTAGGTCAACATTTTTTTCAGGTTTTTGATTAACTCTAATCCAATGTCATATGAGTGAGATATCACACGTTAAAGATGACGTTTTCGTCATATTCGATGATGAAAAACATGGCTTATGAACAACATAGATTGTGATGAAAACTGATGAAATGGATTAAGACTGATGAATAATACTAACTAATGAACAACAAAAACTGGTGAACAAGATTAACTGATGAATAATACAACATCAATCTATAGGTTGTTCATAAGTATTCATTAGTTAGTCTTGTTCATCAGTTCATCAGTCTTTGTTGATAAACTAGTGAACAAGACACATCAATTTACATATTCTTTATAATTGTTCATCAGTTAGTTTTGTTGATAAACTGACGAACAACACTAATAAACAATATTAACTGATTAATAAAACTAATTGATGAATAAGACAACAACAATCTACATGTTGTTCATAAGTGTTTAACAGTTAGTCTTGTTCATCAGTTCATAAGTCTTATTGATGAACTAATGAACAAGATTAACTGGTTAACAATACTAACTTATTAAGAAGACAACATCAATCTACATGTTATTCATCAATAAAAACAATTGTTCATCAATAAAAAGTCTTGTTTAGCAGTTAGTATTGTTCATCAGTTAGTCTTGTTTATCAATTCATTAGTTAGTATTGTTCATCAATAAAAAATTTTGTTCATCAGTTAATCTTGTTAATCAGTTCATTAGTTAGTATTTTTCATTAGTTTATCAGTTAATATTGTTCATCAGTTAATATTTTTGTTCATCAATAAAAAAAGTTATTCACCAATAAAAGTTTTCTTCATAAATAAAAAATAAAAATCATCGTTTATCAATAAAATAAGATGTTCATTATAAATATTGTTTATCAATAAAAAAAAGTTGCTTATTAATAAACAATTTTATTCATCAATTAAAATATTTGTTCGCTAATAAAAAGAGCTATTAATCGATTAAAAAAGCTGTTTATCATTAAAAATACTCCTCCGTCCCAAATTAATTGTCCACATTTCTTTTTTGGGATGTCCTAATTTAATTGTTCACTAGTAAAAATAGATAATGAAGTTTAATTGAGCTTACCATATTACCCTTCTTTGAAATTAATATTACAAACTTTAAAGAAAACATTAATTAATTAGTTATGGGTAAAACTGTTATTCTGCCAAAAATAAGAGAGACAAAGCAATAATAAATGTGTTTTTCTTAAACTATGTGTTTTTTGTCGGGGGACAATTATTTTAGGACGGGAGGGAGTAGTAGTTCATGAATAAAAAGAGTTGTTCATTGATAAATAAAAAAAATTGTTCATCATTATTTCCTCATCATTGACGTTGATTATCAATAAAAATAGTTGTTCATAAAAAATGGTCGTTCATCAATAAAAAGTTTTGTTGGCGTTGTTCATCAATAAAAATCTCTTTTACATATTTTATCAAACAACTTGTGTACATTAAATATGTGTAAAACGTCATTTTCAAAATGCGATATCTCAATTATATCATATCGGAATCGAGTGATTCAAATTTCTGGGTAAAACGGCCAAAAATCTACAACTTTCATGTTTTAAGTTTTGCTTAATTCAACATTTAAGCTAGACAAAAATAGGGCCGAATGTGCCGAAAATTCCAAAGAAATCATAACCCAGTTAAAATCTAAAAAAAATATGATTTATATATCAAAATGCATATAAAATTAAAGAGATTAAATTCTGAAAATTATGGAGAAATCGTTTTTTCGTAAAAGTTTGTCGTTTGAAAGTTATGTGCGTTTAAAGTTTGTGATGCAATTAAAAAATGGGTCAAATGACCAAACTGCCCTTTGACTGAAAATTATATAAAATGAAGGCAGGAAAGGTGGTGGGACACGTGTAGCATTATGTATGCATTTTTAGACTTTGTAAACTTTATTCTTTTTCAAACGATCGCAACTCTGGTACTCGAACGAGTTAGTTCTTGTTTGAACCGCCTTAGATTGGATATGCGACTTTTAAGCTTAGATCGGTCAAGTCTACAAATTCTATGATGACCAAAGTAGTTATATTTAATTTTACTTGACATATATTCATCTCATGTATCATTTGTTAATACAAAGAAGCCGTAAAAACGTTTATTTATATTTTACGATCTTCTAATGTTTTGTCGATAACAAATGTAAAATCATTTTAGCGAAACAAATAAAATACGTAAATGGTTTGAGTCAATAGTTTACTAACACACTTACGTTTTCATATAAAACACTAAACAAGTAATAGTGATTTCATGGTTTAGTAATGCATATGTACAACAATTAGTGTTTACATAATGGGTAGATATATGCATACTTAGTATGATTATAATGGGTAATAGAATGGGTAGAAGTATAAGTATTTAACCCATTGACTTAATACATTGAATGTAGTTGGGTAAAACCCAAAGTCCATGACCCATAACCATGGAGCATAATCCATAACCCATGACCCATTGCATGACATCATGCATAAGTCATAATGGGTATTATCCATGACCTATGGAGCTAACCCATGACCCATTGACTAGATGCATTGCATCTTCTAAATACATTGTATCTATTTGGATACCCATGGATCAAAGCCTAGAACCCATGATCCATGATCCATGACCCACAACCCACTTTGGGGAGCGTCCTCTGGATCCCTAGTATACTGTACGGATCCTCAAACAAGGGATCCGTGGGATTCGTGGAACAAGAGTATGTTTTGTCTATAAATAGTGAGTCATTTCTTCATTGTAAGTTTCCACTTCTACACATACTTTCTCCTAGTATTGTAAACTCTCTAACCTCATATCCAAAGGATCTTTCTATGTAGTTCGTGTTTGTTTTTATGTTGTGAAGATCGTTTATAAGCTCATCTAGGGATAACAATAACAAAGATTATACGCAGCGGAACATAGAATAAAACATTAATTGTTATTGACACAAGGTTTCAATCACTATTACCTCCAATTATATTAATAACGAGGTTAACTAACACTAACTAACCCTAGACGTTTATAGGAACACGTCTAGATAACTAAACTACTAACTAAACTAATAACCTAGGCGTTTACAATAAACTACACGCCCTAGGTTACACACACACACATTTACTAGACGTCTACATATTGGAAGACCTAATTCAAACCTACACCCCATGTCCTCTTTATATACTAGAGGATTAGGGTTTACAAAATGCTACAAAGGACTAATAAATAAAACTTTTTTTGCAAACAAGTCCTTCCATCTTTTTGTAGGTTTCCTTCTTGTTGTATTAAGTCCCTCTTGTTTCATTATTTTTGTCTTATCAACTCAAACGTATAATTCCCAACAATCTTCCCTAGTTGATAATGACAAAACCATTCTTGAACGAACTTCCTAGACGGTAGAGAAATTGAGATCGGGGATCTCACCATGAATGAAACAAGTATGTCTTCATTTGTCTTCCCTTAATCCATGCCATGCCACTCAAACATCTCTTCCCTTTTGTTATTATCCAAATAGGAACGATGCAAATAATGATCTTGACCACCACGAACCAATATTATACTTCCAATCTAAGCCGTCCAATGTTTGAATTGCCTCCATGAAGAACACCAAAATGCTTACTAAAATGAATCCAAAACAAGAGAAAACTCCAACTAACAAGAGTAATAATGATCAACGATGGTAAAACCAAACACTTCCCTTGATTGGTGCATGAGCATCAAATGATTCTTTAAATCTGTAAGCTCCTTGTAATGATCACTTGTGAAGAAAACCAAGTATAACGAATTTGATGAAGAAGTAGAATAACCCAAACTTGTATCTTATGTCTTGTTTATCCACGTGACGTTGAACTTATACTGCTAACCAAAATATAAGTATATCGCAACCTCTTGACAAAATCCTCATCTTCAATGAGACACTGAGCACTACAATGTACCTCCTTTAAGTGATAGTTAACTAGGTCTTCATCCATCCACCCCTTGACCTATGAAAACTAGATTTTGCAAGTCTTCGTCAACATCCTTTAAGCACGAACAAGTTATCTACAAAGTGTAACACCCACTTTGAGATATGATAAAACAGAAACACATGAAACTCAACTACAACATCAAATTAATGATATTTAACCTTCTTCGTAATCAACTAATCCAATAAATCCAAAAACGAGCTTGTTAAAATCCTTTTAAGAACAAATAATCAAACTCCTATGTGTGTGAACAATAACCTTTGTGTGTGTTGTCCAAAAAATCTCAGTACCAAAAACTTGTACAACTTCCCCTCAATTCTAAAACAAGCCTATTATATTAGAGACCCATGATCCCACCATAAAAAATAGACCAATAATACTCCACTGATGACAATTGAATCTTCACCAATGTCGAACAAGTAGTAGCAAAGACCTTAAAACAACGAAAGGTACTTTCAACTTATACGGCGAGGCGGTACTTTTACAAGGACGAGTAGTACTTTCAAGGAGCAAGTACTTTCAAGGATAAACAATGATGATTTTGAGCAATTTAGGGTTTCGACAAAGAAGATTGAGTATAAACAAAGAAGATTTTGAGTAAGCAAGAAGATTTTGTCGTGACCATATTCGACTGACTGTAACTTTTGCATAAAAGCTCAGATCGACGATCCCTCTGGTGGAAATTTAGATGGCTATATAGAGAACGTCCACTTAAAATTTCGTCACAATCCAACGGTTAACGAAAAAGTTATGATCGTTACAAAACAGTGTTGTAGTAACCTTACGAAACTTTTTCAGTTTCTGCAGCAGACTTCGACAGCTTATAACTTTTGATTGAGAGCTCTAATTGACAATCCCTTCGGTGAAAAGTTAGACTGATATATGGAGATGCACCGAAAAATTGTAGCTCGATCCAACGGTTCAAAAAGTTATCATTGTTTGAAAATGACCTGCAGAGAAGATACTAAAATTTGTAACGACTCAATTTTGCATCTTTTCTTCGAAAAACCTTGTAGATCCCTATATCAAGAGCTCCCGCCGATACCAATTGATAAGATCATTTATAAGCTCATCTAGGGATAAAAATAACAAAGATTATACGCAGCGGAACATAGAATAAAACATTAATTGTTATTGACACAAGGTTTCATTCACGATTACCTCCAATTATATTAATAACAAGGTTAACTAACACTAACTAACCCTAGACGTTTATAGGAACACGTCTAGATAACTAAACTACTAACTAAACTAATAACCTAGGCGTTTACAATAAACTACACGCCCTAGGTTACACACACACACCTTTACTAGACGGCTTCAAACCTACACCCCATTTCCTCTTTATATACTAGAGGATTAGGGTTTACAAAATACTACAAAGGACTAATAAATAAAACTTCTTTTGCAAACAAGTCCTTCCATCTTTTTGTAGGTTTCCTTCTTGTCGTATTAAGTCCCTCTTGTTTCATTCTTTTTGTCTTATCAACTCAAACGTATAATTCCCAACATATGTGATTCTCTAGGTTCCTCTTAAAGGCGAGATCACCACCTCTTAAAGTCGAGCAAGCTCAAGTCTATGAGTTGCCATGCTTCGTCATCATAAAGACTACTGAAATTCTCTTGTTGATAGTTCTTTCTTCCTCTCTAGAAGTGTTGTGTCAAAGGCATTAGTGAAGAATGTCAAAAGGGTCAAGACGAAGGCATTAGTGAAAGGTGTCGAATGTCTGTGTCAAAGACATTAGTGAAGGATGCCAAAAGGGTCAAAACGAAGGCATTAGTGAAAGGTGCCGAATGTCCGTGTCAAAGGCATTAGTGAAGGATGCCAAAAGGGTCAAGTCGAAGGCATTAGTGAAAGGTGCCAAAAGATCATGTCAAAGGCATTAGTGAAAGATGCCAAGGGTGTACAATCGATATGGTGCGTTGATCTGTGCTGAACCGTCAAGTTTAATCACACAAGCTGGCCACTTGTGAATGGCCAACCGTAACAGCTTAAAGCAGTTCGTACACAAATACAATGAAGTCCCGGAGAATAGAATGAATTCCGGTCGTTATGTCCCACTTGAGACTCGATGGTGTATAAACACTTTCAGACGATAGAATGATCACTAAGGATAGTGATCGATAAAGGTTTTGGATTGAGAAATTACACTCTTGATCGATAGGAAAGGAATTGGATACGAATCGAAAGCACAACAATCGGATGAAACAAACGTAAAACTTACGTTTTAAAAACTACGTCTGCGTACAAAATAAAAGTGAAAATAAAGAAAGAAAATACCTACGGATATGAAAATACATTTTACAATCCTAATTATAAAAGAAAATTTTAGAAAAGAAAATTATTTTTATAACTATTTAATTAATTATTATTAATTAAAACTATTTTTAACTATTAAATAATAACCTAAAATACAAGAAAATAGGAAATAAAGCTAGAAAAATAAAATTATGACTTAGAAAATCTAAAATATCAAAAGAGAATTTTCAAAACTATTTTTGTATTTTTACGATTATTTTGGATTTTCTAGGAATTAAAACTATTAAAACTAATTAAATTATTTAAAAATACAAATTTAACTAAGAAAAATCTAGAAAAATATTTTTTGTCTTTTATATTTATCTAAACTTAAGAAAAATGAAAACTTATTTTTTGAAACTTTTCTTAATTTTTGTATTAAATGCTATTTAAAATGCTTAAAACTAATTTAAATCAAGAAAATAGCAAACAAGCTAGGAAAATCTGAAAATTTCAGGAAAACTCTAAAATATTATGAGGAATCTAGGAAAATAGAAAACAGGGCGTGTGGAGGAATATGAGGTTGCGGTGGACCTGTGCTTAAAAATAAGACTTAGGATAAGCTAGAAGCTACAACAAGTCATCAACCGAGTACGTAAGCTAAAATAGACTAAAATAACCAAAATGCAACAAGTCTAAACTGCTTTTAACCTCTGGATACCAATCTAACAGATTTGGATGATTTGAGTTTATAAGCCAAAACAGTTTTATGTGGCTACTATGAGCTTAAGCATAAGACATACAATAAGCTGAAACAACAAAATGGAAGTGGGACCCTGTACTAGACCTGGGTGACTATGTATAAGCCTAAGCTGAGACCTAGATAAGCTCAAATGAGCCTAATGCAAACCTTGCCAAACCTGCATAATCCCTATGCAGACTCAATGCCCTGCACAGGGGATTTAATCCCATTTTAACAAGCCCATTAGAAGCTTAAGAAAAATTCACAAAATTTGACAAAAATGAGGATAAGAAAATAGACCTACTGAAGATTTTAAAACCATAAGTTTCACTAAGATTGGCCTAGAAATGAATCCATGAAAATTCTTCCTAGTTGAACCCAAAACAGGTTTTTCAATGATTTTGACTTTTTGACAAAACTAAAAAATTGACTAACTTGAACTTTGATCTCAATTTAAGGACTGATATAGAAGTAATAAGGTTAAATGAGATTACAGCAAGTTGTATTTATGAAATATGAACACAAAATAAGCTTTTGGAAATCAAAAATCCCAACAGTGAATCAGTTAGGACATTTAAGGTGTAAATTTGACTTTGATAGTTCTAATGCACCAATGATTGACTCAAATGAGTCTAATTTGCCTAAAGGGGACTTACCAAACTGAGTTTAACCACTTTTAAACACTGCAAAGCTATAAATCAGCTTAAACCAAACACCACTGTATATAACTATTTTGAACTTAAAATGAGATAACCACTAATCCAACTTGTTCTATTGATCAAAATAAGTTTAACTACTCTAATTAACATTAAGTAAACAGGACTAAACTAGTGGTAACCACAGATACACATACAAGTAAAATGCAAAACTGAAAATGACATGAATCACTCACAAGGGTTCAACTGAGTTGCAGGCTAAGACCAAGATCCACAACCACTATTCTATTCTAATTTCAACCCAATATCACCACCGAATCAACCATTATTATCACCATTCTGCTTGAACCATTTTCTCTTCATTTGTTGACTTTTGTTGACCAAACTCCAAACTAGCTAGAAACTTGAATGCAAGCTTTCAAAAGTTATGAAAAGCTTGTATAAGCTTATTGAATCGATAAACAAGCTATATGAAGCTTGGGTTTATGAAATGGAAACTTAAATTTTTAACGGTGAGCACACAAATATGAAACCGAATGAAACTTGGAATTAATGATTAAAATTGATTAAACTGAAAATGTAACTTGAGTTTAATACTTAGGAACAAAATATTACAACTTTTGAGTTAAACTAAGACATTACTAAGAAAAAGCGACATAAGAGTAATTTAAAACTAAACATCTACTACTTGTCTTGCTTCTTTCCTCCTCTTTATACCCAAACTCTTTCTCTCTACAATTCGATTGTTTCCATCACTTTTCTTGACCATTGGATGAAAAATATGATCTTGGCCATTGACTCCAATTTTGGCGGGAAATGGATATTTGGCAGTTGAGGTTGAGTGAGGGGGAGGGTGAAGCAATAAATGCATTTGGATATTGGTGGAGGTAGAGGGGACATGGATGGTGATGTGTTGAGGTGGAGGTGAGGGGAGCTTGAGTGTGCAGGGAAGCAGTTGGAGGGGGTGAGACTTTGGCGCCAACTGCTTGTTTGACTATTTGGATTGACCGGGTGCTAATAATAGAAGGGGTCCAAAATGTATTATGACAGGGGTCCAAGGGTCAAGTGAATTTGTGATAGGGTCCAAATGGGTGTTTAAAGGTTTAATATTATAGGGACCTTTGTGTAAATTCTGGCCGAGGGACCTAAGTCGCCAATTCATCAAAGATGTTTCAAGGGACCAAAAGTGACAAGCTCCAATAGTATAAGGACCAAACTTGACAATTTCCAATTTCAAGGACCATTTTGCCACTTTTCAAAGTTGAAGGACCTTTTCCGCCATTTGACTAAAGATTCATTCAAGGACCGTTTTGACAATTTAAAATATTTCGGGGACCTTGAATGATATTTTTCTTTATTTTGATATACGAGGACTGTTTTGACAACTTGTGAAACTTGGGGACTAAAGCGCCAATTTTGCAAACTTGATATGTTTTCATCGATTTTGATCTTTTGCATTTAAAACACATAAAACACTGATTTGTGATATTTTATCATTTGATGCATTTTGAGTGTTTTCGGATGATTTTGCGATCTAGATAGTACAAAATGATGAGTATTTAGACCTTCATCAATCCCCATACTAAGATATTGCTAGTCCCTAGCAATGATTTGAAGCTTTAATGGATTTTAAAACTCTTTACCAAAAGCCATCACTACGGAGTAGCCAAATGTTTGATTCAAGTAAGAACCTTGGTACATCGATAACCAAATGATTTTGAGCAAATCATAAGTCAGAACGGATTTGATTTGTCTTTACCGAGCCGTTGCTCTGGACTAGCCAACTCTTAGATAAATTATCGGTATTATCTTTGGTGAGTGATTACCAATTATGGATTTTCCATTGCCTTTACCACAAGCCATAACCTTGCGGGCTAGCCAACTCTTCACTTTTTAGGATATGGTGAGTTGAGAACCATACAATTTGGGCAAATTGCAAGCCATATAAGCGGATTTGAGAAATCTTTACCAAGAGCCGTTTGCTCTGGATTAGCCAATCTTTTGTTTATTAAACATGGCGGATGATAACCATAAAAGAGTAAGTGAAAACACTTACTCCAAAAAAATTGGCCAAAACGGGGATTGGGTGGATAATACATGATAAAATTCGTGAGAATTCCCCACACTTAGAAATGAATATTGCCCTCAATATTCAAAATACCGCAGTTATGCGAAACCGAGAACGTAAAGGGAAATATTACGGCCATTATTTTAAAAGATTTTTTTTTTTTTTTTAGAGATATATATATATATATAACATGTGGGCATCACCCCACACTTAGGTGGTAGAAAGGGTAAGAAGTCGAAATATGGGTGAAAACCCATATGGTGTGTCTCTTGTTTTGATTTCAGTCGCTAGCTTGACTCGACCCCAATTCATTGGTTCATGGGGAAAGTTAAGTGGAAGAAACAATCTCAATCGGACTTCGTTCAAGATGTTTGTATAAACATTTGAAGCCGCCAAAGTTCCACACCGACGAGATATACATAGAACCGGCTCAAAATTGATAAATGAAAATGCGGGATCAAAAATAGTGTCCTCATTCCAGAAGGAGAAAGGGAAAGAGCAACCACACCATTTGTGAAGAATGGAATAAATATGTGCATCACAATGCATGTCCATTCCTAATCGAGAAAGAAGCAAATCACCATTTTTGACATTTTAAGCTTAAATTTGAAGCTTTTATGGTGATTGGTAACAAAATTCCGGGAGGAGAGTGGAAGCGGTTCTTCAATCATGATTTTCAAGAAAAGGGTGTCTCCCTCGAATCAAAGTAAGTATTGTCAATTCTGTTGGAATCGACTCATCACTAAGAAAATCATCGACCTCCTTCCAAAGTTGTCATCTTCCTCATCCGGAGTGAGAGAAGGAATGGAAGAGTCGGAAATGGGATAAGAAATGAGTGGATGATCATTATATAGGAGATTTCTAGTTTCTCCAAGATCGGCTTGAAATCAAAGAGATCATCGTCACTTTCTCGATGAAAGTGAACTGATGTGAGTGAGTTCATCGGTGAACTCCTCAAGAAGAGGATCGAGGCGTGGGAGTGATGCCTCAACATACTCGATGTCTCCATAAGATTTACAATCATCGCTAAAATCGGAGAAAGTCTCAAAATGATCATTTGAACACTCGAGGGGAAGAAGAATCACATAAGATCGAAATTCCTGTGACTCTCTCGGGATTGGGACAAGGTCCTCAACACTAGACTTTATAAATTCATCCGATTCCTTTTAGTGAACAGTGTCAAGATGCTCATCCCCATGTTTAGAGAGTGAGTGGGAATATCGGTGTGATAACAACAGAGGCGAGGGAGTTTAGAAGGACTAGCATACATATGTTTTATACTTTCCATTTGTTCTTACGCTAGTAATTCCATCATAGTCTTTTCTCCCGATTGTTCATGGAAGGAGTCTCAACCGATGAACTTGATGAACCGTTATAAAATTGTAGGATATCAAGGATATCTTCATCATCATCGTCATCGTGAATGAAAGCGGAATCGAGAGCTAGATCTGTTGCTTTTTCTTTTGCAATTGATTCCTAATAGATTTTTCAAAGGCAATGGGAATCTAATTTAGCGACCGCTCTTGACTAACAACACTTCCATGGATTTCTCATTTGGATTATCTTGGGGATGTTTAGATTCCTTCAAATCTTTCACTAAATCCAAAAGATCAAGGAGAAGATTTTGAGGAAGTGGTCATTTGGTATTGTAGAGGTTGGTCATGATCTGAAGAGTCGTAATTGTTACAAGGAAATGGATTCCTTGTTTGACAATCCGAGCTATAGTGAGGACCTCCACAATACTACAACAAGAAACCGATGTGGTGTGAGTGGTATGTGTTGTAGTCATAATTGTTATCGGGAACCCGCTCATGACAAGCGTGTTTCTGATTGACAATCGAATCGGAATGTGAACCACCACAATACTACAACATAAAAACTGCCGAGTCTCATGAGGTGTAGTAGCAGATGGAATAAATCGGTTGTGTTATGGTAGGAATAGGGATCTTGGTTATAGATGACCGTTTCACGATTCCACCACGCTTCAACTGGGGCAATTACCACCATTATAAGGACCACCACACCATTGACAACCAAGAGGGTCGGGGATAAGACATAGAAAGAATCAAAGGTTAACAGAGGGTAAGAAATGAAGAATCAAAAGGTAAGAGGGTAAAGAGGAATATTTTGGTATTTTTGAAAACATGATAATAAAACAAAGTATGAAAATATTTTTATGTTTTAACACTTTAGGAAAAGTGTTAATGAACTTTGGATTTTCGGATAACTTTACAAAAACTTTTACAAAGGTGGTATATGTGCAAGAATGGATCGAAAAGGTTTAACACACGCTAAAGCCTCCCGTGTGGCGCCAAATTTGATCTGTCTTTGAACCGTCAAGTTTAATCACACAAGTGGCCACTTGTGAATGGCCAACCGTAACGAGGCTTAAACAGTTCGGACACAAATACAATGAAGTCTGGAGAATAGAATGAATTCCGGTCGTTATGTCCCGGAGACTCGATGGTGTGTAAACACTTTCGACGATAGAATGATCACTAAGGATAGTGATCGATAAAGGTTTGGATTGAGAAATTACACTCTTGATGATAGGAAAGGAATTGGATACAGGTAATGGAAAGCACAACAATCGGATGAAACAAACGTAAAACTTACGTTTAAAAACTACGTCTGGCGTGCAAAAATAAAAAGTGAAAATAAAGAAAGAAAATACCTACGGATATGAAAAATACATTTTACAATCCTAATTATAAAGAAAATTTTAGAAAAGAAAATTATTTTTATACTATTTAATTAATTATTATTAATTAAAAACTATTTTTAACTATTAAATAATAACCTAAAATACAAGAAAATAGGAAATAAAGCTAGAAAAATAAAATTATGACTTAGAAAATCTAAAATATCAAAGAGAATTTTCAAAACTATTTTTGTATTTTTACGATTATTTTGGATTTTCTAGGAATTAAAAACTATTAAAAACTAATTAAATTATTTAAAATACAAATTTAACTAAGAAAAATCTAGAAAAATATTTTTTGTCTTTTATATTTATCTAAACTTAAGAAAATGAAAACTTATTTTTTGAAACTTTTCTTAATTTTTGTATTAAATGCTATTTAAAATGCTTAAAAACTAATTTAAATCAAGAAAATAGCAAACAAGCTAGGAAAAATCTGAAAATTTCAGGAAAACTCTAAAATATTATGAGGAATCTAGGAAAATAGAAAAACGGGTCTTGTGTGGAGGAATATGAGGTGCGATGGATGTGGCAAAAATAAGCACTTAGGATAAGCTAGAAGCTACAACAAGTCACCAACCGAGTCACGTAAGCTAAAATAGGCTAAAATAACCAAATGCAACAAGTCTAAACTGCTTTTAACCTCTGGATACCAATCTAACATTTGGATGATTTGAGTTTATAAGCAAAAGCAGTTTAAAGTGGCTACTATGAGCTTAAGCATAAGACATACAATAGTGAAACAACAAAATGGAAGTGGGACCTGTACTAGACACGGGTGACTATGTATAAGCCTAGTGAGACCTAGATAAGCTCAAATGAGCCTAATGCAAACCTTGCCAAACTCTGCATAATCCTGTGCGGACTCGATGCCCCGCATGAGATTTAATCCCATTTAACAAGCCCATTAGAAGCTTAAGAAAAATTCACAAAATTTGACAAAAATGAGGATAAGAAAATAGACCTCTTGAAGATTTTAAAACCATAAGTTTCACTAAGATTGGCCTAGAAATGAATCCATGAAAATTCTTCCTAGTTGAACCCAAGCAGGTTTTCAATGATTTTGACTTTTTGACAAAACTAAAAAATTGACTAACTTGAACTTTGATCTCAATTTAAGGACTGATATAGAAGTAATAAGGTTAAATGAGATTACAGCAAGTTGTATTTATGAAATATGAACACAAAATAAGCTTTTGGAAATCAAAAATCCCAACAGTGAATCAGTTAGGACATTTAAGGTGTAAATTTGACTTTGATAGTTCTAATGCACCAATGATTGACTCAAATGAGTCTAATTTGCCTAAAGGGGACTTACCAAACTGAGTTTAACCACTTTTAAACACTGCAAAGCTATAAATCAGCTTAAACCAAACACCAGCTGTATATAACTATTTTGAACTTAAAATGAGATAACCACTAATCCAACTTGTTCTCTTGATCAAAATAAGTTTAACTACTCTAATTAACATTAAGTAAACAGGACTAAACTAGTGGTAACCACGTATACACATACAAGTAAAATGCAAAAAATGACATGAATCACTCACAAGGGTTCAACTGAGTTGCAGGCTAAGACCAAGATCCACAACCACTATTCTATTCTAATTTCAACCCAATATCACCACTGAATCAACCATTATTATCACCATTCCTGCTTGAACCATTTTCTCTTCACTGTTGACTTTTGTTGACCAAACTCCAAACTAGCTAGAAACTTGAATGCAAGCTTTCAAAAAGTTATGAAAAGCTTGTATAAGCTTATTGAAACTGATAAACAAGCTATATGAAGCTTGGGTTTATGAAATGGAAACTTAAATTTTTAACAGTGAGCACACAAATATGAAACTGAATGAAACTTGGAATTAATGATTAAAATTGATTAAACTGAAAATGTAACTTGAGTTTAATACTTAGGAATAAAATATTACAACTTTTGAGTTAAACTAAGACATTACTAAGAAAAACGACATAAGAGTAATTTAAAACTAAACATCTACTACTTGTCTTGCTTCTCTTCCTCCTCTTTATACCCAAACTCTTTCTCTCTATATACGATTGTTTCCGTCACTTTTCTTGACCATTGGATGAAAAATATGATCTTGGCCATTGACTCCAATTTTGGCGGAAATGGATATTTGGCGATTGAGGTTGAGTGAGGGAGGGTGAAGCAATAAATGCATTTGGATATTGGTGGAGGTAGGGGACATGGATGGTGATGTGTTGAGGTGGAGGTGAGGGAGCTTGAGTGTGCGAGAAGCGGTTGGAGGGTGAGACTTTGGCGCCAACCGCTTGTTTGACTATTTGGATTGACCGGGTGCTAATAATAGAAGGGTCCAAAATGTATTATGACAGGGGTCCAAGGGTCAAGTGAATTTGTGATAGGGTCCAAATGGGTGTTTAAAGGTTTAATATTATAGGGACCTTTGTGTAAATTCTGAAAACTGAGGGACCTAAGCTGCCAATTCATCAAAGATGTTTCAAGGGACCAAAAGTGACAATCTCCAATAGTATAAGGACCAAACTTGACAATTTCCAATTTCCAAGGACCATTTTTGCCACTTTTCAAAGTTGAAGGACCTTTTCCGCCATTTGACTAAAGATTCATTCAAGGACCGTTTTTGACAATTTAAAATATTTCAGGGACCTTGAATGATATTTTTCTTTATTTTGATATACCGTGGGGCTTTTTGACAACTTGTGAAACTTGGGGACTAAAGCGCCAATTTTGCAAACTTGATATGTTTTCATCCGATTTTGATCTTTTGCATTTAAAACACATAAAACACTGATTTGTGATATTTTTATCATTTTGATGCATTTTGAGTGTTTTCGGATGATTTTGCGATCTAGATAGTACAAAATGATGAGTATTTAGACACTCATCATGCGTCGATGTACAAAAATAGATAGGTTATGTCCAAGGATATTGATATCCTTGATGATGTTGTAATAAGGAGGGGTCTCCTTTGGGATAGGTATTGTGTAGTGTTGGGTAGTAGTTCCTCCTTTGTAATGGAACTGGGTATCTAGCCTTGTCTTAGGATAAAGTGTAGGCGACGTTGTGATAGGTTTGGTTCTACCTGTGGAAGAACCGGTGTCTAGCCTTGTACCGGAAAAAGAGTAGGCGACGTTGTGAAGGCTTCTCCGCGAAAAGGAGTTTGTGTCGTGTAGTGCTAACGAACACTCGAGTAGGTGACTCGGGGAGTGGAGTAGGCCAAGGAAGGTGTCCTTGTAGCCGAACCACTATAAACACTCGTGTCGTGGTTTTGTGTTTCTTACTCTTTACTTTTGCATTACATATTTACATACTTATCTATCAAAATCCAGCATACACATTTAAATAGATTGACATAAGTCGATCCAAATATTTTAAAACAAAGTTTTAATCGGTAAAACTATTCAACCCCCCTTCTAGTTTTCCACAATTGGCATCAGAGCTTCGTTACCAAGTTTCTTAAGAGTATATTGTACTTTTAAAAACTTGATACGATCCATGTATGATTGAAAACTACAAGGAAGGAAATTCCTTAAAAACAAAAGGTCACGTTTTAAAATCATTATATTTTATAATGTTGGATAATGATAGATCTTTATAATATTTTCCTTGTTGAGAATTCTCCATACTAGGATTTGGGCATCCTAAGAAGACCATGAAGAATTTCTCTCTAATACTTCCTTTCTTAAAAAGAATATATAGCAAAGGTATGATCTTTAATAAATTACTTACAAATAAATTATTTTCGTATATTTTCCAGATGAATTTTTGTTTAAACATGATTAATTTTAGTAGTATCATTACGCTCTCTTAAAAATCACTAAAGTGGTTATATATATTGAACAAATCATCAAGAATGGTATTCTTCATTGATCTCTATAGACAAAACTACAAACTAGTGATAATGATATCTCAGCTATTCGAGAGCCTTGATCATCACTCCTCACATAAGGATTATTGAAATTTCATCTATGTCAATAAGTATCCATGTGAGACTTCTCATATTATGATAAAATGAGATTTTATCATAATCTTTAAAACTTCCCAAAGAATTATGATTTATTCATAAAAAGGGAACCTCGTCAAATAGGACTAGCAAAACACGTCAAAACCCCAAACCATAAGTTATAGAGCATAAACATCAACCCTAGCCAAGAATTAGAACTTCCAAACCAAAATTATCAAAGATCACTTAAAATCGTCAATTGTCGATATCTGGGATCCCAATAGTTGAACTAGCGGATCCTCATACAAGGATCCGTGGGATCCGTGCAATGAAAACAGAATAATCTTCTCAAGGAAACAATCTCTTGTGTAAGTTTAATCTTCACTACATTGTTATTTCCATTCCTTGATTCCTAGGATTACAATTTTCATCTTTAGAAATTGAGCTCAAATGGGTTTGTCACAATTTGTTACCACATTGTTTTCTAGGATAAACTAAATCAAAGAATCAACATTGTTAATACAAATTAAACTCATTTTTTGAATTCAATGAAGATGTATTGAGCAAAATTGTGATGAATCCCATTAGGTTACTATTCACACAATTAACACCACATTGTGGTTTTGATGTTTAGGAGCAATCATGCCTAGCAATAGACAACAAGACTACCAAGACACCGCTCACTACATTCCCATGTATCATCGTAAGGAAGGCTTGAGCCCGGATGATCGAAAAGCCTTCAAGATGTTGGAAAAGAGACTATTCCACGAAGGACGGGTAGTTGAACCCTCATTCATCAACAACACCAAAATTCCCCAAGTCTTTGGGACAATCAACTTCCATTGCCTCTTGAACATTAATGAGCAAATTTGTCCCGTGTTTGTGCTAGAATTTTACAAGACCATGAGAATCATTCGAAATGAAGATGGAACCATTTCGATAGCCTTCATCATCAATGAGCGAGAGTTCACCTTCACTCTTGTAGAGTTTGCTAGAATACTCCGTATCTCATATCAAGGAGTATGTATGTACTCAAACGAATGGTCATTGGCGGAGCTTCATGACATGGTGGATCATCATGAGGTATACTTCACTGCCATCCCGAAAGCAACCATGGTAAGGGATACCGTCTTCATGGAAAGAGCCTCTCCATCAAGAGTCACGAGGAACTCTAAGGTGATCTATAGAGATCCGTTTCAAATGGAGCTTTCGGAAATGTTCCCATTATACAAGAAATGGGAACTCGTGCTAAGGGAGAACGTACTTTGCTTGGGAGGAAATAAGGATCATCCCAATGCTTGCCTAAGCTTCATGATCTATTGCCTTGTAACCGGCACTCACTTCAACCTCGCCTATTACATGATAAAAAGAATGGCAAGTGTGAAAAGTATGGACAAGATGGTACTCCTTTATGTCATGCTCTTGACTCGGCTAGCAAACTTCGTCTTTGCTCTAGAGGATTCTCCTTAATCCTATGACCACACGTTTTGCAACAAGGTTATGGTGCCTCTATCCGATGGAAAGACTACAAGGATTATGGTGGATGGCAAGAGACCTCACCCACCAACGCACTTATCGGATGAAAGAGAAAGAGAAGGAGAAGGTAGCAACCCCCTTCGTCTTTGCTCTAGAGGATACATTAACCAATTGTCAGATGTCCCAAGCCCTTCACAAGAGTTCCAACAAACAAGGGGCATATTCAAATGTTTTGCTAACTTCCTCATGAAGAAGAAGAAGTAGGGATGGAGGGGTTAAGAGTGAAGAGAAGAGGCGATGAAGATGAAGATGGAGATGGAGTAGGATGATGAATGGGAGGAAGGTAAGGTCGTAGACCTTAATTTGTGAACAATTTATAAACAATGGTCTGTAAAAAATCTAAACAATATTTTTGTAGTTTAGGACGTAGCTAGTAGTAGATGGCATGGTATAAACTAAAACATTCTAACTTAGGAACCCGAAAAAATGAGAATTTTACGACAACTTGATCACCATTAAGAAGTCGATGCCACTCATTTTGCTCACATTCTAAGTCGCCCCTACTTACTATGCGTTATATTTGATGTTTGCATATGTTTATTGAATGTAGAAATGATTAGTATGAGTATTTGCTAAAGAGTGCAAAAATTGCACATTTGCTGAGAAGCTCTTGGTCGTGATGGCGGATCCACAGGCTATAACTAGCCGGATCCCTCGGATGAGGAACCGTGGGATCCGGCAAGCAGTATCTGCAACATTGCAGACCTTTATACATCGAACCATTCTCCTGACCACATCATACTAGCTAAACATGATTCTTTAGGACCACTTAAGTCTTCCTCAAGCTCAGTAGGCCTCACACTCACCCATAGCTAACTTAGGATCAAATTCAAAGTGCTTTTGATTTATCAATTCACCTAAACTCACCATATTTTTGCTCCAATGCTCACACATTGTTCCTCACATCTCAAAACACTTAGCTTGATATTTCTCTCAATTCTAGCAAATTGATTTTAGTCATCCTTACCTCAAGATAGGCTTAAAACTAGTTTTTCATTTCTTTTTATTTCTTAGGAATTTTTCAAAATTTCTCTTAAGCCATCATCTGATCTCTAGGATCAATTGTCCTCATTTGTCATTCTCAAATCAATGAGTATCATCCTTAAACACTTAGTTGCACTCTCAAAAAGTCCATTTTTCTACCAAAAACCATCATTAAGTATCCTCACTCCTTATGGTTGGACATTTAAGTCACATACCACTTAAGACATCTAAGGAAAGTCAAACCCTCAAGATTTATAGGTACTAGACCTTAAAAGAGCATAATCACTTCACCACTTTGCTGTCTGCCAGACGGATCCCTGGTTTATAACTAGACGGATCCCTAGTAAGAGGGAACCGTGTCTACAGAACAGCTTGTGATCAGATTTTCTTCCAAATTCAAACCCTCTTTGGTAATCAAAAACACTTTTTGCTTACCATTTAATGACTCCCTAGAGTTGAACAACACCATAGTTGACCTTGGTGCAGGCCAAATTTTCTTAGTGGTCAAGAATTTAATTCATTAACTCAACTTCATCCTTTATAAACTAAGCACTCTTAAGAGCTTAAGTCACTATTCATACCACAATCCAAAAAATCAGCAATTAAAACTTCTACTACTCCCTCTCCTTCACTATGACTAAAGCATCTAGCAATAACTCTTCAACCAAAGGTTCATCCAAGAATACTCATATGGTCCATGAGATATCATCCACCGAGTCATCACCCGTAAGAAGTCCAAATGCTAGAATTCCCCCTCAACAAACTCAATCAACAATAGCTAAAAGAACCGCTAGAATTAGCATTCGACCTTTTGAGTTGGAAAAAGATTCATCAAGCACTAAACCAAACACACCTAGCTCTAGTAAAACACCCAAGCCTTCATTTCTAGAACCTAGACTACATTCCTTTACGAACCTCTTTCCCATCCAAATCTCTACTCATTAGAGCACTCACCACCAAGGACTTCCCACTCCCCAACTTTCTCGTTAAATAAGGAACCACCTACATCACCAAATAGTCCATCTTTGGAGATAAGGAATCACCAAAAATCTAACCACATAGAGGACATTCCATTACCACCACCAACTCATGCATCATCACCCTCACTTTTAGTGGAACCACATCTTACGTTGCTCAACACACCTCCACCATCTTTTATGGAACCTCCTCAAAACATCCCACCTCCTCCGGTTTCTATTCATGACAATAATTGCTCTAATTGTCAAATCACCCAAGGACTTGTTCAAGAAGTACGAAATGAGTTGCATTTCATGTTTAATCATCTCCTTGAACGATTTGACCAAATCAACAAGTCTACTCATCCTTAGATTCAAGCACATTGATGCTTTTTAGGTTTCCATCACTTCTTAGAATTAGTAGAAAATGTATTACATGTTTGAATCATTCTCTTAGTTTTAGAGATATGTAGATAATTTCTCGTATTTTTTATTGAATGAGATTATATGTTATATGTCATATTGTCTTGAGAATATGTTTGGTGCCTTAATACATATCTCATTTGATGTTAACATCACTTTTACATCACCATTGTTGTCTTAAGCTTACGACATGACGGATCCTCGGTTAGCTTAGACGGATCCTCGAAGGAGGAACTGTGGATCCGTGCAACGAAGACAATTTTATTACTAACTTATGTCTTATTTGCGAAATTATGCATTATATACTTGTTTTCTAACCTTTGTTTTGTAGATTTTCAATATACACATGAAGACTTTGACACCCTTAGCTAGGGGGAGTTTCTTGTCAAAGCAAAACATTGCAAAATCATTTGCAATACCTTCACATAGGATTAAATTACTTGACGTCCTCCTTGCAAAGGAGCACTCGTCAAGGGGGAGCATGTTCGTCAAAAAGGACGAAACCATTTGCAAACATAATTGCAATGCACTCGCTTAGTATTCCTACTTACTTGACACCCTCACAAAAGGATGGACTCGTCAAAGGGGAGCTAAGACGAGAATACTTATCTTCCCTTATCTCTCTATTTTTCTTATTTTTTTCTTTTTACATGTTTTTCTTAAAACAATGTGTTAGTTTCTTTTCGACGCTATTTTTGTTTCGACAAAAAGGAGGAGAAGAGAGTAAAAACTCCAATTCAAACTTTTACGAATTTTAGTTTTTCCTTAAAATAATATTATGTTTTGTCATCTACAAAAAGGGGGAGATTGTTAATACAAATAAGCAGTAAAACGTTTATTTATATTTTACGATCTTCTAATGTTTTGTCGATAACAAACGTAAAATTATTTTAACGAAACAAATAAAATACGTAAATGGTTTGAGCCAATAGTTTACTAACACACTTACGTTTTCATATAAAACACTAAACAAGTAATAGTGCTTTCATGGTTTAGTAATGCATATGTATAACAATTAGTGTTTACATAATGGGTAGATATATACATACTTAGTATGTATTATAATGGGTAATAGAATGGGTAGAAGTATAAGTATTTAACCCATTGACTTAATACATTGAATGTAGTTGGGTAAAACCCAAAGTCTGTTGGGATATAGAAAGTCAAAGTCTTTGAAGAGTCAAAATCTTGAAGAGTCATCTTGTAATGAAGAAAGTCAAAGTCTTGCTCGACATCAAAGTCTTGCAAGGATAAAGGATCATTATGCAAATCGTTAAGGATTATTATGTAATTCTAGAATGTTCTCGGTTTAGTTTAGTATTACTTGTCGTTCAAGGAATAGAGTTGTAAACCTACTAGGGTTATCCTTATGCCTATAAAAGGATCCCTAGATTGGCATTAGAGATAAGAATTCATACGTGCAATATTAGAGAATATTAGAGTTTACCAAGTTCGATATTAGAGTTGTTAGGGATTGTTAGTGAATCATGTATCAAGCGGTTCTAAGTTTTAATAAAATCGTTGAAGTTAAAGTTAATTCTTCTTAGATTTATTGAAGTAAATTCCGCTACATTAATAGAGTTTATTCGGTGTTTCATTGTTAGTGACTTAGGATTTATCCGAAGTTGCTAAGCCCTTAAACTACATAAGTTAGTTTGGTTAGAGTATATCGATCCAACAAGTGGTATCGAGCTTGTGTGGAAACTACGATTAAGAAGAAACCATTAAAACCGACTTAACAACATACCCTAAAGATGTCATTGAAGTCGCACCACCCCATCCATCACCTCACTCGAATTCCTATCATCAAGAAGGAGAGTATGATCTTTGGAGCATGAAGATGAGGCGATACATTGTTATTACGAGACCATGCAATTGTGGAATGTAATTGTCAATGGTAATGAAGTTGTTGCGAGATCCTATAGAAGTTCTGGACAACCTAAACCACCTAAAGAATTTGTCTTGCCGGTAGCTACAATCGAAAATCAAGAAAAGGCTCTCAACATACTATTATGCGCTATTCACGATGGTCACCTACTCAAGTTCCATGATGCTAAGGATGCAAAACAACTATGGGCTGCTCTCAGACAAGATTTGGAGGTAATGATGCTTCGAAGATGCAAATCTGTTGAAACAACAGTTTGAAACATTCATTTGTTGGTGAAAGAGAAGGTCTTGATCTTTGCCTATGATTCAAAATCTTCTTAGTATGCTAGAGTTATACAAAGCGGAGGTATCTCATTAAAGATGCAAATATGAAGTTCTTAAGAAGTTTGCCATCTATATGGCATGTGATTGCTACTATGATCGAGAGGACAACTGGTTTGGATGTTATGGACTTTGATGATCTTTACAACCATTTAAAGGTGTATGAGCATGAGATGAATGGCCAAACAAGTTCAAAATCTCACGGTGTTGCTTTTGTGTCTTCGAAAAGCGAGGCGGTGCTTCTACTAAAAGTCTTGCTTACCTACTCAAAGTATTGTTGCTCAAAATCTTGTTACTTATCACGCTCATTCTATCACAACCATGACAACCCCCACTCATCACCAATAAACACCATTCATTACGATGAAGTTGTATGCTCATTCTTTGCTCGTGAAGCCACTTTTCTGTTACTTATGAAGAGAATTTGTCACAAATTGAAGAGGATGCTCTTGAAGAAATTGATATCGGTGGCAAGTTGCTATGATCACTGCTAGGATCAAAAAGTTCATGAAGAAAACAAGAAGAGGCATTGACTTCAAACCCAAACGGTATAACCTTTGACAAAACCAAGATTGAATGCTTCAATTGTCAAAGAACCGGACACTTTGCAAGAGAATGCAAGTTTGCTAAATTATCGAGCAAATAGAATGGTGAGAAACCTAAGCTTGAACTAAAGGAAATCCTATTACTTAAACAAAGCTTTGGTTGCTCAAGAAAATCTATCGAGGTTGTTGAGTCTTGAATTTGATGATGAACCGATAACCCTCTTGTATGGTCGCGATGGAAGAACTTGATTGGATTGCACCTGACCTTTGATGAGGAACCGGACTTGTTGCTTTGGACTCGAGAGATGGCCTAGGAAGCTTTGATTGGAGCATGGAAAGTGAAGAAGAACACATTACGCTTGCTATGGTAGCTACTTTACCAAGTTCACCCCTATCTACGAGGTATGCTCTAAGTGTCATGATTTTTATCAAAAATGCTTAAAGATTATGTAATGAAAGAGATAATTGTAGAAGGGCTAGGTGCGAGGTAGTGGTTATCAAATAACCTTAGAATCAATGGAAGCCAAAATAATAACTCATGAAAATAATGAAATGGCTTGGGCGAAAAGTATGAACAACAGGATTATCAATTAAAATTAAGTGAATGGAAGTTAGGATGTAAGGTTGCTGAACTACAAAAAATGACTAAAGAAAGGGATGAGTTGCTAGAAAAGTTTGCTGCTTGGGGAAAATCTGGCCTTTCACATGTGAGTTTTGTTGAAAAACAGAAAAGAGCACACATTAAAACTGGGCTAGGTTTTAGTATGGACTTTAGTAGCACAGAAGAAAACCCGCCTAGTGATAAGGATGATTTTGAGGATATAACAACTAGTGATGATGAACTCATTAATAATGTAGACACATCTAGTAATGAGGTATCTATTAGTCAAACACCTCCTGAATTTAAGAAAGAAAAGGGTTATCATGCAGTTCCACATCCCACTGCTAGTTTTCAACCACTTAGGACAGATGTTTCTCGTTTTGGAGTAGACAACTTGGAGTTTAGGAAAAAGCTTCTTGGTCCATCTAGTTACGAAACCCCAAAAGCAGTTGAGAAACCTAAGGATGATGATGTTAACAGTCAGTAGTACCTTCAACTCAATCTTGCTACACGTTCGGTACCTTCAAGAAAACCTTTTCAAAATACTGCTAAACCTTTTGGGATAATTTTGGTCAAAGCAGTTTTCATCATTCACCAAAAAGAGGATAGTTTTAATCATAGAACTAAAGGAATATTTTTGGGAGTATGGGTCAAAATTGTGTTTTGTTTGTTATAGTTACGATCATTTGATTAAGGACTATGACTTTCACTCAGATTACTTAAGCAAATTCCCAAAGACCAAAGCGCAAACCAAAACCCAGGGAGAATAAACCGATGGAATCATTCACATAGGGTTAACCACAACAACTTCTCACAAGACCATATGAACCTCACGAGAAGATCTTTTCAAAATCACGGTACCTTCTCAAAGTCTTGCTAGATTTTCACCCAATCAAGTCTTGCTAGCACTTTTTGGAATAGAAGCCCTAGGAGATCTAATTACTATCAATCTAGAAGGCGTTACACCTCAAAAAGAGTATCTAGATCAAAGAAATCAACACCAAAAGTTAAAACAAGTTGGGTTAAGAAAGAAATGCGATGGGGAACAAAGCGGTACTTTCGGCAAGTAATAAGTGAAACGAAGATTTTGTTAAAAATAATAAAGCAGAACTTGGATGAAAAGAGATTTTTATTGAAAAACCAACACAAGTTTTGGAACAACCAAAGATAATTGATCATGTGCTTAAAGACAATGGAAATTACATACTTAAAAATTTAAGTATGTAACTCACAAGGGAACACAAGTCATTAATGGCTTGGGTTCCTAAAATTAACTAACTATTTTATCTTTGTGTAGGGCAACCCGGAAGATGAGCTTAAAGATCATCTAATTGTAGATAGTGGTTGCTCGGAAGCATGACAGAGACAAAGAGATTACATCGATTTAGATCTTATTGTGGAGGAAGAGTTGCATTTGGGAATGATGCTAGTGGAGGAAGAATAAGCGGCAAAGGAACTATCAAGGCGGGAAGCATAGATTTTGAGAATGTTCGTTATGTAAAGGAGCTCAAGTTCAACCTTTGTCGGTCTCTCGGATCTGTGACAAAGCACCACCTATGCTGTTCAACGACACATAATGTCTTATTCTTTCCCACAATTCAAGCTTGTTGATGATAACTTGGTAGTCTTGAGAGTACCAAGAACCAATGATGTGTCGATCGGATATGAAGAGTCTTAACTCTTACGAAAGAGCAACATGTTTAGTAGCAAAGGCAACACTTGAAGAAGCACATCAATGGCATAGAAGATTAGGCCATGTGAATTTCAAGAATATCAACAAGTTGGTTAAAGGAAATTTAGTTAGAGGTTTACCTTCCAAAACATACAAGAATAATCACTCATGTTTGGTGTGCAAGATATCAAGTCTCACCTAAGGTTTCTCATATGAATGCAAGAAGAGAATTTTAGTTATTTGAAGCAGAACCTAAATTAGGGTTGTGGTATCCTAAGGATTCACCTTTTCACTTGGAAGCTTTTGAGATAGTGATTATGCGGTGATAATTATGATAGAAGATCAACCACTGAGGATGCCGGTATCTTGGAAGAAGATTAGTCTCATGGCAATGTAAGAAACAAACCATTGCGATGAACCTCATCCAGAAGCGGAATATGTTGTTCTTTGCCAAGTGTTGGGACAAATCTTGTGGATGCGAGAATCAACTTTTGGATTATGGGTTCAACTTCAAGAATACTCCTATCAACATTGACAATGAGAGTACAATTTGTATTGTGAAGAATCCAGTTTATCACTCCAAGACCAAGCACATTGAGATTAGGCATCACTTTATCGAGATTGTTATGAGCATAGACTCATTAATGTTGTCAAGGTTCACACGAGATGATAATGTAGGTGATCTACTCACAAAAGGATTTGATGTTTCAAGATTCAATCATTTGGTGGTTAGTATTGGTATGATTAATTACTAAGCTTTATTTAAGGGAGGGCCGATTAGTTGGTTAGGCAGGTCCTATGCATTGCTGAGGGAGGCAATCAATGCCTATGTGAAGTTTTGCCATTGTGAAGAAGAGAATGGAAAAATCTTGCTTTTGGTTACATGAAAGTCTCGCTCTAAAAATCTTTAGCGTGGAAAGCAATCTTGGTCTTATCAACGTCTTGTTCCAACGGTCAAAAGATGGGTTAAAATTCAAATAACGGTAACTTTGTTATTATGGGCTGTGATTTTTCAAATCTTACCTATAAATAACTACCCTCCGATTTTCCCTCTCAACTTTATACTTATCAATCTTTTCCATATTTCTCTCTCTTTCATATTCACTATTCATCGAACCACTTTCTTTTGTAAACATTAATCAATGGCGAATCGAAACACAGTTTCTAAACACAACATGGTGGCTAATTTGGATAAAACTGAAGCTAATGTCGCATTCCATGACATCATTGATTTCCTTACTGGATCTCCAATCAGTTATGCACTTTTGGTGGAACCAGATGTTATTGAGCCATGGATTCAACAGTTTTGGTATTGCTAGAACTCACGAGGAAGAATGATGAGTCATATATCTGAGGCTAAGGTTCTTTGGAAGGATTGTGAAAGTTAGTGAAGCTTCAATTCGTGAAGATTTATTATTTGATGATGAAGAAGGAGCTATCGTTTGACAAAGCGACTTCTTTGGGATACTTTAAGCGATATTGGGTATGAAGGGTCCTTAGCGAAACAACATTCAAGAAACCCTTATTTAGTCCACATTGGAAGTACTTGGTACATGTCTTACTTTATTGTATCAGTTCTAAGAGTACTTCATGGAGCAATTTGGATCAAATATAGCATCCGCTTTGGTGGGATTGGCTACAAATCGTCTCTTCAACTTTTCAAGACTCATTCTAGATGGTATGCTATCTCGCATTTCTAATGGATCTCCACGGTTAATGTATCCAAGATTTATTCAAGTTTTCTTGAATAAACAACTTCTGATGTACCAAAGCCTTCTAGCTTATTACTGTTGTGGTACAACACGCAAAGATATTCACCTTCATGGCTAAGAAGAGTGATAGATTCTCCGAAGGCATACTCCTTTAACTACTTCAATGATGGAGATTGTTCAAGCGAGTTAGAGATGAGGTTTGCTACAAGTGAAGAAAGAGAAGGTCTTGCATCAACTCAAGTATTGCTTCTCAACATCTTGCTTCTTCACAAGGTACTCTGCACAAGAAGGTATTGCGGTTTCACTACACCATCTCTACAAGATCACGCATATCTTGAGTCGAACAGACGTCAACCCACCTTCATCTGGAGGAGATATCCCTCCTGAGGGATTGGTTCTGGATAATTATGTTTTGACAAGAGAGTTGGTACGATTGAAGAAAGCTTCTGAAGCTCAAACTGCACAACTGGTGAAGTTGACTAACAAATTACGAAGATTGAAGAAATTTGTTTGGCCGTTAGTTCAACATCACAGGTTATGGGTCAAGTCACAGCGGAGGCATGGGAAGAAGTTTAAGAAGCCTTCAAAGGACAAAAAGGTTCAACAGCAATTTTCTATCCAATTGGGGAGGAATTTGGAGCAAGATAATTTGAAAGAAGATGTTGAGTTTCATACAGATAAAGAAGATGAACCTCAAAATCTTGAAGCACAAGTAAATATTGAAATCTTGAGCACGAAAGAGCTGGAGTTCAAAGTATTGGTGTAGAAAGTCTTGATGATCAAGTTCTTTGGTGATCAAGGTCTAGCTCTTCAAGAAACACATAGACAAGAGTTAATTACACCAAGGACTCTTAATTTTGATGAAGAAGTTGGTCCTTCAACAATCCTACAAGAAGAAAGCGAGATACACCCAAGGTGGAGCACTGCGCAAGTGATGATGAGACAGTTGCTCAAATATTGCAAAACTTATCAAGACCAAGAGGTGTTAGTATTCCAGGAGTTGCTGAAGAACAACCTCAAACTGCTTCTCAACATACTTTGGATCCTAAAGATAAAGGAAAAGGTAAGCTGGTAGAAACAAAGAAGAAGAAGCTCACTTTGGCTGAAATAAGAGCTATTGAAGTGGCTAAGAATGAAGCAGCTGCTAGAAAGCTACAAGCTGAGTTGAATGCTGAAGTTGACCTACCAGTAAAGAAACCAATTATATTACAAAGACCACCTAGTAAAGCTAAGGAAAGGAATGCTATGATGGCCTATCTTAAGGGTAGAGGATATGTAGGTCTGAATAAACTGAGATACTTAGAGATGAAAGATCTATATGATGCTGTTAGAGAAGCATATCAGAAGGAAGTTGCTAGTATTATTCCTTTTGATGATGAAGAAAAGAATACGCAAAAAGAGGATGCTAGAACAAGAAGTTTAAAAAGAAAGAGAACAACTGAAGAAGAACAGTCATCAAAGAAGATTGAGTTAAGATCTGATACAGTTGATGAGCTGAGAAATTACATAAGAGTTGTTGACTTTGATCATCCTAAATCCAAAGATGTTGCAGTAAAGAAGTCTAAGATAACTACATTTGAAGTAGTAGAATCAAAAGATGGAAACTATCTGATGTTCCATAGGGAGGATGAAAGTTTTAGAGTGTTCAATTTGCTATGGGATATAATGCACATAATAGATAGAGCAGATCTGTTTCAAATATATCAATTAGTGCAAGAATACTTTGAACATATTCCATCAACTGGAGTTGGCTTAGTATTGCTAGGAGATCTGACAACTATCTGGGAAACAAGCACTGAAGAAATCTGGCAAAACCAAGAAGTTTGGGAGATTACAAGCAGGAGATTTTTTGAAAAATCAGGAGTGCATGCTTTAGAATTGAAAGATGGAACTATGATCCATATGTTAGCTGAAAGAAGATATCCTTTGACTAGTGATCTTATGAGAAGGATGCTGGATCATGGAATGGAAGTAGAAGAAGAGAATGAAACAGCCCTAATGGTTATTGAATTGTATATCGGATGGACAACTATGGTGATGATGAAGCATAAATCTTGGTATGATGTTTAATTGTATAAATTTTTGAAAAATAAGTACTTTATTCAAAGTCTTCTTTGACAAACGATAGTTTAACCAAAGTCTTGCTTACAAGACAAAACCGATAAATGATTTTAAAAGAAAACTTTTGTTAAGTGAAAAATATTTTGAAACAAAAGTTAAAAGCAACAAATGGTTTTGAGATGGTTACAACAAAAGGTTATCGATTCACCATGTTTAACAAAAGGATGGCTAATCCATGAGCAAGCGGCTCGGTAAAGATATCTCAAATCCGTTATATAGTTGACAACTTGCTAATAAGTTGTATGGTAATCAACTCACCATATCGACAAATGTGAAGAGTTGGCTAGCTCACAAGAAAAATGGCTTGTGGTAAAGGCGTGGAAAATCCATTTATATGGTAATTAGTTCACCATGGTTGCAAGAACTAACTAGTCCAAAAGTACGGCTTTTGGTAAAGACAAAACAAATCCGTTGATAGGCGATGATTTGCTAAAAATCATATGGTTATCAATGTACCATAGTCTTACACACTTAAACATTGGCTACTCCAGTTTAATGGCTTTGGTTAAGAGACATCAAAATCCATTAAAATTTCAATGATTCACCTCTCACGGGAGTTTACACACCGGAAGTGATGAGAATAGTGAAACTTAATGAACTAATGTACAAATTGTCATATGTTCTTTGAGTTCTTTGAAAAGATGGAGCTTCTTGATTGTTCTTTGTAAGGATTCTTGATAAATACTACTTTGATGATGATAATACAAGCACAAAGAAATACAAAGACAAACTTTGAAGATAAAGACACAATCTTTCCTGAAGACAAAGATATTAAAGTTAAATATACAAAGAAACTTGAAATCAAGCGACTAGAATTCAAGTTAGGGGAGGATTGTTGGGATATAGAAAGTCAAAGTGCTGAAGAGTCAAAGTACTGCTTAATGAAGAAAGTCAAAGTACTGCTCAACATCAAAGTACTGCAAGGATAAAGGACTGTTATGCAAATCGTTAAGGATTATTATGTAATTCTAGAATGTTCTCAGTTTAGTTTAGTATTACTTGTCATTCAAGAAATAGAGTTGTAAACCGACTAGGGTTATCCTTATGCCTATAAAAGGATCCCTAGATTGGCATTAGAGATAAGAATTCATACGTGCAATATTAGAGAATATTAGAGTTTACCAAGTTCGATATTAGAGCTGTTAGTGATTGTTAGTGAATCTGTGAATCAAGCAAGTTTTAAGTTTTAATAAAATCATTGAAGTTAAAGTTAATTCTTCTTAGCTTTATTGAAGTAAATTTCGCATACTTAATAGAGTTTATTCAGTGTTTCATTGTTAGTGACTTAGGATTTATCCGAAGTTGCTAAGCCCTTACAAGCTACATAAGTTAGTTTGGTTAGAGTATATCGATCCAACAAAGTCCATGACCCATACCCATGGAGCATAATCCATAACCCATGACCCATTGCATGACATCATGCATAAGTCATAATGGGTATTATCCATGACCCATGGAGCTAACCCATGACCCATTAACTAGATGCATTGCATCTTCTAGATACATTGTATCTATTTGGATACCCATGGATCAAAGCCTACAACCCATGATCCATGACCCACAACCCACTTTAGGGGGAGCATCCTACGGATCCTTAGTAATACACTAGACGGATCCCTCAAGCAAGGGATCCGTGGTATTCGTGGAACAGTAGCATGCTTTTGTCTATAAATAGTGAGCCATTTCTTCATTGTAAGTTGCCACTTCTATACATACTTTCTCCTAGTATTGTAAACTCTCTAACCTCATATCTAAAGGATCTTTCTATGTAGTTCGTGTTTGTTTTTGTGTGATTCTCTAGGTTCTTCTTAAAGGCGAGATCACCACCTCTTGAAGTCGAGCAAGCTCAAGTCCATGAGTTGCCATACTTCGTCATCATCAAGACTACTGAAGTTCTCTTGTTGATAGTTCTTTCTTCCTCTCTAGAAGTATTGTGTCAAAGGCATTAGTGAAGGATGCCAAAAGGTTCAAGACGAAGGCATTAGTGAAAGGTGCCGAACGTTCGTGTCAAAGGAATTAGTGAAGGATGTCAAAAGGGTCAAGACGAAGGCATTAGTGAAAGGTGTCGAACGTCTGTGTCAAAGGCATTAGTGAAGGATGTCAAAAGGGTCAAGTCGAAGGCATTAGTGAAAGGTGCCAAAAGATCATGTCAAAGGCATTAGTGAAAGATGTCAAGGGTGTACAATTGATAGGGTGCATCGATGTACAAAAATAGATAGGTTGTGTCCAAGGATATTGATATCCTTGATGATGTTGTAACAAGGAGTGGGTCTCCTTTGGGATAGGTGTTGTGTAGTGTCGGGTAGTAGTTCCTCCTTTGTAATGGAACTCGGTATCTAACCTTGTCTTACCGGATAAAGTATAGGCGACGTTGTGATAGGTTTGGTTCTACCTGGAAGAACCGGTGTCTAACCTTGTCTTAGGAAAAAGATTAAGCGACGTTGTGAAGGCTTCTCCGCCATAAGGAGTTTGTGTCGTGTATTGCTAACGAACACTCGAGTAGGTGACTCGGGGAGTGGAGTATGGCAAGGAAGGTGTCCTTGTAGCCGAACCACTATAAACACTCGTGTCGTGGTTTTGTGTTTCTTACTCTTTACCTTTGCATTACATATTTACATACTTATCTATCAAAATCCAGCATACACATTTAAATAAATTGACATAAGTCGATGCAAATATTTTAAAACAAAGTTTTAATCGGTAAAACTATTCAACCCCCTTCTAGTTTTCCACATCATTCATAAGAAATACCTTTAAACACATAGAACACTCACTTGGGTTCATATTTGACCCATTTCCTTAAAACACCTATTTACAAAAAAAAAATGCCATTATCGGTTATGTAACAACTTTTGCTTATCGTAAACTTGCTAGACACATGCTTAGTTCATATACTATACTTCATCCGTGATTCTAATCAACCCTTGTAGCTTACCCTAAAGGATACCACCCATCTAGGATACACGGAAACGCCGCCGGGATGTCGTATCACGTATCGGAAACGTCCCGGAAACGAGAAACGCGGGGAAACGCCGGGAAACGCCCCCGGGAAAGTGAAAACGTTTCTTCAGCTGGGACATGCCGATCCTTATCTAGGAAACGTTTGGGGAAACGTTTCTGGCCCAAAAAGTCACGTTTCCTATGGTAAAGTCGAAGGTCGGGTGGTCTAGTGTTGCCGGAGATTTTGTTGTGGTGAAAATGATGCCAGATAAAATACGAGTGGATCTAATACATGGTGAAACAAATAACTAAATTGATATGATAGTTGTAAAAGAACTGGCGGCAAACATGGAAGTTAAAATTTTCCGATGAGTTGGGTGTTTTTATGAGGAAGATGATGTTACTGATTGATTTAATAATAGTAGAGAGAGAGACTTGTTGGTTTTACCCAAAAAAAGAGACTGACTTGTTGACCTGTGGTTCTGTTTCTTTCATGTATAGAAAAGTCACAAGTGATGTTTCATATAAAGTTAAACTAAATTAGCTTATTATCTCTAGTAAGTATTATTCAATGTAACTATAGAGAGTTTTAGTGAAAATTAGGAAGAATATATAAGTTCCGCATATACGATTTAATAATTATTGATAAGATTTTTCCCATTTTTTGTGACTAACTTTAAAAAAATTAAATAGCTTACAAAAAGTACATTTATCGAGTCATTAAAACTGTCTTTCTTATGAAAAAAAATTTATAAGTAAATATAGCGTTGATGATTATCAGTGATATTTGTTTGGATTTTTGAATGTTGTGTAATTTTTTTTGGAAGACAATTTGCTATATACTAAAATATTATAAACAAATAGGCGTTTTCATGCGTCTTCGTTTCTTGAATTTTAAAATGTTCTTGTTTAAATCTGCATCTGCTTCCGTCCCCCGTCCCGTGTAACTTAGCCACCCATTACTCCAAAGGGGTGCGCTTTCACATATTAATTCATGACTTTTACACATTATTCATAAGCACATATACCGCACATTTGACTTAACTATCATCTCATACATCATTTCTATAAATCCCATTCCTTTTTCATATCAATTTAAAAAATCTTTGAACTACACTTTTGATTATCACGTTTGTTCATAAAACATTATCTCTGGGCATTCATTATAACGTACAACGTACTTTAAACTTTCCCAATATGGTCCTACTTCAATTACCCCGAAGAGTGCTACCCCGAAAGGTGCTATCACTTACCCAAGAGGGTTTCCATTTAACATCACACACATCATAAAATATCACATCTTTATATAATAAAATAATTACATCGTTTCAAATGTTTTTGCAATACCCTACCGTTGAAGAAAAAATTAGGCCAATAGGAGAGCTTGATTTTCTGGCGTAAAAGCGAAATCGTGTGATGTGATTGGTTAATAAAAGTCGAAATTAAATTGATTTTAATTGACGTTTAATTAATTTGATGGAGAAATTTGGTTGAGAAAAAACATAAAAAGCATGGGTGTCGAGTTTGTGAAACAAAACTTTAAAAAGAGGGGTAATTAATAAAACTTTAGTGGTTAAATTTTTTTAAATTGTATAGAGTTAAGTGTAATATTATAAGTTTTCGTGTTTTTAATAACTTTGGAAATTAAGCAAATCTTTCATTATCTTTACGCCACCTATACTTTATAACTTAAAATATAATATATATATGTTGTTTTAAAACTCTAACATATAAATATACATAAGATTAAAATATCATTTTTCTATATATGTTTCTTAATGACTCATTTATTTCGTATTAAAAGTATAATGATGTAGACACAATTTGAATATTAAATACGGCTAAATTATCGAAAGCGAGAATATAATTATCAAATTGTAGAGGCATTTCTGTAATATGAAAAAAGCGTGGTTGTCTTTATAACAACTACGTATAATTTTATTTATTCATATAAGGATATGTAGAAAACATTTTTTTTTTTTTTGGAAAGGCAACAATATGTAGAAAAACATTTTTAAAAACTTTAAAGTATATTTTAACTTCATCAACGTTTATTATGTGCAATAAAACTAAAGCATCTTATGTACATCATAATATAAATAGTGAAATTTAAATAGAACATCAACATCTATGTCATTTAAATATAGTTGAATCTTGAGTTATCTAACAAATTTTTACAAAATTTGATTATACAAATTTCTAATGGATATTAATGAATAATGAAAAACTCATGCATAAGTATATAATTATATGTAATTATTTTTAAAGACCTTGATATTAAAGATTAATACAAAGTAATTTTTTTTTTAAAAGCGGTGCGTCTGCGGTATTATAACTAGTTATAAAATATCTCATTTGTCTTTCTTTACGATACGGCTATTCTCATATTAATCACATGCTTTAGCACCTCGGCTATCTACATATATCTAACCTTCACACAATAGCTTTCTTATCACATTAAGATATTCACACATAGCGTCATATTTCTCATAAAACATACAGGTTCCTCAAAGAATTAACTTGCACAATGGCTTGCATTAACATATAAGTCTATTAAATATTTTCTAACAAGTATTGACTCTTTCATTTTTCATAATTCTTCTCACTTAGTCTACTACCTCATGCACTAAAACATAAATAACGCATACCAACATCTTAAAATCGCATGTTCTTTCTAAACTAACGAGTAAAGGTTATCTTTACAAACACATGAGTCACAACTATAAATTGCCAATAAGCTATCATTGTAAACATGCTCATTAAATTAGTACCAACTACTTAATCTCCATCCATTCCTAAAAAAAAGAGTTGTTTATAAATTAAAACTTGTATCAAACAACCCTTTAAGGTCAATTAACGATGAAGATGATAATGCTATCATCATGTTGAAAGGATTAGTGTGCAAAAAACAACGCCTATCACAACTGGCACTCACAGAAATTCCGATGGGTCACAGTTGTACACACTAAACAAAACAAATAAGTTGGTATGAGAAAAGAGTAACAAAATGAAATGGAAAAGAAGAGGAAATGAGAATATGACACTATTCTCATAGAGTGCTAAAAAGATAATATTTATCTGGGATAAATATATTTAAGTATAATAGGCAAAACCACAAACCCTAAGGGTTCGACTCCCTCGGGAGTGTGACATCATGTCAAACTTGTATTACTTATGGATAATTACATATGTACTTCTAGTGCAATTAGGATAGTCTAGAAATCATAATAATCTTCTAAACCCTAACTCCCTCTCTTCCCCCTCTCTCGTTTGTTCAACCGAAACCCAAAGGGTCGAACCCTTTGAGTCGTTCCAAATCGACTCTAGACGATTCCTTAAGAGTCGAATAAACCTAGTCGACTTTTACCCGTGTTTCATACTCTCCAACTTGCGAAAGTTTGTAGCCCTAGTTTTACATGTGCAATACCGGTAGATACGTAACGCAACTCACGTGGTGATTCTCTCCAAGAAGGTTTGCATGATCAATTAAATAATTCATAAACACTCTTTATGCGTGTTAGATTAGGTTATATCCCTGATTAAGAGATGTGTCTATCAAAGAATTGGTCTACATGTCCTTATGTGTTTAATTTGGGTTAGGCATATTTTATTGACCTGCAATGTAACCATATTCTAATTATATATATATACTAAAGAGCGTTTTGTGGGTGGGGCAAAGCAAGTTGATTATATGGTCATTAGTATCCTAATGTGACATTCTATTGGTTGCTTCAATGTGATTAGTATCAATTTTTACACTTGTCATTCTATGATTGGCTACCAAATTTAAGTACACCAAAGGAATGAACAGTATGTCGGTTTCACGGTTTGCTCCTTCTCTTGAAGCTTCTCTCATCTCTAATAAACCCACCCTTCTTTTAATCTTCTTCCAACAAAATACTCAAAAAACACACACACACTCAGACACGAACAAATTCAATCGTATTTTTCCTTGGCAACGACGTTGTAGGTAGGATTCGGTGGGGTCGAGAAGGCCCAGTACACCCCATATGTGATGAGTAGGTTCACCGATTCAAGAACCGTTTTACAATTTTTTTAATTGCTTTGTGGGTTTTGTTTATTGATTAATTTGCAATAAAGGGTATAAATCTTATATTTTATAAAAGCGGATACAACAATTTTAAATGAAAGATTTTTAAGGAAATTATGTAAATTACTTTGTGGGTTTTGTTTATTGAACGATTTCGGATAAAGGGTATAAATGATTTGCTTTATTGTATTGGCAGGTTGAATGGCTTCTCGGGATTATTCGGGAGGTTTCTTCTGATGATGTTGTTTCGTTAACTAGGTATGAGCTTCATTGTGCGGTTGGTGTGCAATGATTTATTTCTAAAGGTATGTCATGTATCTTGGCAGGCGACCATACAAGAAGCGTAGTTGCGACCATGGCGTATATTTGGTATCGGAAACTAATTTTATATGCCACTATAAAACATGGTCACAAATATGATTATAAACTGTTATCACAAACTTTGTATAGGCGGTGATCGCGATTAGCATTGGTTATAATAGACATAGATGACTTGGTTGTTGGTTGCGTGTTTGACTTGGTGTCATGATCCTTTACCTATGTTGTCTTGCTACGGACGGTGGAAGGATGGTAGAGTGCGACAAGCGATCGTCTCGGCAACCTCCACGTCTGTGACCCGGCGTCAACTAATGTGAGCTAAGTTTTCCTTTATCTATATCTATTATATCTTGTGAAATGGACGGATGAAACACCGTTGCAATGTATGTGTTGTGTTATATTACAAGCGACAACATTTTTGTCGATTTGATACAAAGATACACGAGGCAATGATGAGTCTAGGGGTGAGGAGGCCTAAAGATGAGGTCGTTTGCATCTTGGCGTGGCAACTTACTAAAGTTGCAGCCATGGCGAATGCTCTATCTCATCGTTTTGCTCCGCTGTTGATTTTATGTATAATGCGAGTGGTGGCAGTACTGATTATAAAAAGTTGTGATGAATCTCTACAAATTTGACTAAAGATGTGACCGTCTGCACGTTGGCGGGGCAAATCACTAGATTTGCAGTCATTGCGGATGTTTGCACTTTTTTCAATTCCCACCCTGTCTGAGCCTCATAACCATTTTTGTCTGATTTTCCATGTTCTTGAAGATGGACCTCCTATTGCAGATACCACAGTTGATTGTTGTATAACTCGAGGTGCTGTCTGTTAATATTTTAGAATACATGGATTCTTATATCGTTTGAATTTATTTACATGTGTTTGACTTTTGGTCATATGTTGTTGCCTTTAACATGTGTTAATATACGAGCCATGCGTACATGACCGAATGGTTTTAGCCACCAATAGGCCAAGCTACAGTGGATGCGGTTTGTTCATAATTGTATTAATTTAGTATATTTTCATGCTTCAATCACTTCACTTACCGTACCAAAAGACATGGTTCACTTCAATTTTCAAATTATTTCTTTAGGGTGTTTTTTAAGCTTATTTCGTTGGCTAAAGCATTGGGTGCGTTTGAGCCTAATCACTTCTTTTGCTTATTTTTCCTTAACCGCTAGTTCGTAATATGCAATAACGAAAACTTCATTTACGACTAGAATCTTATTACGCACATAGTCAATGAATTGGTCTATATTTTCATTTATAAGTTTACGCAAACTTTTTATTGATGTTACGTGCGAGATGTGTATGTAGCGGCAAGAAAAATTTAGAATTAGCGATATAGAAATCGGCAAGAAAAGGACTTATTATCCTTATGTGAAGCCTCACGGGCTCCATTTTGGCGACCGTAATGGTAACTTTCTTATGATCGTTTGTTGGCCCATGATATGAAGAGTCAACCCGTGGGATTGATAAATGTAGAACAATAAGGTCGATAACATATTTTTCCTAATAAACTTTATTTGTATCAAAATATACTTTTACGACTTGCTTTTATACTTAACTATTGGTGCGAGTTCGGTTGATACCAATGCCTTTCAATAATCACGTAAAATCAGCTTTGTTGCAGAACCCAAGGAGACAATTGAGACATACGAGCAATAATGCCTCCACACCAGCCACTTCGGGTTAGTGTTTACGGTGATCCTTAGACCAGTAATTTATAATATCAGTCATATATTGTCCTACTTTTTCCAATATGTTTACGTGTGTCTTATACTTATATGCTAGAAAAGTTGATCTTTTTTTTGTTGTTATATAGGGACAACAAGCATGTCACGAGGGCCAACTAGCTTGCCAAATCAGAGGAGATACATGAGAGGTGCGCGAAATGGTGGCTCCATGTCAACGCCTTCAGGTTGGTTGTTGATGGTATTCCTTCATTTATGATGAAATGAGCTTTTTTAATAACTTTGCTATTGATAAGGTTTTAAAATGTACCTTTTTGAGGGGTCGTTTAAGCCCTTATTTGATCACTTTTGTATCCGTTATTGCTTAATATCGTTCCTTTTCACTTTTAGGTCTCTTGAAGGCAAAATCTGGAATGACACTTATTTGGACGAAAAGCGCGAATATCTGAAGAAAATAGCCAAAGTCGAATCGAGACACTCAAAGTCATGAAAACATAAGGTGTGGCGCCATCGCTTAAGCTATGACGCCGTCGGAGGATTTTGTGATGGACGAAGCCAAAACTCCTATTTTCAAGTGATGACGTCAAGTTATAAAAGAGTAGGCGTCGCAACTCGGACGACCTAGATGCAATCCAGACGGCGTCGAAGTCGAAGAGGACGGCGTCAAGCATAAGGTGACGCCGTCGCCAAGTCTAACGTGGTCAAGACGAAACCACAATGACGGCGACCACGGCGTCACAAAACATAAGGTGGCGCCGCATTTGTAATCTTATATATAGAATCGAATTTTTGAGATTAGTGTGTAGTCTTTTGGGTAAAACCTAAACCGAACCAAGGTGTCTTGTACAAGATTTTAGGGTTCCAAACCTATCTTACACCAAGATAAGTGTTTTACTTCATTAATACAATTATGTCTTTGATTATTTGTGTGTATGCTTGCATGTTCTCCATGTCCGGCTAATTTACTTGTGTGTTTGCTTAGGGAATATGAAACTTAATTATTGAATATTAATTGGTTGTTTCTTATCTTAGTTGATTAATGATCTAGTAATGCGATAGGTCATTCGTTGTGTACTAATGCTTGATTAAATCTTTGTGAACCTTAGAATATGACTCCTTGAGTAGTTGTAAGCTAAACCATCCAAAGAGTGCCTTAGAGTAAGAGTTTATTATCCCTAGTGGGTTTTGTAGGCGAGACCCTTTGGTAAGTTCAAAGAGTTAGGGAGAAAGCGATACCCTACAACTTAGACACACAACGCACTAAGAATAAGGACGTGACAATTCAACCACCAATAGGAGATAATTAAGGAGTAGTAAAACCTAAGTAAACACATCTTTAAACTATCATACGAGCACACAATAATTAGACATAGACTACATACACCTTAGATTAGATAATTAGATAAGTAGAGTAATCGGTAGCAATACCAACCCCCCTCCCAAATCGAAACCCCGATTCGTACCTTTCCTTTTCTTAAAAATATAAAAGATAAAAATAATCTTCCTCAACCCCAACCTTAGCGTAGTAACTTCTCACTAGCATTCCTATTCCCTGAATAACGATATCAATACCGTGGCTTACCCTAATACTACACTACAACGATTAGGTTCCTTTGCTGGGTGTTGAAAAACTTCGACGAAAAGGAAGTTCCTTTGACCCCGAACGACGTGTGGCGTTATCAAGTTTTTGGCGCATTGCGGAATAGAATAGCTAGTTAGTAGTCCACCTGCTTAGGTTTCTTTATGATTCCTATCAAGTAAACTTTTTCTCATTTTTAGCCTTTTCTTAGTCTATCCCTTTCTTGTGACCTTTGTTCGTAATCCCATCACTTTTCATCATGAAAGGTGATAACCACCCACCATTCATCAACCCACCACCAATTGACCCGCCAAGAGCCCGTACTCTTGGTGAATACTCGAGACCAAGCCACTTAGGCTATATGAACACCATTGAGCTTCCGACCAAGCCCAAACTACGGCCTGCGATCCGACACCATCCGGTTGGTGCAAAGCGGATGTGCATTCCATGGACTTCGTTCAAGATCCAAATCGACATCTTAGGGATTTCCTTAAAATTGTCGATTCCATCGACCTTGATGCTACTACTCGGGAGACTACGCGCTGCGTCTCTTCCAATTCTCTCTGGGACCAAGCTAGTAATTGGCTCGGCGACTTCCCGGCTCCATCTCAAGTTGGGATGATCTTACCTCGTTTCCTTGCTCAATTTTTCCACGGGAGAACCACTAAGCTTAGGAATGACATCTTGATGTTCCAACAACGTCGGGGTGAATCTCTACAAAGCATGGACTCTATTCAAGGAATTACTTCATAAAGTCCTCATCACGGCATTGATCTTTTATGATCATGTCAACTTCCCCACCAAGCGATCCATTGACCAAGCGGCGGTGGAAAACTTAGTGATCTCACCACGGAAGAATCATGGGGTATAATAGAGGACCTTGCCTCTATGACAACGAAAGTTGGGATGACCCCGTGAGTGCCCAAAACCGTTAAGGCAATCTCCTTGCCTCCCATTGACTCACAACCTTCCGGCGGTGGATGATCGAACTTGAAGATCAAGTAAAATTCCTAATGAGTTCCTACGAAAATCCTAAGTCTTACACCATGTGAACAAAATTTCTTCCTCGTGTGAGCCGTTTTGTGATCCTCATAACACGCAGCACTAGCACCCAATCCCCGAACATGCTTCCGTTGATTCGCATCCTCGCGTATTAATGGAGCAGGAGGAAGATTCCTACAATACCGGACCTAGGAATTTCAATGAAACCCAGAGGCATGGAAAGGCAAGCCCGACTTCTCGGGGACAAACCAAAAATTCACTTCCAATGATTTTCATGGCCCCACCTAACGGTCCTAACCAACAAAACATCGAAGGGATGTTGCAGAACCTAGTTGCATCCCAAGAATCCCAAATAGCTAAGCTCTCGGACCGCTTTAACCAACAACAAGCCGAAATGGATAGGAAGATAGACAACCTTTTGAAAGCCATAACCAATAGTGATAGGAAGGTTAGTGCTATCTCAACTCCCGAGCCTTCCGGTGTAGAGATTAAGGACCCAAGTAAGCTAGCTAAGCACGTTCAATTCGTCAATACCATCGCCTTAGTAAAACTTAATGGAACAAATGACGAAGAGGACCATACACTTGAGAATAATGAAACAACCAAGGAAGTAGATGAAGTAGACAATGACTATTTCAATAAGTTTCCTACGGAAGAAGAATTATCTCGCTACCCTCACTTAGTGCGTGACCTCCGTCACATGTATGTTAGGAAAAGCCCTAGAATCAAGTTTGGGAACCCTTGAAATCTTAACATACCATGTTTCATAGGACACCTTTTTGTGGCAAAGGCCTACATTGATCGCAAGTCCCCAATCAACATAATGACTAGCACCTACTACAATTGGGTAATGAAGAAGCCTATTCCAACTAGGCAAGACCCCAATGATCCTAATGTTAGTTGCAATTTTCTCGGTAGAGTTAAGGGATTGCCCGTTTATGTAGGTAGTTTCACGTTTCCTACGGACTTCATAATTGTGGATGATATTAGCACGGCCATAGACCACTAGCTTGTCCCGTTATTCTAGGAAAACCTTTCATAGAAAGCAAGGATGACCTATGATCCCTCGTTAGGAGTAGTGCGATTCAAGGATGATACCGATGACATAGCTTACCAAATGCCGTTTAAGATTGAGAAGTTTTCATCACTCTCTAATGATGAAAAGGAACTTAAACTGTCGATCTATTATAGGAATGATGAGGATAGGGAAAAAGGAGTAGATTATGTTATGGCTAAGATTTTGGATTCTATAAGGATTGCTTGAACTTAGGACGAAATATAGGACCGAGTGGGAGAGGACGAACTCTTAGAGAGGTGCATCATAGGGCACTTCTACAACATGGAACCCCCATTAGAGACCGTCAGGTGGCGGTAATGAAGTCACGTGAGGCGCGACTACGAGTCTAGCTACAAGACTCTTAAATAAAGAAAAGCGCTTCGTGAGGCAACCCATGCTTAATTGTTTGCTTGTTAGTGTCATATGTCTTTTATTGATTGTTTATTCTCATGTTTAAATTTGTAAAAATGCTTTATTTTATTTTTAACCTCGTCTTAATTGCATATAAAGGTATTTTACATAAGGGATAAGTGTAGGGAGGATTACACACGTTTTCAAAAGAAACGTAAACATGAGAATAACAATTAACTTAAAGATATATATGTGTGTTTGTTCGAGTCAAATGCTTGTATCGAGTCATAATGGATGTTTTGCAGAAATTTTTCCAGATTCTAAAGATGTAAATTTTCCGAATTTTTCGAGAAAATCGCAGACCGGTTTTGTCGGGATAACTGACGCGTCGAGATCGCAAACTCGACGGCGTCGGGAAGGAGTAAAAACAATGATTACTTTTTTCTCGTTTTACGAGCTACTTATAATTTTTGGAATTTTCGGTCTTAATTTTCGTAAATTAAGCAAACATCCATTCCACAAGCATTATATCTTATTTAAGTGCTGAAATACATCTTGTTGTGATTTTTCTTTGTTCGGTTTGATGCGTTGGGTTGTTTGTTTTCTTGAGTGTGCGGGTTTTATTTATCGAAGAAGATACAAAAGATTGGAAGGAGCTTTTCACGCACACAATTCTTCCGGGAAATGATTTAACCACCACTTCACACCGGATCCTACCGAAATCGTCGAGAATCTTAGTTTCTTTCGTTTTTAATTACCTTCTATTATCATAACTTTGATACTTTCGGGGAACATTCCGAGCTAAGAGCAGTTTTATGTCTATTCCTTTTGAAGATTACATATACAATTACCAGGTTAGTTAAATTAAAAAAAATATATATACATTATTGAAATACTCCGTACTAATCTACATCGAAATTAAAATCAATTTAGGAAATGTATCTACTTAGAAGTTAAATGATATTATGTGCTATTCTGTTTATGTCTCAGCCTGCTCATTTTAAGGGCTTATTTACTTAAATACAGGTAGATAAACAAATTACCTAAACACTGGAAAAATAAGAAGATAAGAACTTGTATTAGTAATCTCAAAAACCATCCACAAACATACTTTGTGCAACTTTCAACCCCTTTGAACCCGTTCAATTTTTATCCGAATTTTTGATTTGACCCATTTGACCTGTTTGAGATAAATCACAACCCAAATCAGCCCATTAATAAGTGAATTGGTTGAAATTGTGAAATGACAAGTGATTATAAAGTATAAACTGTGAAATCTTTGATGCAGCCGTTACAGGTGTAGCTGCATACAGAAACCACAAATTTAAGAGAGAAACATATGCAGATTGAAGAAAATCCCGATAAGTTCAAAAACATCCATGATATCACTTACAGTTAAATAGAATTGAAACTTACAGCTATGTAATCAACCTCATAGAACAGATGGATTTAGTGAAATGTGAACAGAACAAAGAAGTGCATATATGAAAATATAACAGATATAAGATCTTTATGATTGTACATGTGACAATCTTTTACAACCGGTGAGTGAGTCATGTATGCCCCCCACATTTTGGAAAGGCAGCCGATTGTGGGCCGGTTTAGGTCACTGGTTATTAACCTTTTGCCACCTATCGTGTGACAATCTTTATTTAGACCCGGCTATGTAACACAGTCGGTAATTTCTATCAAGAAAACACATTAGCACATATTAATTTAATATTCAAGAGCATAGGGACTTTATTCGCTATAAGTGCTACTAATCGAGTCCCAATTTCTTTCTCCTATCTTGGGAAAAAGCAAGGATCTTTGACTTGTCAGGAAGAGTGTTTGACACGCTTTCCTTGTTCTCAACGCATCTTTTAGCCCAAGCAATCAGTTTAGGGCACTCATGTTCAAGATTGAACTTCCCATACATTTCGTATACCAGAAACCATGAATTAAATGGGATCAACGATAAATCAAGGAAGCTGAAACTTTCACCTCCAAAGTAAGGTTTGTCTCCAAGCTCTCCTTCAAGCAATTTAAGGCCACCTAAGAACTCTTTCCTTGATGATTCGTGTTCTTCCCCTTTGTTGTGTACAAATTCTTCCCAAGTTGGTTTAGCTGCATTTCAAACCCACATTATTGTGTGATCCAAGATCATATACTCATCCGTGGAAGATTATAAGTTATTTTGCGATTACTCTGATTGGGTCATCATTACAGTACAAGCTGAATTTCTAGAATCAGTGATTGACAAAAGTTTATGACTTAAAGCTAACATGGTATGACGGTATGTAAATAGAAACCTTGCTTGAAACAATAATCCAAACTCATTACAGTACTTATTTAAGGTGTTTCGATTTGCACATTAAAACTGCTTAAAGTAATTTCAAGATGCTTATTAAAACAATTAGCAAAATAATCGGTTAAGCATTTTAAACCAATCAAAGTTTTATTACTTGAAGATCAAAATAGCAAAACACAATCAGAAAATATACCATCTTCATTTCATAAGCAATCCCAAACACCCATTAAGACAAGGGTTCATTCCTCTATGTAGAATAAAGAAAAGTCAAAGTCAGTTACCTTCTTGTCAATAAAGTCAGCCCAAAACATAGCACGAGCTTTGGCATGAGGATCAGAAGGAAATAAAGGAACTTTATCATTCCAAACATCATCGATATATTGAACAATGATTCCAGACTCACAGACTGGTCTGCCGTTGTGAATAAGAACCGGATTTTCTTGTGAACCGGATTCATGTCTAAAAGAAGCTGGCTTTTGTTCATCAAATCCTGTTCTTTGTATTCATAGGGAATACCCTTTTCAGCTAGAGCTATTCTGACCTTCATACCGTACCTGCTTGCCCAGAAATCCAGTAGTATGACTTCATCTTCTTCTTCCATTTTGGGTGATGTTTGTTCACTGCTAGTATTTGTTTGTGTTGTATGAATGTTGACTACATATACTTTACATGTGTGGGGTAATATGATGCATGGGGTGACATATTAATCAAGTATCTAGAGTACCTTTATTATAAAAAGTTGAGTAAATAAGATTTTAGTCCTTGCGCTTTGCAAAAGGTTAAAAAATAATCGCTGTTACCTTAGACCATCTCCGATGTTAGCATCAAAATACAAAATAAGTCAGAAGAATGATAGCAAATGTATACCTTAGACCATCTCCGATGTAGAGATAGTTCTGAAAGTTCTGAAAGTCGCAAACATGTTATCAACTACATATAAAGTAAAACAAAAGATTGTAATCATAGCAAATATATAGCCAAGGATATTTCACTTTTTGTGTTGATTTTCAAATCCTTGTTTACTTCTACACTCAATTTTTCGGTTTTCCTTGTGATTTAACATACAAGCATATTAACCGTTCCTGTTGTTGGGGGTTACTAAAGACTGGGTGGCCGTGTCGCTGTTGGTTATTCTCTTTGCCGACACAAAGCTCTCCTTTGGTTGATTTCGTCGTTTATGCCATTGGCAGTCTCTGGTTACTATAAATGGAAACATAGGCCAGTTAAATGGGCTGGGTATAGGGTTGAAACACGCTCAATTTAAAATGGGTCGATTTAGAACGGATTGGGTCAGATTTATCTGACGCGCCAACAATTCTTGTCCATTTTACTTTAATCACTACCTTAGTTTATAGTAACAGATTTACAATCCTTGCAATGATAAATTAAATCCTTGTATAAAACAATAAAGGAGCTTCAATCGACTAAATATTACTTTGGGACATTCCCTTTGACCCATTCAGGTTTTAGCTGACTTTTAGTTGACCCAATTAGCATGTTTGAGATGATCCAAACCCAAGTTCACATTAATAGTATAAAGTAGTTGGAAGAATATAAATACTAAACCGCGGTTGTCGATCCATCCATTGCAGGCGTGGCGCCGTGGCGGCATACAATAACTCCAAGTTAAAGAGAGAAGCCTGTTTAGGAAGTTCTGATGATTCCAAGATACATCCTACAGAAACTACTACTTCCCCAACATCACTTACTATTCAATGGACTTTAAACTCACAAACATTTAATCAACCCCATAAAATGTCGAAAGCGTTTAAAATGTAATCATAGCAAGAAATGCACTTAAAAATACAAGAAATACAGTCTGTCTCTGAATGCAAGAGTTTCAACCTTTATTTTACAGAAGATTCAGAAAGATACTTTAACTATCTTCTGTCAAAAACACAAAACGCATGCACACACACCTAATAAGTTCAGCAATATAAAGGGTTTTATATGCCATTAGTTCTACTCTTCGAGTCCAAATCTCTTCCTCCGTGATTGAGCTAAGCCAAATACTTTCGACATGTTGGGAAGAGTGTTAGATACACTTTCCTTGTTCTCAACACACCTTTTAGCCCAAGCAATAAGTTTAGGGCACTCAAGTTCAAGATTCAAGTTCCCATATGTTTCATAGACTAGAAACCATGAATGAAATGGGATCAAAGATAAATCAATATAGCTGAACATGTCACCTCCAAAGTAAGTTTTGTCTCCAAGCTCTCCTTCAAGCAATTTAAGGCAATCTATGAACTCTTTTCTAGATACTTCATGTTCATCCCTTTTGTGGTGTACAAATTTCTCCCGCTTTGGTATAGCTACATCTCCACACACAAACCATATCCTCATCAACGGTGACATTAAAATTATTTCACAAACAGAATCCATATGGGCCATCGTAAAAGTAGGAATTAAGTTGCTAGAATCACTGGTTAAGACTTTGAACTAACACAGTATGTATTTTAAAAACGTTTCTTACAACAATAATCCAAACTTAAGGGTACGGTTATTTGTGGGGTGCAAGATGATTCAAAAACATTCTGTATTACTAAAACTTCTTAATAAGCAGTTTCCAGCTTGTTATATCAGTTAAAACAACTTGTTTCACAAACGAATAAATAAATAAGCAGTTTCACTAGCCAAACAAAACACCATTAAAACCGACTATTAGTGGATCAAAACACAATAAGCAAATTTAGTTTGAGGGGTATATGGGTAAAGCATATGTCTAATAAACACAGCACTTTTTAGTGTTTGATGGTGTAAGATAATGAAACCCGTAGGTATAATATTATTATGGACCATTATTTATAATGGTGAAAACCCTAATACCCTAAACCCACAAACCGCGCTTGGGCCTAATTATCCACTAACACTCCCGTAGTTCGGCGGCAAAATCGCGAAAGCTCGAACTGTAGTAGTAAACTAATAAAGCAAAATAAAACAATAACCAAAATAAAACGTGATAATTCAAAGTATCCCAACAATCGTCTCTAGAATAAGAACCCTAGATTCGACACCAACAAAAGTCGTCTCGGAATAAGAACCCTAGATTCGACATCAACAAAAGTCGTCTCGGAATTGATACCCTAGATTCGACACCAACGAAAGTCGTCTCGGAATTGATACCTGGATTCGACACCAACAAAAAGTCGTCTCGGGAATTGATACCCTGGATTCGACATAAAAAAAAATAATAATAACAATTAAATAACTTTTTTTTTTTTTTTTACCGCTTACAAAATCAAAACATTGTAGATCCACCATCTAATTCCTTTTTTCTTTTTCTTCTCTCTTTGCGCAGATCCAAAGCAAAGGACTAACAAACAAATAACTAAATGGATGGCATGCTATCATGACTAACCATGCGATGAGCCACAAACAAATAACAAAAAGAATCTTTAAGTGTAGATCGATTCTTCTTCACCGTAACTTTTGACCTTTTTTTTTTTTTTTTTTTTTTTGAGACATGAGATAGAGTGGTTTGTGGGTGGGCTTAGAGTGAGCGGCCAACATAGCCACCTGGGTGCGAGGATCACTCTGAAACCATGTAAGATAATGAAACCCAGTATAATATTATTATGACCATTATTTATAATGGTGAAAACCTAATACCCTAAACCCATGAACCCAGGCTAATTATCCACTAACAGATGGAGCCAATCATCTTATGCTTAGCATCTTATTTTAAGTTTTTTGCTAATTTAATAAGGCTTCTTATATGAGAAAACTAATTACGTAAATAATGGCAAAGGGCGGGTTTGGGGCGGGCGGCTATCCCCATCCCAAACCCGATTACAAAAGTCATCCCAAACCCGCCCCAATCCCAATTGGGGATCTTATCGGACGCCCGTTGGGCGAGATGCTCCCAAACCCGCCCATTTTCCATTGGGTCTTATCGGTTGTCTTTATTGAGTGTGATCTCCATTATACTGCGTGTCGTTCAGGTTTACTCTTATTTTTACACTATTAACAATATAATATTGTGAAATAACTTGAAGAATCGAGATCCTATTAATGATAAATTAGGTATTGGAATAATTCGAAACTTTTTTTTTAATATTATGACACAAAACAAGCTTCTATCATCATAATTTGAAATATTACAAAGATAAAAACTAACAAAAATTAAAGAATTATATTTTTAGTACGCAAATACTAACACAAAATTTTATGTATATATATATAATAATTGGTAGGCGGGATGGTGTCTTTAAGGCCCGATCCATGCTCAAAACCCGATAACGCCTTGCCCCGGCCCAAAGTTCAGGTTTCCCGTCGGATTCGTGTTTTTTTCCCATCCTTCCAAACATTATCATAATAGTTGTTTTAATAAGGTTATCCAAACACCCCCTAAGACAATCATGCAACTATTCATTAATTGAAAACATCCAAAAACAAAGTCTTAGCAGTCTAGTTGAATAATGAATCAACTATGACCAAATAAAGTATATGCATAATTAATCAGCTGAAAATTCAAACTTGATTACCTTCTTGTCAATAAAGTCTGCCCAAAACTTTGCATGAGCTTTAGCATAAGCATCATCAGGAAACAAAGGAGCTTTATCATTCCAAACATCATCAATATATTCAACAATGATACCAGACTCACAGACCGGTTTGCCGTTATGAATAAGAACCGGGACTTTCTTGTGAACCGGGTTCGTTTCCAAAAGAAGCTGGCTTTTGTTAATCAGATCCTGTTCCTTGTATTCATATGAAATACCTTTTTCAGCTAAAGCTATTCTGACCCTCATACCAAACATGCTTGACCAGAAATCTAGTAGAAGCACTTCTTCCTGTTGTTTAGCCATGTTCAATTCACTATGTGTGTGTCTGTCTGAATGCCTTTGTGGGAATTTTTTTTTGAAGGAAATAAACTATATTAATACTTTAAACGACTAGCAAGATGCTTTTGTGGGTATATGACTATATGTTGAGTGAATTACATTTTCTTCCCACTGAAGTTTCCTGAGTATCAAATAATTTCATCTTTCGCTGTTGCATTTCGGTTTTAGTCCCTTAATTAAATGATGTCACCTTCGTTTGTTAAGTCTCTATCTTCGTAACTCGTCCTGCTAATTACAAAATCATGACATGTAACGTCCCCTAATTATCTAGTCTTATCACTTTGCTGATTTTGTCAAGTGTCATGTGCTATATTCAAGAGTACTTATATGCACAAGTTTTTGACTGATATTTCATTTCTCTTCTTAAAAAATAGTGATTATACTAAGCACAGGCTTATGAGACTCAGGCTTGAGGTTGTAATAAGCTTTCCCATTAACGTCAAGTTCACTAAGATGATCAAACACAAATTTAACCCCGTCATCCACTACACAAATTTCTGGTTTTAATCCTTCAAAATCGTACACAAACAGATTGGTTTGTGTGAATTAGGGGATTGAATTTAAGGTTATAATGTTTTGTGTTATATAGATGACAACACGTAAGTATGTTGATGAAGGAAGAGGTTGAATACGAAGATGGAGGAAACTAACCACAAGTACTTGGTCTAAGTGTAGTTTTGTGTTTGAATCTGTAAAATCAGAAGTTGCAACATAAATTGGTTGGAAGAATATAAATACAAACCAAAGATCATAGATGCAGCCATTGTAGGTGTAGCCGCATGCAATAACTACCAAGATAAACAGAGAAACATGTGAAGGATGTCCTGAAAGATCCAAGATTTCCCCTACATGAATTGCGTCTTCACCGACATCACCTACTACTAGTATTTAATGGGATTGAGACTCACAATTGTGAAAATACAACTACAGAGTCTTTAGTGATTGCAAGTGTACAACCTTTTTTACAGAGGATCCAGAAAAATACATCCAAGTATTTTCTGTCGAGGAAAAGACAAACGCGCGCTCACGCACTTAAAATTCGACAATATCCGGACTTTATATGCTATTAAATTTACTACTCTATTCCAAATTTCTTCCTCATGTGTTGAGCAAACGCAACGAGCTTTTCCATTTCGGGGAGAGTGTTAGACACGCTTTCCTTAGTTTTAACGCACCTTTAGCCCAATCAATCAACTTGGGCAATCATGTTCGATTTTCAAGTTTCCATATGTTTCATAGACTTGAAACCATGAGTAAATGGGATCAGAGATATATCAAGGTAGCGAAACTCTCACCTCCAAAGTAAGGCTTGTCTCCAAGTTCTCCTTGAGTAATTTAAGGCAATCCATGAACTCTTTCCTGGCTGTGTCGTGTTCTTCCCTTTTATTGTGTACAGTTTTCTCCCAATTTGGTAAAGCTGCATTCCCATACCAAAAGTTAGACAAAAAATGTCATGATAAAAGACCATTTTCCTATACTATGGGAGATAATAAATTACATAAATGGAATATAAATTCAAAACAAGAAAGCATCCAATACATTATTTATTACCACTTAAGATGGTGTCTGGGATTGCTAACTGATGTGCTTATATGCTAAGCAGTCATACTCTTACGGGTTCATATGCTAATTAAACAAGTCGGTAAAATTGTTAAATACTCTAACAAAATACCCCAAAATTAGAAGCTATAATCACATGAAAAGTTCTAAAATGACCAAAGTACCCCTGAATATTTCTTAGAAGACTTTTGGGTATTTTTAATAATTTTACAAATCTGGATGTGACAAAAACAATAAAATAGATAGCCTGATAACAAACTTGTCGAAATCGGAAAACGACACCAAGGTTATAGTTGGGTGGCCTCGAAGGTTGGTTTGATTTTTCGGTGTCCTTGATGAAAACTTTCGAACACTTGGGTGGCATATATATTAGTTGTCACTTTCAAAACTAACATTTGTAAGTGGTGTTTGGGTGAAGCTGCTAACCAATGTAATGCTATATTTCCTCCAAATGATCTAATGCAACATGTCAATTATTCATAATTTCATATAATTACTTAGAGCATCGCTAATGCTATATATGGACTTTATATCCGATATCGATTATCTTTTGCCATGACAATCAACAAAAGCCAAGGGCAATCGCTTTCTAAAGTTGGTTTGTACTTGCCCGTCTCGTGTTCACACATGGACAACCCAGACGTGCCGTATCAAGAGTAAAAAGCAAGCGGGGTTTGAAGGTTGTCGTTTGTGACCGGGATAGTAATCTCTCAAAACCACAACAAATGTCGTGTATAAAGAACTTGAAGGTCTTTGAACAAGGTTCATGTTATATCATGTATGTATCATTGGTGTAATCACGTTATATTATACTATGGTTCATTATTTTTAATGTTACAAGGTTTGTTAAACTCGATTGATCATTGAAATCACACATCATTTTATGTTCGAGTAAATCTATTTTAGATTGGCAGCGATGGTTGTAAATCTATTTCTTTACTTTTATTATCATCTCATTTATCTATTTCTTTAAAAACTAACCCGGTGTCAACGAGTCTCTAAGCTAGTTATTAATATAAGTTTACTTCTCCAATGTTATTTACTTCTTCAAGTACATAAATATCTACTAACTTATTTACTAACATGATATAATTGGTTAGAATTGTCGTTTGATCTCACACAATTTTCTTTCACCTTACTTTGTTAGTCCATACATGTCGTCTATAAACTAGGTGTGAACTTTATGACTGACACGTCACTATGGACATGGTCTACTGATCTCCATTGAAGATGCTCTTAGCCTCTTACCATGGGTGAGCAAAAAACCCGAAAAACCAAAACCAAACCAAAAATAAATAGACTGGCATAACCGACCAAAAATAATAACTGATGATTCTTCGGAAACTGTAAGTTCGGCTTGGTTTTTGTCGAAAACCGAACCAAGCCAATTTTATCATATAGTATAAACAAGCTAGTTTTACCCGCGCTGCAACGAGAGCAAAGCATTCATTTTGTATGTATGAAATGAAGTTTTATCAATAATATGTTTTACCGATAAAAGAAATGCTAAAAATAAAGAGAAATATAACATGGAGTCCAAATATAAAGTTTAATGATTTTAGGGGTTAACTAGTTATATTTTCAAACTTAAAGAGATGTTAAATATAAGGCAAATAGTAAAAATAGAGTTTTAATAGGTTTAGGGGTTAGTTTGTTATATCGCTAAACATAAAAAGATGTTGAAATATTAAGGGTATGTTTGGCAAAACTAGTCATGGTATTTGTATCTTTATGGTATAAGCTATAAAGCGTAATTTGTTAACATGAGCTATAAAGCGTATCTTTTCAATAAAAGTGTTTGGTAAATTAACATTAATCTGTAATAATAAGATATAAAATGACATAAAAGGACGTATTTATAATTGTAAACAAATGTAAAACATAAAATAATAAACTCATTATATTAATAATAATAGTAGTGTTTTAAGACAACATGTTTATAATAATCACTTGACATAACGGCATAATTGCAAGTTCGTCTCAGGTTAGAATTGAAATCGATAATAACTTGTATTCAAATATGAATCTTAAGTAACACAACGATAGTCAAGAATCAATTATCATCTTCAAAATATGCTGTAAAGAAGCTTTGTTAATCAAAAGGACGAGTTATATGTAGAAATCCAAGAAAAGACAAATTAATTGAACTAATAATATGTAAGCTGATAGAAACAATCTATGATTCTATGGTGTTGAAGATTAGCTAATTACAAATAACTAATAATATAGTTTATTCTACATTGATGAATAAGAAGAAAAAAAAACACTTGCAACCTGTTATTAGCTATGGCAAATGCATTACGTGAAATAAATATAGGGTATATAGGTAAATTTTTGTACAAAAAGCTTTCATTCATACTAAAACGCTTTCACAATGAACGTTTAGAAATGGAGCTAGATTATCTAATATAAAGCTTCTAGTGTGTTAACCAAACATGGCTTCTTTTTTGCATGAGCTTTTTTTTCCAAAATAAAAAGCTAATAGCTCCAAAACATTACAAAAAGCTCGTTGCCAAACAGGCCCTAAGTACGGAGTACAAATGTAAAACATAATGAGTTTAGGGGTTAAAGTATTATTTTACCAAAGTTAAAACGGTGTTAAAGTATAAAGGTTATTGTGTTTAATGTTTTCTTTATGGCTTGGGTAGAGTTGACGAGATGTTTATGACATTTAACAAAGTAATACTCTTCATCTACACTACATTGCGTTTGGTAAATGCTATATACGAGGTATGAAGACCCGCGCTTCACGGCGAGAATTTTGAATACAAAATTATTGATTTTCGTTGTGCTCTGCAACGGAGCGTGAGGGACTAACTTTGTAACGGATCGATAACACTGAGGATCATTTTTGTTATTTTTTTTTAAGATTTTGTTACAGAAATTGTCGTTACGTTAACATTTTGTAGCAAAGTTAGTCATAAAGGACTCACTTTACAACGGACTTACATGAATGGGCAATTACGTAAAATCTATGCTAGGGGTTTTTTTTAATATTAAAAAAGAACAAAATAAAACAAAATAACGTTCGTTAACTACTTGCCACCCATTGGGTGTGACAGCAGCAAATCTGCCCTTAGGAGTCCCAACAAATGTATATAAGTAGTAATAGTAATATTAACAATATAAGTAACTAAAAAATAAATTTTGAAAACTAACCTCGGGTTTGGGGAGGGTTTAAAATATTTGTCTTGAGGTTTATGCGTGTATGTTTGACATGTATGCGTCTTTGCTTCACAATATCTCAATTTGTAGTCAACATGGTCATATTGTGTGTGTTTTGATGTGCATGTGTGTGTCTTTTTCATCTATATGTATGCGCTTGATAATGTGTTTGAGTTTGTTGACGCGTCCATTTGGTAATTATGATAACATTACTAGGTTTAAAATTAACAAAAACGTAAAGAAAATTAAATACAATTCTCAGCTAAAAAAGTTGTCATGTCGAAATGGCCAAGCCCACAAAAATTGATCGATTGCGGGTTTTGTAAAAACCAAATATCTGGTTACGGTTATGACCAAAAACTGTGAAGTCGTATAGATTATTTCTCTATAAAAAAAAACACTAGCAAAACCTACTTATATGAATGATGACGTATAGTCTATATTCGGGTCACGAACCCGACTTAAGTCCAATACTAACATAAATGTGTGGGCTCACGAAGGCCCAAACCCAAAGCTATTTACGAAATAGATATTGGATATCTCCTATGTTTAGAGATAATTGCTTACCAACCGACTTAGGCGGGATACGCAGAAGGTTGGGGCGCGAACCAACAAGGATTCCGTGCGTATATAAAGGAATCCCATCCTCGTTAAAGGTGCGATCTACAAACCCTAACTCTCCTTTAACCCTAAATCGATTACTTACTCTCACGCCGGAGGATAATCGTGGAGACAATCCCACTGTAAGCCTAACGGTGTTTTACGTCTCTTAGGTCTTGCGGTGCTCAGCAACAATCGTTAATTAGTGCGAGGCGGGCCCCAACAAACGCCCAACTTTTGTATCAATAGTGGCGCCATCCGTGGGACTCGAACCAGCGACCACGTATAAACCAACTAATGAAGGTTGTTAGGCTAAGCACAACAATGAAGGTCGTTAGGCTAAGCACAACAATGAAGGTCGTTTGTGGGTCAACTGACTCGTATGTAGGTCGCCTTGATGTAGCTGCTTGGTCCTTGTAGGTTGTTGGTCACGGAAATGGGTTAATCGATCGTATACTCGACCGAATTCTTTTGCACACAAACAAACAAAATCTGTATATTAATTAATTAAAAAGAAATCTTTTTGGGGTATGTTTTTTTTAGTGTAGGTCCTCTTAGTATTATAAAAAGTCTTTCGTAAGTTGTTGGAGAAAGAAAACTGACGTGACAGGCAAAATGAAGATCGCCCATGATCATTGTTGTGCTTAGTCTAAACCAACTAAATAGTCACACACATGCTTGTTCTACCGACATAGGAGAGGACCATGTATCTATGTCAAATCAAATGTCATAAATACGCTACTTTAGTACAATCACTACAATTGTTTCTATTACCCCTTATTCCTAAAAAGAATTCCTCCTTTTCTTTACAACTTTTTTTGTTTATGAACAATCTTAAAATAGTAGCACTCGTAAGCATGTAGGTAGATCTACTAAAAATTTGCTAAATAAAGTTAGCAATAACATTTATAGTAAAATCATGAAAGTCAAAGTTACCTTGGTGTCAATAAAGTCAGCCCAAAATCTGGCACTAGCTTTTGCATAAGCATCATCAGAAAACAAAGGAGCTTTATTATTCCATACTTCATCAATATATTCAGTAATGATACTAGACTCACAAACCGGTTTACCATTATGAATAAGAACCGGGATTTTCTTGTGAACCGGGTTCATGTCCAACAAAAGCTGGCTTTTGTTCCTTAAATCTTGTTCTTTGTATTCATAAGGTATACCCTTTTCAGCTAAAGCTATTCTGACCCTCATACCATACATGCTTGCCCAGTAATCTAGTAGGATCACTTCTTCTTGTTGAACTACTTGTTCTGTCATAGTTGGTTTGTGATGTTAAATATGTGTGATTGTTTGTGTGTGTGCGTGTTTTTTTTAAGTTGTGACTAGGTGTATAAATGGAAATTTGTGGAATATGTGATGATATCAATGTGGGGTGATAACAGAAGTCGAGGCACATGATGCTTTTAGCTAAAGATAGAGTGTGACTTGTGAGTGTATTAAAGTATTGTTATTTACTCAAATAGAAATCTTCATGTTGTATCATATTATTTGTTTTTGAAAGGTTTTCAAAATCGGGATTCTATCTAGGATCATTTTTGTCTTTATAAGATCGTGATCGTAAGATCGGATCGAGATCCTAAAATACTATTACATTATTATTTTTTAATAGTTTTTGTAATATTATTCAAATCTACAAATTATTATATATCAGAAATAAAAAATTATATTAATGTTTTATAAAAATGTTGTTTTAAATTATAAATATTGAATGTTTAGAAAGAATCACATATTGTCTTTTTAATTCTATTTAAAGATAATCCATTACTTAATAGTTTTTTAGTTTGCGGTTCGAGAAATATAAGATCGGATCGGATTAGATCTTAAGATTCTACGGTCAAGATCGGGATCGGGATCCTGTAAGATTTTATGCTTTCTAAGATCCTACGTAGGATCCGGATCGTTTTTGCTTTGTAGAATCATAAAATCGTAAGATCCTAAGACCAGGATCGGGATCCTGACAACTATGATTTGTTTCATTGTTTGTGACTAAATGTATAGAAGTTCTTTGAGGTCGTTACAGAAAATGACTATCGTCAACTTTTTACTTTTTTTTTTAATCCAAGTTCTTTTATGAAAACCGTTAATCCTTTTATTAAATCTTTTACGTAACCATATCTAGAGTGGTCTCTAAACGAATAAGGTTTTCCTTATTCATGTTACTTGATGGTGGCGAGTTTTAACACGCACATGTACGCAGTCTATCCGAATTATCTCTGTGACTATTTTTGTGTGACTATTTTTGCCCTTTCTTTGCCACCAATAAATGTGTTCCTAGTGAGGTTTGGACTATAGACTTTTTGTGAGGAGTTTAGGTGCTTTACTATTATTTCATTTGATGGTGGGTGTGTTGGGGCTTCTAAAATACAGCTTTTTGTGGCAAATAAGTTGTTAGAATAATTAAAATAGCTTATTTTATTTTATTTTTAACGGCGGCAATTTTATTAAAAAAAAACTAACAAGGTGCTAGAATATTATATAGGAGATTTAAGCCAATCATTCCAACTACTAGACAAACTACCTCTATGCTTAAGACAAAGAAAAAGATACAAACGAATATAATTGAAAATGTCATTTTTCCTGAAAGAGTGAGAGTTAAAAGTGACACTATTACGATATCGCTAAATGAACCATAAAGATGCCGCGATAATAACGAATAAGTGATGCTTTTTCTCTCTAGAAACGGGCCATGAATTCAACCAATCAAATCTCTAGAAACAGGCCGCGATAATTAAAATAGCTTATTATGTTTGATGAATATGTGCTGCTTAAATGAGCATACTAAAACACCCCCCGGACCAGCTTTTATGGTAAGGCTTCAGCTTATTCAGATAAGTTTTACTTCGAAGCATTGTTACTCTCTTGCATGATGTTTTGATACAGCATAAGCTATTTTTGTAAATAATCATAAGCTAAATAAGCTTTAACCCAAACAACAACTGGTAAGCAAACACACTTCACAAAACTCAAAATATCAAAATCAAAATTTAGCTATTAATAATACTAGACTAATGTATCATTTCTCCTCTTAGAATGCGATTTTTTAAGGTCCTCACAAGCTTAAGTGACAAGATTAAAGATTGTTAGAAGCTCTCATTAAATCATGCTCACTAAGATGACAGATAAGCTAAAGTGTTAAACACCATTATAACAAAGAAAGACGTTGAAGAAAATTATAAAGGAAATTAACCACAACTTGAAAGTAATTATTGTAGATATGAATTTTGGTTTTGAATCTGTAATATCACAATTCACAAGCTACCATAAAGTGGTTGTATGAATGCCAACCAAAGATTACAGATGAAGTAATGGCAATTGTAGCTGCATACAATAGCTACAAGATAAAGAGCTCTTTCGCTTACCGCACCTACCATTTAATACTCCCTCCGACCCAATTTTATTGTCTATCTTTCCTTTTCGGTTTGTCCAAATTATTTGTCCACTACTATATATATAGTAGTTGGAATTGCTTAAGTCTTCTATACTACCCTTAATCAAAATTGTTATTTACAAAACTATATGAAAAAATTAATTAATTGTCAAAGGGTAAATTTATCTTCCTGTTAATTTTACAAAAATCAAAGCGGTAATAAATGCATTTTTCTTAAACTGTGACGGAGGTAGTAATCTTAAAAGTCACAAAGGTGCAGTCAACCCAATAGAATGACACAATCTTTATTTATAAATGATCCGGAAAAACACATCGAAGTGTAACGAAAACACATAAAAACGTGCACAAGCACACGCATCTAAATTTTAAGAGCATCTAGGGCGGCATTATATGCTATTATACTTATTACTCGATTCCAAACCTCTTCCTCGTGTTTTGAGCAAAGGCAACAAGTTTTTCCTTTTCAGGAAGAGTTTTAGACACACTCTCCTTGTTCTTAACGCACCTTTTAGCCCAATTTATCAATTTCGGGCACTCATGTTCGATATTCAAGTTCCCATATGTTTCATAGACTTGAAACCATGCATAAAATGGGATCAGGGATATATCAAGATAGCCAAAACTCTCACCTCCAAAGTAAGGCTTGTCTCCAAGTTCCCCTTCGAGTAATTTTAGGCAATCCATGAACTCTTTCCTGGCTGTGTCGTGTTCTTCTCCTAATTTTACGGTGTACAGTTTTCTCCCACTTTGGTATAGCTGCATTCCCATACCCAACGTTAGACAGCAAGATATCATGATAACAGACCATTTTCCTCTTCCAAAGAGGAAAAATGCTTAGAAAAAATGGGGTTATCTTTGTTTAGGTTAAAGTTAGACATGGAGCAACAAAATACAAATCCAATATAAGAAAGCACCCAAAACATCTTTATTACCACTTAAGAGTTAAGATAGCGTCCGGAAATGCTTATTGATATTCTTATATGCTAAGTAGTCTAATGGATTTATATGCTATGTTATAGGGTGTCTGGTATTTAAATGTTTAGCTGCTTATTTTTAAAAGGGAAAATGTATGCACAAGCCCACCTAAGTGTTCAAAGATTTCAACTAACACCACCAAAACATCGAAACACATTTAGCGGCCACCTGAGTAACAATTTAGTTTCCTTTATGACAATTCCGGCAAACATAACATGCTGGAAAACTGAAAAGTGACAAAATACTGCTGAAATTTGAAGCTGCAATCACACTGAAAGTTCTAAAATGACCAAAGCACCCCTCAATACTGTGTAAAAATTAGGTACATTAATAAGTGTGGAAAAACTTTAAAAGACAAGATTTTTCACACTTGTAATTATATCAAAAAATATTTAAAAAAATTACACTTGTAAGTCTGGTTGAAATGGAAGAGGAAAAGAAAGGAAATTCAAAGTTTTTTGTGTTCTTAAGCTTTTTTTAAGGGAGGAAAGGGAAGTCGAAAGGAAATAGGGAGGAAGTTTTGTTAATTAAATTTTCCTCTCACTTTTGGGAGGAAAGGGAACCGTATGTTGTGTAAAGACTAATATATCATTTTTAAAAGATTTGACATTAACAACTGAAGGGCATATATATTATTTGACCAAGTTATTTTTCTTTTCCTCCCACTCAACAACATGATTATTATTAATTTCATTTTTCTTTCCTCTATCTCAAGAACATAACAGCTAACACTTACTTTCCTTTTTCTTTTCTTTCCCTTTTCCTATTTTTTTCCATTTCCCTCCATTCAAAACTCAAGAACTGAGCATAATGTGGGAAATTGGTTGTTGTAGCGGATGGCTTAGGCCGGCCGTCTGGACGTCTTGTACTTTTTTCCCTTCCCAAAATAATAGCCATTACATCTGTGATCTCCCATCTTGGCTGCTGCCATCGCTATCTTCTGCTCGGATCCGCTTCCATCCGTCTCTTCGCCGGATCTTTGTGGTCCGCCATCGATAAACTTCTTTGTAGCCTTGGTTTGATTCTAGATCTATTTGGTTTTGCTCGGCTCCTTTTAGGATCTTGATTCTATCTTCTATGTATGTTATCATCTTTGTGTCTTTTGTCAAGCTACATCTTCATATGGTTGTGTCTACCAAAAGCTCACTTTGGTGATTCCCCACTTGTATGGTGTTGTTGTAGTCTGTCACAACTATTAGGGTGTATCTTTCTTTTGGCTTAACTTTGTCTGCCGTGTATTTTGTTTGGTGAACGATTTTGCATTATGTTCGATGTAACTTGTTGTGTTAAATCGCCTTCACTTGAGGAGGTGAAATATAATCTACGTTCAAAATAATAATAATAATAATTAAAAAAAAATTGATTTCTATACTTATAAGTGTGGAGATTCTCCGCAATTAAAAAGTGTGAATTTGTTTTCTATCTTTTATTCTTTAAAAAAAAAATTCACTCTTATTAATGTAACCAATCTCTATATGTTATTAAATGTTAAAAAAAACCCATAAAATCTTACACACATTCTGGAAGTGTGTAGAAAAAAACTGTGCAGAAATTTCTTTTTGTAGTGCCAATAACAAACTTGTCGAAATCCGCAAACGACACTAACTGTTCCCGAGTTTATTTTTAGGAGAGAAAGGTTTGGGATGATAATAAAAAAAAATTGTGTTCCTAAGATTTTTTTAGGAGAAGAGAAGAAAGTAAAAGATAGTAAACTACACCAAAATTACTCTCCTAATTTTGGAAGAAAATTAGGATGAAACGGAGTGAAATTGATTTTAAACCTTTTTTTTCCTTCCATCTCTCTTAAGAGAGTGTTAAATGTGTAGTTGGGTGGGCTCAAAGGTTGGTTTCCTTAATGAAAATTTTGAACACTTTTGGCATCTATATTAAACTAAAAATGTGTTTCATCGTATTTGTTTAAAATGTTCCTACTTATCCTCTTAATGCACTAATAACTAAATCAACATTTCTCTATGATATATAGATGTGAAGAACCTGCTTTTTCCTTCTGAGCACAAGTATAAAATAAGCTATACCCCCTAAAAAATCATTGAAAAATAAAATGGTTGGTGACAGGGGCGGAACTACATAGAGGATAGGGGCGGTGCCTCATTGGTTCGCAAAAAATGTCGATTTTAGTGAAAAAATTTTTTTTAGGGACCATTTTATTAAAGTCTTGTTCCATTATAAAATCAATTGCATTTCACCTTAACATCAAACAACGTAAAACTTGATCTCTATCTTAATCTAAAAAAAATATCGGTTTTTAGTGTAAAAAAAAAAATTTATGACGTTTTTATTAAAGTTCATCACAAATTTTATCAAAAAAAAATTTTTTGCCCCCCGCCCTCGAAAATCCTGGGTCCGCCACTGGTTGGTGACCAACTCTATCAACAATTCAACGTCAACAAGTCCAAAATATCCATATACTATCACTACCCAATTATATCACCCTTTTCTTTATAAAATGTACTCCTTATAATATATTTTTGTTTGTGAAATTCATGAGCAAATTGGTAGATCTACTTGAAACTTGCTAAATAAAGTTACCTTGGTGTCAATGAAATTAGCCCAAAACCTGCCACGTGCTTTATCATAAGCATCATCAGGAAACAAAGGAACTTTATCATTCCAAACATCATCAATATATTCAACAATGATACCAGACTCACAAACCGGTTTACCATTATGAATAAGAACCGGGATTTTCTTGTGAACCGGGTTCATGTCCAACAAAAGCTGACTTTTGTTTCTTAAATCTTGATCTTTGTATTCATAAGGTATACCCTTTTCAGCTAGAGCTATTCTAACCTCATACCATACATGCTAGCCCAGAAATCTAGTAGGATCACTTCTTCTAGTTGTTGAACTTGTTCTGTCATTTTGGTTGGTGAAGTTAACTATGCGTTTTGTGTGTGTGTTTTGAAGGTTGCGTAGGTGTGGAATATGTTATGATATCAAATCAACGTGGGGTGATAATAAGTTGAGCCACTTGTGAGTGTGTTAAATAAAAATAGAAACAGGAAAAATTAGAATAGAAAAATTTAAAATGTAAAGTTAATTTTATTTACTCCCCAGTGGAAATCCTGATGATGTATATATTGTTTGTTTATGACAAGTTTTTTATAAGAGCAAATTGTTAAAAGGAGATAAAAAGTTGGGTAGTTTCATGTACAAAAAATACAAATCTTTTTAAAGTGGTTATGTACGAATGTGCGATTCCATTAATATGTTGTGGCGTGTCAGGATAAGTGCACCTTCAATCATTTGCGAGTACAATCGATGTCAGCGCTTGTTTGACTTTTATAAACAAACGCGAACGATGATGTGCGAATAAAATCAACTTTATTGGGAATGAACAATTTTAGAATAAAATCTTATGAATCTACTTTAGAATAAAATCTTATTTTCGACCTCTAATTTTTAATCATTTTAATCAAACACACCTTTTGTAAAAATCGGTCAGGCGCGTCCGATTAATCCTCGTGATAATCGATCGATCGCTCACTGTCATTGATTTATCATAATCGGCCTATTTTATCGGTTTGGTTAAAGATCGCTTAAAATCGGTCAACAAACCGATTAATCGACAAATCGAACAAAATAGGTCTAATTGGATTAATCGAACAAAATTGCTTAAAATCGGTCAACAAAATCTCTTAAAATCGAGACAAACTTGCTTAAAATCTATCAACAAATCGATTAATCGGTCAAAGATCGCTTAAAATGGTCAACAAACCGAGTAATAGATATGTTTGACTTTGAACTTTGAAGAATTATGTATTATTTTATATTTGAACACTGAAATATTTGAACTTTGATCTTGTTATCTTATCTCCTCGTGATATAATATAATATAATATCTAAAATTACAATTTTGTGCATAAAATTCCGTCAGATTAATCCCGCTTAACCGATTAATCGCTAGGCCTACCCGAAGCCTTTCTACTAGCGCCTAGCGATTTTACAACCTTGAACACACCTATCAAATATTATAACCGATCATCTCGCCACGCCTTAATTTCATCCGGTATCAAACCTACATAAAGAAGACAATTCAAGTGACTTTTCAAATTCACAAATTGAAACGATAATTAAGTCATCCGAGCTTCAATTATTGTATTATCCGAAAACTACGCGAATTCGAGATGGTGTCTTGATGAGCTAGTGATAATTATGGAAAGAAAGAGGAGGTTATTTCATTTGGTTGTACTGTTTATTATCATGTTCATCCATCGATGTTATGAATGAAACATAAAAATAATTGTTTTGATTTTTTACTATTTATCAAGTCTTTTAATTGAAAGTGTAGATTACATGCCAAGACTCTGGTAAAATAACACTTACAAAACATGAACAACAAATCATATAAATCTCGATCCACACTTTTATTGCACACACGAATATAATGATTTAAAGATGATATTATCATGAAGAAGGTCGACTAGAATTACTGATACGACAGATAGGTCTTGTTGTTCATGAAATTAGCAAACTCAGAAGCATAAGATGATATTATCATGAAGAAGGTCGACTAGAATTTTGATCGGTATTAATATTTGATAGGTGTGTTTGGTGTGTTTTGATTAAAAAGATTAAAAAATTAGTGGTCTCAAAAGTAAGATTTTATTCCCAATAAAGTAAATTCATGAAGATTTTATTCCTTAAAGGTTGTTCCTTCCCAATAAAGTTGATTTTATTTGCACATTCGTACATCCACCGTTCGCACATTTGTTTATAAAAGTCAAACAACGTTTTGATAGTGATTGTACTTGCAAATGATTGAATGTGTATTTTTTGTCTGGACACGTGTCAACATATTAATGAAATCGCACATTCGCACATGACCATTTGAGAAGAGTTAGATTTTTTGTACCATATGCTAACCACTACCCAACTTTTTGTCCCATTTAAAAATTGCTCTTTTTATAATCGAGATATCATTTAGGATTCTCTTCATCTTTGCAAGATTGTAAGATTGGATCGAAATTTTATTTATGCTAGATACAAAGCTATTTTCTTAATGGGCGTTAAGCGTTGTAACATTATACAGTATATAGTATATTGAATCTTAAAACTATACAAAGCTACAAACTTTTATATCTCAAACACAAAATTATATAAACGTTGTATGTAAATATTGGCCTAGATTATTACGGAGTAATATAGAATGTTTAAGAAGATTAACCTTTTCTTTCAAATTCTATAAAACTTAATTTGTAAATTTTGGTTTTTATTGCGTTCGAGCGAAAGTAAGATCAAGTCGGATTAAGATCTTATGGGTCATATGTTAAAGATTGAGATCTTCTTTGAAATCTTCTGACTTTGCGAAAGATCCTACGTAAATCAGCCTCATCTTTGTTTTATAATATCGTAAAAGTGTAAGATCAAGTTCGGATATTAATATCCATAACTTGTGATATTATTGAGGTTGTTAAACCGATTTTTGGTACATGTAACTATGTAAGGAAAGACAAAAGTGTTAACAATAGTAGTTACGTGTTGAATATTAAGGTGACGTTTGGTTGGGGGTCTGACACTAGTATAACTTTTAGGTTTGAAACTTATGCTAAAAAATTTGCACCGTGTCAAACCTCTGGTGGAGAGGTTGTATTTCTGACAATGTGAGGCATGTTTTGTTGTATCTCTCTTCTTTTTTTATTATAAGATAATAAAACCAATTTTAAATGCATTAATTAATTGTTAAAATATATTTTTTCACTTTAATTATATTATATTTTTTACCTCATTGTTTTTCATCTCTTATATCAAACTCAAATCCAAATTTAAATCTCAAATCCTAAACCTACCTATATACCAAACGGGGCCCTGAAAGGTAATAAAAAAACCTTATTCAAGTTAAAATAAGATTATTTTATGTTTACCACTTTACATCAGATGTCGACAAAGACGGAGATTAATTTATTTATAAAGCACAAGCATAGAAAGAAATGCATATGAAATTAGAACATAAAATTGTTGCGAATGTATGTGTAACAACTTTTATTTGCAAACGACCCACAGCCAGAAAAATACATCTAAGTATTTCCTGCCAAGAAAAACACATAAACGCGTACAGTCACACGCATCTAAAATTGAAAAACCAAATAAGTTCTAGTCTTCGAACCCCAATTTCTTCCTCCAGTTTTGAGCCATGTCAAAGATTTTTGCTGAGTCGGGAAGAGTATTAGACACACTCTCCTTGTTCTCAATGCATCTTTTAGCCCAAGCAATTAACTCTGGGAACTCATTTTCGAAATCCAACTTCCCATACGTTTCGTAGACTTTAAACCACGGATAAAATGTGATCAAAGATATATCAAGGTAGCCAAAACTTTCACCTCCGAAGTAAGGTTTGTCTCCAAGTTCTCCTTCAAGCAATTTAAAGATATCTTTGAACTCTATCCTTGCTGCTTCATGTTCTACCCCTTTTGTTGTGAACAAAGGTCTCGCAGTTTGGTATAACTGCACTCCATAAGAAAGTTAGACAAAATATACCAACAACCATTTTCCTCATCAACCAAGAAGCAAAAATTGTTACAAATTTAACTTTTTGAATCTAACATTTTCTCCCTCGGGCATATGACAAGTTTTTTTTTTTTTTTTTTTTTTTTTTTTTTGTGAAGATCACGAGAATCGTTCATAGGTTTATAAAAAAAAATCACGGATATCGACTCTAGATGTCCATTTTTTAAATATTTATGAACATTTTGGTCCCTAGTTTGAGAATTCTTACCATTTTTGTCCATAGACGCGTTAAATATTACTAGGACCATTAACTTTTCGCATGTGCATGTTATCTGATTTCACCTTAGCCGTATATGCTACAATTTCATCCCGTAAAAAACTTCTGAATCATTTTAGGCCACACAAACAAATTCCAATTCTCGTTTTCACATCAAATCATCAATATCTTATTCGTGTGTTTATGCGGTTAACTTCTTAATATATACTTAATGCTGGTTAAGCTTTTGTGTGTGTTTTGTCTCGATATCTTGTTTCAAGAGCCGTTTTCATCAATGGATCAAGAAATCTGACAAATCGTTCGCACATTTTCTAGAAACGGCAAGGTTAAAGTTGAACTCTAAAAAACTCTTTAAGAAGAATACTTTCTACACTATTTTTGTTGCTCAAAGGATATATACGTGAAAATCATCTGCCCCAGTATGTCTCCCCTAGTTTTCATATATGAAAACGATTTATTAGACGTAAGATTTATTATTGGAATCAGTTTTGATAACCAAATTTGAATTGACTTCTATTGAGTTTAGGAGCGGATTAAATTACTATTGAATGGGTGATGGTGGACCAATTGACAATGAAGAGGTCGAGGTTAAAACGAAATGGAGTAAATGACCAAAATGTACTCATTTGAGGCACATGGGTTATTTAATACCGTAGGGGCAAAGTGTATAGGGACAGTGGGACACATTATTCACTTAATCTTGATTGATTTATCTTGTACAATCTACCCTAAAAAATAACAGCAAAACTGACCTTTTTAACCCAATCCTTCATTTATTTTATGAGCAAATGGAGAGATCTAACTTGATAATTAGTCAAACCACACTCGTAATTAATTACTGTAGTTGATTTTTGACATTCAAAGGCAAAATTCGTGTAACAAACTTGGAGGATGAATCAAGTTATAAACGTAAGTTACGGGGGCCGTAATCAAGCCAAGTCGAGCTCGAGTTTGACGGGCGAGTTCACTGAAAGTCATGAGTAGTCGAGCTTGGCCGATAATTTCCGACGAGCTTTTAATAATCCAAGCATGAACTCGACTCGATTAAATATTCGAATAAGGCCGAAATTTCGTTCGAAAATTTCAATTTATACATAAATATCATATTCATATTAAACTCATCAATAAAGTCGAGAAAATACGTGATGAACTCAACAACGAACTTATACAAAATATTGAAGCTTTATGGTTTAAAAGTCCTTCTAAAATAAATATTTAACTATTATACCAATATGCACATTTTATATAAGTATGTATAATAAAATATTATGTACATCAAGGTTTGAAAAGCTCGATAAAAACTCGAGTTCAATTATTATGTATTTCGAGCTAGTTTATTAAACTTAAGCTCGATAAAAGCTCGATTCTATCAAATCAGCCCAGCCTCAGTTTCGAGTTTAATTGAAACTTGAGTTTGAGTTGGTTGATAAAAGATTGGTTTGTTTGCACCACAATCCCAAGGCATGTATTTAGCACCTAATATCCTCATAAAATATATACTACAATAGTTAGGCGCGTACATGTGAGTGAAAAAATCGAACTTCCCAAATAAACTTAATCTGAAAGCTGCCGTTTACCCTTAATACTAGAATATAGAAAAATTACGTTTGGTCACTATGGTATCCCAAATAACAACTTTAGTCCTAAGTCGTTTTATTACACCACAGATACTATTTTGAAACCTCGCACGATTTAGTCCCTATTTTGGATGGGCGTTAGTTAAGTCCGTTAAGTATTTTCTATTATTAGTCCTTCGTTAATAATTTTTGCACCGTTAGTCCTTATTTTTTAAAATATAGTTTTCCGGTTAGTCCTTCGTTAATAATAGTTATCGCTTGCGTATTTTTACGTTTTTATCAGTTTTTATCCGTTTCGTTTGTTTTATCCGTTTTCCCCTTTTTTCGTTTTTCAGTCCGTTATTTACGCTTTTATCCTTTCGCCCTGCTTTATATATGTTTCGTCCGTTTTTGTCGCTTTTATCCGTTTCGACCCTTTTTACTTTTTAATCCGTTTGTCCGCTTTTTAAGGTTTCGCCCATTTTATCGTTTTTCGCTTTTTATCCGTTTTAGTTCGTTGTTTATTCGTTTCGCAGTTTTTACGTTTTGTCCAGTTTTACTTGGTTGTTTTACGTTTTTCATTTTTTTCCTTTTGCGTTCGTTTTTATCCGTTTTATTGGTTTTTACGTTTTTCTGCTTTTATCCTTTTCGTTCGTTTTTTATTCGTTTCATTGGTTTTCGTTTTTATCTGCTTTTATCCGTTTTCGTTCGTTTTTTCAAAAAATTCTCAAAAATTGGAATTTTTCACAAATTTGAAAAAAAATCCAAAAATTTTGAAAAAATAAATTGGGAAAAAATATTTTCGGAAAAATAAAAAATTTGAATAAAAATTAAAAAAAAATTTGAATAAAAGAAATATTTTCAAATATTTCTTTTAAACAAAAATCTTACAAAAAAATTTTGATTTTTTTTTTTAAAATTATCAATATGTCGAAATATTTTTTTTGTTTCAAAACTTTATTTTTCAATATTTTTCAAATTTGCACATATTGTAAAAAAAAAATTCCGAAAAATATTGAAAAAAAACGGACATATTTTTTTTTTCAAATTTTTTTTTCGGAAATATTTTTTTGGAAATTTTTTTTTTTGGAAAATTTTTTCCAAATTTTTTCTTTTGGAATTTTTTTTAATATGTTGAAATTGTACAAAATTAACGAAAACGAAAGAAAAAGCAGACAAAATGTAAGAAAAGCGGATAAAATGACAAAACGTAAAAAAAGACGAAAACATATAAAACAGATTTGAAAGGGATAAAAACTTAAAAAGGTGAAAACGGATAAAAACTTACAAAACGGATAAGAAATGACAAAAGCGTAAAAAGCGACGAAACATATAAAAACAGACGAAAATGGATAAAAACGTAAAAAACGGACAAAAAACGAAAAAAATGCTGGGGAAAACGGATAAAAACGAACGAAAACGACAAAAACGTAAAAATACGGGCGATAACTATTATTAACGGAGGGACTAACTGGGGAAAACTATATTTTAAAAAATAAGGACTAACGGTGCAAAAATTATCAACGAAGGACTAACAGCGCAAAATACTTAACGGACTTAACTAACGCCCATCCAAAATAGGGACTAAATGCGTGCAAGGTTTCAAAAATAGGTATCTGTGGTGTAATAAAAACGATTTAGGGACTAAAGTTGTTATTTGGGGTATACCATAGGGACCAAACGTGTAATTTTTTCTAGAATATATAAAATGATAAATCGATATTACTCCACATGCAATCAAGGAAAGTAAAATTTTAGTTACCTTCTTGTCGATAAAGTCAACCCAAAACCTAGCACGAGCTTTGGCATAGGCATCAACAGGAAACAATGGAGCTCTATCATTCCAAACATCATCTATATATTGAACAATGATACTGGACTCACATATCGGTTTGCCGTTGTGAATAAGAACCGGATTTTCTTGTGAACCGGGTTCATTTCAAAAGAAGCTGGCTTTTGTTCTGTAAATCCTCTTCTTTGTATTCATACGGAATACCCTTTTCAGCAAGAGCTACTCTGACCCTCATACCAAACATGCTCATCCATAAATCAAGTAGAATCACTTCATCTTGTCCTGCCATTTTTGGTGATATTCACTACGTGCTTTTGTGTGTGTGAAGGAGCTAGAATATTTATATTTAGGTGAGTTCATAAATCATAAGTCTAGACTCTCATGATTTTTACACAACATATGTCACACACGTGATTGTACGTGCAGTGGTATTTTGTTTTTGCAGACGGGTGTGGTCCAATAAACTTTAAAGGCTTATATTTTCACATAAGTCGTGTTAATGTCATTTGTATAGAAGATTGATAAGGAAATTTAGATAAGGTTGTTAGTTACTTGTATTAAAGAAATGGTTGACACGATTAATCTTGTCACTACAAATGACAAGCTACGCATGTGTGTGAACCGTAAATTATTATATTCTGCCGAAATCACCTCCCTTTACAGCATCACCACATATTATTTTGGCAGCTTGGTTCACATATATTGGATTGGTACCACTCGGAGATATGCCGTATCTTGATGATCGAGTGGTTGTAACATCATTTCTTAAACTTCTAATGAATCGTGAAAAAGCTATATTGAATTTATCCCGGACTGGACGAGTCAAGTCATTCATTCAAACCCATTCTCAATAAATTTAATTAGGTGTATCCGTGTATGTTAGATGCCTCAAATCCTCAATGGTAAGAGATGGAACGTAGCCATCTAATTTTGACGTACCTTTAGTGCGTTTTCGTTACAACACAATTTAGCTAAGAGACATAAAACCAACATCTCCGAACTAGAAGTCCGGAGCTATAAGTTAAGAGGATGAAGTCCGGAAGTATAGTAGCGTGTCGAATTGAGTTAAAACTCAAGCATCATACCTCAACTCTAGCATATTAAAAATTGACTCACGTTATTCTAAAAAAGAAAGTGATAGTTAAAAGAAAATAACATTAGGTGTTGTTAAGAGATAACTAAGAGCATCCGGTGTGGACATCGTTGTCCTCGCCGTGGTGAGCTGGAGGCTCATAGTGGCGCCATGCGCGCCACTCTTCGCCGTCAAGACAATATCGTGGGGACGGCGAGGTTGGATTACGACAAAAGCGATTATACCGCTTCAATATATGTGTTAACATGCGTGTGTTAAATATACGTGTGTTAATGTGTGTGTTTCTTAGTGTGTGTTTGTATTGTTGTGTGTTTTCTTAGTGTGTGTTTTAGTGTGTGTAATCAAGGAGGAAGAAGAAGCGTGTGTTTGTGTGTGTGTATTTTGGGAAGAAGAGGAACAAAACAGTAGGGTTTTTTTTTTTTTTTTTTTTTTTTTTTATTTATAACTTTTTTAGTATAAACTGTATTTTTATTTTTAATAAAATGAATTTAGTTTATTTGGAAATTGAATAAAAAAATAAAGTGGTAGCCATACCAAACGAAGAGGTTGAGGTTTGTTATGAGTAAGGAGGGTTTGTTGTGGTTAGTTGTGGAAAAATAGGATCTTGATGTGGCCAAGCCAGGTGGCACGACAAGCCTAACCCTCGTTACTTACACCGATCTCTAAGACGTTTCAACATGTCCACATAACAATTATAATGCTTGTTAAATTTAAACTCATGTGTTCCTGTTTATCAAGATACCATTCTTAAATAAGATAAAAATAAAATTTAAAACACCCTCACAATAAACATCGCACACTACTACGGTATAAAATAGTAACATACTCACACTAATTAGAGCATGTTGTAACACTCTAAATTGTGCAAAATCAAAAAGTTCATACTAGTATACATGTGAACCAATGGGATGTAACAAATATTTTCACACTTTTATATGTAAAGTTTTTTGAATATTTTTCACACTTTTAACTTTGAGGGTTTTAAAATAATTGTTGACACTTTTAAGTGTAATGATTTTGATTTTGGAATAATTCTTCACATTTTTAAGTGTGAGATTGAAATTCTTCGCACTTTTAAGTGTGAGACTGAAAGTCTACACGCTTTTTAATTGTGAGTATTTTGAAACAATTATTTTCACTCTTAAGTGTGAACATGTTTAAAAAAAGTTCAATTTTCAATAAGTGTGAAGAAAAAAGCGTGAAAAAAATGACAAATATGTTGTAATGACACTTTTGTGAAGTACGCCTACATAATCGAGTAATTTAAATAATCTACTTACAAATATTGCGACTGATAGTTCTTAATTGACCTCTAAATGTTCTTTCTCATAAACCAAATCTGATTACTTGATTCGGACAGTTGGCCTAACCATGATTGATAAGTGATAACACAACATGACACTTAAAAACAAGCGATATTATTTTCCAAAGCAAGGTATCTTTAGTGATAATCTTAGATTAATGGTTGATTCACTGCTAAGCAACCAAGCTTAGATGCCACCAAAATCGAATTTCACAACAAAAAAAGTCATTGCTATAAGAACCAAAATTACAAAAAAAAGTCATAAACCCAGTTTGGAATAATACCAAGGTTTTAAGATTGATAAAGTATTGGAAAAGTTTGGTTCTAAAATTGTTTTGACCCGCACATATGCAAGGCCTAGGTATAGCAGAACTTATAAAACAACTCAAGAAAAGAAATTATGGTGCTTTACCATGAAAATCGATTTCAATTCATTTGATAATTTTATTTTCTGTCAGAAAAGAAATAGTTGAAATAAATTGAAAGCTTTCAAGAGTTATAAACCGATATTTTTGTGCATAAACACAAAACAAAAGTAAAAGGTGGGTCGTCTTAACACTTCTCGTTGGGCATGTCACAGGTCAAAAGAACCCGTTTTGATCTTTTGACATGTGACCAAATGATGGACACTTGAGATAAGATAAACGAAGCTTGTTCTTTCATGGAGATTTTAACCTAATCATAAATTTTAGTTAGAATTATCATAAAGCATAAACATAACACCAAAAAACTTAACACCAATAGTTTGTATACCTTCATCCACTAAATTTGTTCATATAACCAAGTACCCAACATACATTTTTAAGCTTTCACATAATCACGTCTTATATCCTTATACGAGGATGTGAGGCACATGTTTATTAATCATCATATAATGCAAAAGACTTGGAAATACCTTATGATTTTAGAGTAGAAAAACTAAAGAACCTTGTTAGTGCAAATATTATGATATTTAATCTATACAGTCTCGTTTGTTTTGTTGATGACAAACATGTAAATGTAATACATAACGTAAAATGTATAAGTTACTTGTAATTATATTTTATCTCAACATACTTTCAACACCTCTCGACGACTCAAGTCATTGTATGCTACAACACAGGTTCGTACATGTTTGTTATCTTGCGTTATGATCAAATCCCTAATAAACCATTAAACATGTTTAGTTAAACACGTAAGTAATCTTGGTTACTTACATTTTATAAAATACATAAACAAAAGTAAATATGTTGGGTAAATACCATGATCTATAACCCATGACCCAAAGTCCATAACCCATTTTCTAGATACATTGTATCTAGTTAGGTACCCATGACCCATGACCCAAGACCCATAACCCAAATAATGAGGAGCGTCGTCGGATCCCTAGGGCTATAAGGGTCGGATCCCTCTCAGAAGGGATCCTTGGGATAGAAAATTGTTTTGGTCTTTTTGCCTATAAATAGCAAACCACTTCTAACCATATTTTCACACCTTCACACATACTTTCTCTCCACCATTTCTAACATATTTAGATCATTAGGAAACATGTAAACCACCCTCATCTCATATGATCATAATGCTTCTAACTTTCATTTGTTGTAAGATACTCCCGAAGTGATCCTCCAAAGCAAGCCTAGAGATCTTGCATCCTTACCTACTGAAGTGATCACCCATCACAAGCATACAAGCACATGAATATCTTCTACAACAAGCTTTGAAAACTTTTCATCTTTATTCATGAAAGACTAACTACATAATGCTTTGTGTTCTTGATGTTTGGTTTAGGATTTCATATCCATTAGACACATTGTCTTGGATATTGTCTAGTATCATATTCTTGTATCTATAACTAGATTAGATGGTTTATGTGTTTGTGCCATAAAACACAAGGTTTGTTATGTTGGGCCACAAAACATAACGGGTGTCATAGATGTGTCGTGTTGCTCGAGTAATGGTTCCTCCTTTGTAATGGAACCCGGTATCTAGCCTTATACCGGATAAAGTGTAGGCGACGTTGTGATAGGTTTGGTTCTACCTCGTGGAAGAACTCGGTATCTAGCTTTGTACCGGATAAAGTGTAGGCGACGTTGTGATAGGTTTGGTTCTACCTCATGGAAGAACTCGGTATCTAGCCTTGTACCGGATAAAGTGTAGGCGACGTTGTGTAAGGTTTTCTCCGCCGAGAATGGAGTTTGTTAATCTAGTGAATTAACTCTCGAGTCGGGTACTCGGGGAGTGGAGTAGGGCAAAGAGAAGCTTCGTGACCGAACCACTATAAATCTCCGTATTGGTTTGTGTATCCTTTTACTTATCGCTTTACTTTTATTCTTGCTTTATATTGTTGATTTTTCTATGTGGTTGATGTTTATGTTTGTGATGCATACTTGGTGTTTCATATAGTCATAAACTATATTTAACACTTTACATATTATGACACGCTTGATCAAGAAAAAGCAACCTGACTAATAATGGTGAAACTTGATTTATAATGAACCATTAATCTTGCGGAATCTTATGTGATATTAAGGGGTTGACCTTACATATCGTAGCAAATGCAATGGTTTATACTATATTTGATACAAAAGTTTTAAGTTTGAAGCGGAACGTATTCAACCCCCCTACGTTTTCACAATTGGTATCAGAGCGGGTTGGCTCTAGTTTTTAAAAAAATAGTTTTTAAAACGAGTAAGATCCTTGTATCAAATTTTTGGTGAAGTCAAGCATAATATGAAAAGTGTTTTGTTGATTTTTGTCTTTGAAGTTTTGTTGTTAGATATCTTGTTAATCAAGCTTGAATAAAGATTAGAATGGGTAATATAACTTCACTAAAAGTCTACAAAGGTTAAACCTTTTCGTCAGGTCAAAACATGCATTTTTGTAAATCTGTGTCAGATCCGCGGATCCCTTTGTTATCAAAGGGCGAATCCCTTTTGGAAGAGATCCGGCGGATCTGTCGTACAGAAGACAACTTTTAGTTAAATTTCAAAAATTCATAACTAATTAACCGTAAGTCCGTAGAAGTCATGTCACCTATCGTTTTAAAGGCCTTTGAGTCTACTTTCATATAAAAATAATTTCATAAACTGATTCAAAACAAGAATGAATAGAATCATTGATTTATAATAGAAAGTCATTTTTCGGTCATAACTCTCGCACAAACTTTTGATCTAATTGGAGACGGATGTTTTCGTCATTGAATAACAGTGTATTTTCTCTTGAAATTAAGGTTTTGATCATATTTATAAATATAAAAGAAACTAATCATTCTTGGTATACATGTTTATATTTAACACAAAGCGATGAAAAGAACTTTCGTATGCTATGCTAAATGATTAATTGTCTTACCTTGCATTACTTGATTATTTGCTTATCTCAAATAGTTTTTGTGCTTGTTTGTTTGAATAATATATGTGGTTTCCTCACCTTACTATTCATTCTCTTGTTTGTCGATTTAGTAATATTTTACTAATCAATGTGCTATTTGAAGGATTTGGGATAACATCTAGGTGTGTCGAAAATGTTAGTTTAAATAATTAGATAAGTCATATAAGTTGAAAAATGTTTAAAACATGTAATATACTAAATGGCTACTTGTTGAGTTGTCATGTGTGCAACATAAATGTTTTATGTGCTTATATGATTTCTTGATTTCATATTTTCTTGTGTCGTTTTCTAAAAAAATAACAAGAATGTACATCGGATCATAACCTACACTTGTGTTGATGATGTACCGTCTCGTTTTCCTTTTCATGATCGCTTTCCAAGCTTCATAGTAAGATTGACAACTTGATTATTTCATCTGATATACTCAAGTAAATTATTTTGCAATGCAAATATAACTGGTCATATCCGAAAATCCAAACTCGAGCTTTCCAACAACATATGTTGAACTAGCTCATCCAACCATCTTTGTTCATCGTATGGACAACTTTAAATTTTTATATTTAAACATGACACCTTCGTCACCTTAGTTGTTTCAGGCATAATATTAATAAAAACGAAGCAAAGTATCATCATTATTACTCTTTGATAGGCCATTGTAGGAATATAAATTTTCCTAACTTGAGAATAAATACTGGAGAACTTATTGCACTAGAAACTCAATTTGACCTAACGTGTTGGGTTTTAGGTTCCTTGGATTTGATGAGACAAAGTAAATAGAAGAATGAAACATCAAGGGCTTAAAGAGAAAGAGAAGAAATCTACAAAAGGATGGAAAGACTTGCTTGCAATAGAAGATTTATTATTTAGTCCTTCGTAGTATCTTGTAAACCCTAATCCTCTAGTATATAAAGAGGACATGGGGTGTAGATTTTATATACAAGTCTTCCAATGTAGACGTCTAGTTAAAGGTGTGTGTGTAACCTAGACGTGTTTCTATAAACGCCTAGGATAGTGTTTGTTTTGTATATCCCTAAGATCCGAGATGGCTTAGATCCTCATTACGAGTTAGGTAACACGTTATATTCGATCAATATATAATTGGGAGATAATGATGAAAACCTTGTGTTAATAACTATGCTTTGTTTTATTCCTTGCGTGCCAAGTTTATTGTCATTGTTATTGTTAACCCTAGAGGCTTAAAACGATCTCAAGGAGTTTTAACAAACTCCACAATTGGTATCGAGCTTGGGGAGCTCGTTACCTAGGGATTCGCAAGGTTTCTTGGCGAAAAAGTTTGAAGAAAATCGGTTTGTGCGAGTGCAACTTTCGCAAAGACTGTTTAAAGCACGATAACTTTTCGTTAACCGCTGGATCGGTGAAATTTTTGGTGGAGCTTCTCTATATACCTATTTAACTTTCCACCAAGGAATTTTCGATCCGAGCTTCGGAAAAGTTATACTATGTCGAAGTTGGGCGCAGGAGGTATTTAATATTCGAATTTTAGGGTTTCTTCTTAATTATTTTGTTGTGCTTTGTTGTTTGCTATTAATGATCATCATATTCGTTATTCCTATGTTTTGTCTTCATGGGATGATCATTATATATTCCTAAACGAGGTGATAGATGGGTTGTTGTGAACTACACGTGTATGATTTTTCCTACTTACTGTGATTATTCTGTCATAATGATCGGTGATATTGGTCATGGGTTTGAAGTGAGAGTGAAAAAGAAAAGATCAATTGGTTAGGGTTTGTTGCTGAAATTTGTAACCACTGCTAGCTTATATTGAAACCACTGCTAGCATCGACCGTTTCTCGTAACCACTGACAAGCTTCTCACAACCACTTCTAGTTATATCGAAACCACTGATAGCTTTACTTGTAACCACTGATGGGCTTCTCGAAAGGTAACCACGCTAGCATGTTTGTTACCACTTCTACTTTACTCGTTTTCACCGCTATGCTTATCGAGAGTGTACTATCGCCGTTGTACATGATATGATGCTACGCTTTCTAGTGATTATATGATAACAAAAGAGCGACTTGTCGACATTGATGGGTTTTCATGAAAGCGCTTATATGGACATGGTTACAAGCGTTTGAAAATATCATATTGTCCATGTTTATGGTTAGCAGTTGAATATGGAGTTTGGATATGACGACTACACACGTGGGACAATAATTATCTTCTCCTCGTACTAATTGATTGGTGGGTCGGTGAAATATTAGTGATTTGATTTGCATGACCACCGACTATAGAGTAGCATGATGCAGTTGTCACGTGAAGATATTGGTAAATATTTATTGGTTCATTATGTAGCACGTGTGATTAAATTTGCATATCAATGGATGATGGCTTGTCTGATAGAATAATCTCGCAAATTGGTTCACAATTCATAAACGTGGGTAGTTAATGCATGATCATTGGTACTTTTTGGTTCTCGGATAAAGTTTGAAGTTTTGATGGTTGACACACACATGGGATTTTTTTGTTCACACACACATGATTGGAATTTGTTCTTAAAAATGTTAAAAAGCTTGGATTTGGATTTATTGCATAATTGATTACGAAGAGGGTCAAATATCATTAATTTGCTATTGTAGTTGAGTTTCCGGTTTGTATTCTTATCATATCTCAAAGTGGGTGTTACACTTTGTAGATAACTTGTTCGTGCTTCAATGATTGTGATTTAAGACTTGACAAACACTTTAAGGAGTGGCGTTATTGTGCTCGATGATTATTGTCAAGAGATTGCGGTCTCCTTATACATTGGTTAGTATACGCTCGTAGTCACGTGGATAAACAAGACATAAGGCGCAAGTTTGGGTTATTCTACTTCTTCATCAAATTCGTTATATTTGGTTTTCTTCACAAGTGATCATTACATGGAGCTTACAGATTTGAAGAATCATTTGATGTTCATGCACCACTCAAGGGGAAGTTTTTACCGCTTATATTCTCTATTTGTTGATAACAAAAGGGGAAGAATATTGGAGTCGCGATGGCATGGATTAAGGGAAGACAAGATTTGTTTCATTCATGGAGATGTTTACATCTCAACTTCTACTACCGTCTAGGGAAGTTCAGTACACGACTTTGTTTGTTTGTCATCATCAAATAGGGGAAGATTGTTAGGTTTTAGGTTCCTTGGATTTGATGAGACAAAGTAAATAGAAGAATGAAACATCAAGGGCTTAAAGAGAAAGAGAAGAAATCTACAAAAGGATGGAAGGACTTGCTTGCAATAGAAGATTTATTATTTAGTCCTTCGTAGTATCTTGTAAACCCTAATCCTCTAGTATATAAAGAGGACATGGGGTGTAGATTTTATATACAAGTCTTCCAATGTAGACGTCTAGTTAAAGGTGTGTGTGTAACCTAGACGTGTTTCTATAAACGTCTAGGGATAGTGTTTGTTTTGTATATCCCTAAGATCTGAGATGGCTTAGATCCCTGTTACAGTTAGGTAACACGTTATATTCTGATCAATATATAATTGGGGAGATAATGATGAAAACCTTGTGTCAATAACTATGCTTTGTTTTATTCCGCTGCGTACCAAGTTTATTGTCATTGTTATTGTTAACCCTAGAGGCTTAAAATGATCTCAAGGAGTTTTAACAAACTCCACATAACGGTTGAATTGCTTCCTTAATAGAAGTTGGGTATGTGGAATCACCCGTAAAAATGGTCTTGTTTAGCCGTAATTGAGCACCGCTAGTAATAATCTCATATTCATTCTCTCACTTGAGAAATCTATACTCCTATGTTTTCCTAGAGTAAGTTTACAATGGAAATACTTTGCGTTGTCTTAGGATTACTAATCAAACAAGTTGTAAAATTAATTTTTCTTTTAGTTAATCACAACCACTTGCCTCATCAAGCGATTATCTTGCTTTGATCGAGAAGAGCTACATGACTTCATGGACGAAGCTCATTGTATGCTAATCAACATCCATAATAACTATACATAGTTCATTGCTTCCGTTGACCAAAACAACCTTCTAAAACAATTCACTTTCTTAAGGACGCATATACATGTGTTTCTTACTCTTCAATACCAACACATAGGTAAACATCTTTTAGCTAAAACCAACTCATAAAACGGTACTTGCTTCAAGCCTTTCTAAATCTAACACTTAAACACAATTCCTTCATCTCCACAAACAACAACTCCACCTTCTGGATCTAAATATAGTCTAGAATGTCCTAAACTAGCACCTCACAACTCTTTTGTCTTGAACGCCATCATGTGTTATTTTCTTTCTGGACACATACCTTACATGCCATTGGTAGTGTAAATGATTTACTACTCTAGACCGTAAATCTGTTTTGAGCTTCTTAAATAGTTCTTGTTAAGTTTGCTAAACCTTTATGTTATTTGTGAGCTCAATCTCATTTGATTGCCTATATGTTATTTCTACATGTTCTCCTTGCTATGCTTAACTTGTATATATGTATACTTGTTGTAGAAATCATTAGTTTCAAAATTCGAAACATAGAGCAAAATTTTGAAACCATTCTGTTAAGGAAATATGTCTCAGACGTCGGATCCCTTTGATATAACTAGACGGATCCCTCAAGTGAAGGATCTGTGGGATTCGGGTGGACAGAAGTTTCTTTTTAGCCTCCTTGCATCAATCTAACCTTCCAGACCTTATTGGACTAGTTAAACATGCTACATTAGGATCACTTAAACTTTCCTTACGCTTAGTTGATCTCACATTCACTCATGGATGACTTAGGATCACATTCAAAGTATTTTTGATTTATCATTACTTCAAAACTCACCATCTTTCCGCTCCAATTTTTACACATTGTTCCTCTCATCTCAAAACAGCTAGTTTGATATTTCTTTCAATTTTGACAAATTGATTTTAGTCATCTCTACCTTAAAATGCTCTAAAAACTAGTTATTCATTTCTTGTGATTTTTAAAGAATTTTCTAAATTTTCCTTTGATCACCATCTGGTCTCTATGATCATTAGCCATCTTCAAAATACTTAGTGTCATCCATGATCACTCATTTGTGTTTCTAAAACTCCATTTTCTCCACAAAAGTCATCATTGACAAACCTCACTCATTAGTCTTAACCACTTAGGTATCATGCCATGTAAGACACCTTAATGGACTGACTAACTTAGGATATGTAAGTACTAAACCTTGCTAGAACCCAATCATCTCCTTTTCACCTCATCTGTAAGCCGGATCCCTGGACTAAAAAGCTAGCCGCATCCCTCTAGTGAGGGAACCGTTGGAACCGGGGAACAGAAGGTACATTAACTCTTGGGATAATCATTTCAAATTTCCTTTTTCCACTCAAACACTTGCTTAACACATAGGATTATCAGTTTCTTATATGCTTATAAATGAGTTGCGCTTATGTGATTATTTACGTGTTCTTTTTCTTTTTCTTTTCATGATATTATGTGAACAATTTCTCTATTTCTATAAATGTTTTCCTTTTGTACTAACTAATTTGGATTCTTGTAGGTTGAAAATGGTCGATCTCATCATCAAGTCAAGTTGTACTCATTCGTACATTTTTCTTATTCCTAATCTTGCATCATCCTAACCATCTCCCTCCACTTTTGGCATTACTCACAAAGTCATCATGTCTACCACCTCTATTGATTCATCAACCGAGTCAACAAAAAGAGTCACCTTGATACCTTTCATCACCATCCCTTGCTACTCTTGAGTTACTTTATTACCTAGTAAAAATAGACCTCTCATCACCTCTACCACAACTTCCATATCTCTATGTCATAATGATGATTTCTATCATTATCACCGTGTCCAAGGTCTAGTTCATGAACTACGTCATGAAGTATGTTTCATGTTCTACCATATCATACTTGTGTCAACCACAACCTCAAACCACAAGCAACTTGTGTCAACTACATCCTATAAGTGTCTCACTACCACTAAAATTCATGGTCACTCAACCATCCTCCACAAACATCTATGCTGTCAAAAGTCAAGTGAATTTTGTAATGAAATGTGTCTCGTCCCCAAATACATTTATTTTCTTACCTTGAACAACCTTACAACCTCTAAACCAACCACGATGGTGCAAGTAGTAGGATTATTCTCTTTTTGACACTAATCCTTTCTTTGTAAGTTCATATATATACACTTTGATGTGTATGGGATTCTCGTATATATATGGACGAAATTTTACACAAATTTTTTTAGGTTCACTCATATACATGGGTTTGTATATGGCACACTTGTCTTCAGACGAGGTTTACTTATTTTTTTTGTAGGTTCTTCTTGACGCCCTCGAGCTAAGGGAGCTTCTGTCGAGCATCTACAAAGTGCATCATATGACTTACTCGTCTAACGACGAATATATTTTTTCACAAATTTTTTGTTTTTTAGATTTTCAAAACACACTAGGAGCACTTGACGCCCTCAATAAAGGGGAGCTTTCGTCAAAGCAAAAACATTGCAAATTTTGCAATACTTTCATCTTAGCTTCCTAAAATACTTGACGCCATTAACAAGGGGGAGCAACCGTCAAGGGGGAGCATGCACACATTCATTCTTCAAAAGGGAGATTTCTTTCTCATCATATATGTTTTTTTCATTCCTTAACACTAACTTTGATGTAGGTTAAGCCTAAAAAATTTGATCCATTAATCCGTTGGCAACAATGGTTATAATTCAAAGGATCTTTCTATGTATTTATTTTTTGTGATTCTCTAGGTTCCTCTTAAAGGCGAGATCACCACCTCTTGAAGACATGCACGCTCAAGGTCATGAGTTTCTAAGCTTCGTCATCATCAAGACCACTGATGTGAATCTTGTTGATAATTCTTCTCTTCCTCCATTAGCGTTTCGTGTTGAAGGTATTGGTGTGGTGTGCCAATTGTGTACAACAATGGGAGCAATAAGGTGTTTTCTATTTAACTTCACTAGGGATGATACAAGCTCGCCATTCTTGGGAGAAATGAAGTTTAAACTCCAAGGACACACCCTTTTTGTTTTGACAAAAGGGGGAGAAGAGTGTAAACGGAGAAGGTAATGTAAAGGAAGTACGGACACAAGTAACTTTGCCATTTTACCTATCTATTACGTTTACATATATTTTGTCATCATCAAAAAGGGGAAGATTGTTAGTGCAAATATTATGATATTTAATCTATACAGTCTCGTTTGTTTTGTTAATGACAAACATGTAACTTGTAATACATAACGTAAAATGTATAAGTTAGTTGTAATTATATTTTGTCTCAACACACTTTCAACACCTCTCGACGACTCAAGTCCTTATATGCTACAACACAGGTTCGTACATGTTTGTTATGTTGCGTTATGATCAAATCCCTAATAAACCATTAAACATGTTTATTTAAACACTTAAGTAATCTTGGTTACTTACATTTTATAAAATACATAAACAAAAGTAAATGTGTTGGGTAAATACCATGATCCATAACCCATGACCCATGACCCAAAGTCCATAGCCCATTTTCTAGATACATTGTATCTAGTTAGGTACCCATGACCCAAGACCCATAACCCAAATAATGAGGAGCGTCGCCGGATCCCACGGATCCCTGGGGATATAAGGGCCGGATCCCTCTTAGAAGGGATCCTTGAGACAAAAACTTGTTTTGGTCTTTTTGCCTATAAATAGCAAACCACTTCTCACCATATTTTCACACCTTCACACATACTTTCTCTCCACCATTTCTAACATATTTAGATCATTAGGAAACATGTAAACCACCCTCATCTCATATGATCATAATGCTTCTAACTTTTATTTGTTGTAAGCATTGATAACATCAAATATTCTTGAATATTAAGTGTCAATTTCCACCGATAATGCTCGTATTTTATATCATTTATATGGATTTACGCTTGTTTTCCTATATATTTCACTTTCAGGTAAATTACGAGCATTAGAGCTAATGAGACGCGGATTTGGAGAGTTTATTGAAGATATATGATAGTATGCCCAGTTTGAAGTAATTACGGCGTAACTCTTCTCTCACATTACGCGCGTAACAAAAGTGTAGCTCAGAAGACCAACTAAACTGAAGATTATGATGTAACTCCATCTCAGGATTACGTAGTAACTAATTAGGTCAAATGATGTTCCATGCCGCTGCAAGCTACGCCGTAACTCTTTCAACGATTACGGCGTAATCATGATTTATTGAAGATACGGTGTAACTCATTCCATGTGTTACGCCGTAACCATCTTTTTCAGAACAAAATATGAAGATATTGATGTTACGGCTTAACTCTCATCTTAAGTTACGCTGTAACCAGATTTGGCCTATAAATACCACCCTAAATTCTGTATTTCACATCATTCACTCCACACACAAAAGTAGAGAACGTAGGTAGGAGACTGAAGGCAGATCTTGAAGAGCATACGGAGCCATCTCCAAGGGAGAAATCACTCCCTAACGATATGCATTAGCGATTTATCATTTCTTTACTTTCGATTCATGTATTTCATTATGTTAAACATTGAATCGATTGTTTCTAGTTAATATGATCGCTAAGCACCTCGTGCTAGCTAGTTATGATTCCTTAATTGTTTTGTTTATGTTTACATTGCTTCCGTATAATTGTTTCTAGTGTATGCATGCATAGTTTGTTGGTAGCTACCCTTGTTTGGTAGTTTTGAATGGCGGTAGTGTCTAGTTGCTTAGGAGAATTGACCAACTAACCCTAAGTAGGTAAACCGAGTGGAAGGGTAAGAATTGACCAACGAAGACCCTTCTTCGCCAAGCGATTTGACCAACCGATCACCTACCGCTTGGATGAACTTAAAAAGTTAGGGATGAGTGTTTAAGATTCTAGCGCCGGCACTCATTGTTATGAATCTTGCATGTAGTGGAACTTAATGACTTGGCTTAGGGGCTACAAACAATTGGACTTTCAAGGGTAGTAGCTTGATCTCCAAAGGAAACCTTTCCGATAGGTTAGAAGAACCGACCAAATGTTGTCCTAGCGACCTAAACCCCACTGAAGCAATTAGAAGTAATTAAACGTGAACATAACATGATAGGATGAGTAACTAGGTTAGCACACTTTTCCTCTATTGATCACAACTTCTGTCCATATTTGCTTTCTTTTATTTTCTTGTCTTTACTAATTAATTAATCATTTCAATCTTAAAACCAATTAAAATATGTGACACCTAGACTTAATTAGAATCCGCTCGCATAGCTCTTGGAATGACATCGGTTTTACCGAATACTACACTACACACGATCGGGTACATTGCCCATTAGTGCATAAGGGTAGACCATAGGTATAACGAGACACTTATAAATACTAAAACCTGATCAGTAAAACCTGCATCAAGTTTTTGGCACCGCTGCTGGAGAGTTATATTAGGATTTTTGTTAAGTCTTTCATTTTTGTTTTGTTTTAAATTTTCTCAATTTCTCACGATCTCTTTACAAGTTTCAGGTACCATTGAAGTTGTTAACATTGATGACCTCACTCTTGAGGAATATTTGGCATTGACAAGAGAAGAACAAGGGTCGGGGTTCGTAAGACAGACAATTGGAGCTAATGTTCGTTTCGAGATTAAAGAGAAGTTTATGAGGGAACTCCATGCTAACCCTTTCTCAGGAAATAAGGACGAAGATTCGTATGAACACGTTGAGAATGTCTTGTATATCGCAAGCCTTTTCAACATTCTTGGTATTTCTTATGACGTTGTTATGCTCCGTGTGTTCCCCATGACTCTTACTGGAGGAGCAAAAATATGGATTGAAAGATTGCCTACCGGGGCAGTTGATACATGGGCTCTACTAAAAAAGCACTTCATCCAGAGATATTGTCCTCCTTCAAAGATATTGTTAGGATTTAGAAAATCCAGAAGAGTCAGTCACCTCAAGTATATGTATTCGTTAGAAAGCTCGTAGTCGTAGTCAAGTTATGTTAATAAGTAGTTAGTTAAGTAACACCGTGGAGGACTGGACAGTGTCTTACCCACCAGATGCCTCGATCCACACCTCGTAGGTGGCGTTTATTGTAAGACACTATAAATACCCTCTACCTCCCAGGTAGAGGGTCGAGCTCAATACCATTTTTCTTTGTTTCACATAGTTCCCAACTCTTCCTTTTCTCTCTAACTTTCTCTCTAAAACTTGTATACGCCCATATGAATTGTGGTTTAATGTGTTTGTGAAATCCTTTATATTACAATTGGTATCAAGAGCCATGGTTTGATCACTCACCTTTCATGCTCTTTATTTTGGTGGATTTCATAAGGTTTATGGGGTTATAAGTGTTTAGAAGAGTTTGAATCATTTGGTCAATTTCTTGTGTTAAAGTTTGAATTTTGATAGTACTTTTGTGTTTAGGATCATTATATGTGCTTAGGTTTCGAATTGGAAGGCTTGAATCATCGTGGTTGGACTATTTTTGATTGTTAAAGTGATTGTTTTTTAATATTGTACTAAGCGAGTTGAGCCACGGTAAAACGTTTCTTCGAAGCGAGTTGCTTTGTCATTCGGAAGCGAGTTGCTTTATTATTGGAAGCGAGTTGGTTTATGCGACTGACTATTGCCGCTTGATTCTTTAAGCGACTTGAGTTCTAAAACGACTTGGCTATTAAGTGAGTTGTATTGGCAGCGAGTTGGTTTATGCGACTTGGTTGTTAAGCGAGTTGTCTATGTATGTGACTTGGCTATTTAGCGAGTTGACTCTTAATGCGACTTGGGTTTTAAGCGAGTTGTTTCTTTAAGCGACTTGAGTTTTAAGCGACTTGTCTTCAAAACGAGTTGACTGTTTAGCGAGTTAATACCAAAGCGAGTTGTCTGTTTAGCTACTTGTCTATTGAGACTTGTCACTTCTTCGTGCTATATTTTTACGGTTGTTCTTTTTGGTTTAGTAAAATCCCGTGAAAGAATCAATTTCCCGGTTTAATCAAAGAATAGTAAAATCCCGTAGAACTTGTAATCATGTCTAACAACGCACCTACTATCGCTTCTACTATAGCCGAGGACGCTCAAGCACCGCATCGGTACTCGCCCACCTATGCTTGATAGAACCGATTATGACTCATGGGCTCAACGAATTAGGTTGTACTGTTTGGGAAAGGAAAATGGGGTCAACATTCTCAAATCAATTGATGAAGGACCTTATCGATTGAGACTACAAGGGACATACTTGAAACCCGCTGCGATGGAACAGTGATCTTAGGATTGGGCGCACCAAAGACGTATGATGAGCTCAAGGATAAGGAGAAAAGAGATTCGATGTCGATATCATGGCTTCAAACATTATACTTCGTGGTCTTCCAAAATACATCTACAAGTTGATCAATCACAACACTGAAGCCAAGGCAGTTTGGGATAATATCAAGATGCTTCTCTCAGGTTCTGAATTAACTGTGGAGGTGAAGGACATATTGCGATGAACTGCACGTCTCCAAAACGCCCACACAATACTGAGTATTTTAGGGAGAAGATGTTGCTGGTACAAGCTCAGGATAATGGAGTTGTTTTTTATGAAGAGGAATTGCTGTTTCTTGCTGAGGGAAATGCCAAGACCTATGATGCTGATGTGGATGAATAGCCAGTGCAAGATATGGGTCAGAATCATCCTAACGCATTTCAGGTAGCTGATTGTGATGCATATGACTCAGATGTTGATGATGAACCAACTGTCCAAACCATCTTCATGGCTAGCATTTCACCAATGGTCTCACCAAAGGTTTCATCACCACAGCAGGCTGGTCCTTCCAAAGATTCAATCATTTCTGAGGTATTAAAACTATACGATGAAGTTGATGTGCAAGAGATGCATAACAAAGTACAATCACATGTAACTAATGAATCAAATATGGATAATGTAGGTATAGTAATATTGTCCCATATGATCAATATGTGATACAAAGTGAAAGTGAGATTGTACCAAGTGATGCATCTTCTCGTAACAATGATGATTATGTTTTTGATGAATACACCCATGTGCCCGATGATTCGGTTATCTCTCGAATCAATGCCTATAAAGAACAAGTTGCTATTTATGAACAACGTGCTAAGTTTGAGTTAACTACCCGTGAGCGTGAAATGGATGACCAAATGCGCATAATTATCGTAAAAAGTAATTTTAGAGAAGAAGTGTTAAAACAAGAGTTAAACTCCTTACAAGAAAAGCTTTCTAAAAGCTGATAAGCAAAAACAAGAACTCCAAGATAATGTTAAAGTGCTTAAACAAGAATTTAATGCTAAGGAATCAAAACTTTTGAATGACTTTTCCAATCTAAAAACTTTGAAAACAAGCTTGAAAATAAGTTATACGACAAGGAATACCATTCGTGATCGCTCACATGATCACTAAGCATGAGTTCTCATGATAAGCATAGCATTCCCTCGTAAAGGAACCCAACTCGAATATGGTGAAGCGGCTAGAGATGCTCGTAAGGTAATATATGATGGTAAGGAAATCCTAAGCCTAGGCGTAAACCTAGTCATACTGAGTGCACCGAGGAAGATAGACAATTAGATGAAGTCACTAGAGAAAATGAATAAGAAGCTAAAAGATCCCGAGTGTGAAAAGCAAAACATAACGCTCAAACCCCATGATTACACTAAAGAAAATTGGATTTCCTAACAGATTTAAGCCTCAAACTCTATTAACCCTTAACAAGTTTTTGGAAAAGGACATAGATATGCAAAAGGATAATGCACTTGTTAAAACGAACACTCCTTAGAAAATGCCTCAAAGAATCGTGTATCCTCCGAATACACCCATGCATTTAGTTCCTAGATCTATTCCCACTAAGAGCAAGACCTTAATCACCTATATGTTGTTTATCAACTATTTGTTGATTTTGAGAAGGCATGTAAGAAAAGGATCACACCTACCGGGATAATCAAGGGAAAGGGTTTGAGCAAACTAAATAATGTTATTTAATCGAGGTCATGCCTTTCTTTAAACAATTAAAAGGTTAATTTGAGAGTCTTCAAAAAGAATAGACTCGGATATTAAAGAAATGGAAAAGGAATTTGACGAATGATTGTTGAGGTCAATGACTATGAACGGAACACAAATATAATGAAATTGAAAGGAAAATCTGCATATCTTAAATGAGAACTTAGTATTGAGTTGTGTGGCTCAAGATGTGTTTTATATCGTTACTAAGCACTCTATTATCGCTTCTCAATTTCATGAATTATTTCTTGCTTTGAAAGTTTCCCATGATCGTGTCATTGAGCTTGAAACAAGAAATTCAAAAATGCATGATAAAATTGAACAGATGATCATGATAACTTGGTCAAACATTTTTCTAAATTGAAGTTGAACATTTTGCTTTGCAATTAAAATATCAACATCTCAAAGAAAATGTTAAAACCTCAAATATCAAGACATCCTCGTGATGCTCCTCAATTTGATGCGCTTTTGAAATAAACAAACGTGATGAATGATTCAAGCTCACCGTAACACGATCGTAAAGTTGAAAGCCCAAATTTCACAATTAAAGGGTGAAAAGAACAATGCGACCGCTCCCAAATGCCTCCTCCTTTAGATTCTCGATCGCCTCAAACTTTTCATCTTCAAAACCTTGTTAATGTTTTACAAAAGGAAAATGAGAGTTTTCTAGAAAAATGAAAAGGTTAAACAACACTTTAAAGAGTTATATGATTCAATGAAAGTCACTCGTGAAAAAAACAACGAAAAAATAACTTCTTTACAAAAAGAAATTGAGAATCTGAAGAAACAAGAAAAAGGGAAAATGCCACTTGTCTTTAATGAGAATGTTGCATCAAAGTTATTTGCAGATTCTAAATATACTGTGACTGTTAAATACATTCCTCCTCATCTTAGAAATAACGAACTGGCATTCCATAACTATTTCCTTCATCTTAAGGATAGTCTAGAATGTCTCCGTGAAATTGTAGAGGAGGATTTCATAAATAAGCCCCTTGATTGTGAAATTAGGTTCGCTTGCATTCAGGCCAAACGATCTCAAGAGTCGTTAGAATGCTTAAGAGCAACATGCCCTAAACCGATGGTAAGAAGGATAAATAGTTTTGCCTTGTTCTATGCCCGATTTTAAGAATGCCAATCTTTCTCACTCAAGGCCTAAAGTTAAGCATGTAAGCTTCAATGTGCCTTCAAGTAGTTCGTATCCCAAAGACTTCTAAACCTAAATGCAAAGGTAGCAAAACCAACTAATGTTCCCATTCCCCTACAGAGTAAAAGTGACACCAAAGCGAGCGGTGTCAAAGCCTCAAGGCAATACAGAGCAAGATAGGACCTCGCAAGCTAAGTGTAATCACCGGAGGAAAGTAGAGACCACCCTAGGAACCTTAAGTTGGAATTGAATAAACGAATTGTGTTGATTCTAGTATTAGCTTTAAGCATACCGTAATTAATTCAATTTACTACTACTTGCAAAACATGTAATGAATGTTTGATTTCCGTGTTAATCATGAATGTGTTGTGAATGATGTGAGTAATGGGGTCAAATACCCGCTTAAGAATGTTAATGCTATCAAACAAAGTTAAAAGGATAGAAATCAATGGTGGAAGAAGGTTAGAAACATTGAAAACCCACAGAAGAAAATTTAGTAATGTAGGTTATCAATGGATACCCACCGGCAGAATTCAATCTTAATGAGTTGTGCCCTAAATTATCTAGACCAATGCCCGTTAGGAAATGGATGCCCACCGGTAGAACTATTCCTTTAAGTGAACATACTTTGAATAGGTCTAATGCGCACACTAGCTCAAAGATTCACCCCTAATGATTTCATTGTTTTACTCCGGCGGATGTTCCAATCATTGTTACTAACCAAATGGAACCCATTCTTGCATGGGGATCCCAATTATCCGCTTATCCATTCTTGTATGTGTTCAACTGCAGATCGCTCAAATCGCTCGTGGTACTGGACTCCACTGCTCCAAGCATATGACCGAGACCGGTCATGCTCATGAACTTCGTGAGTAAATTCATCGGACCGTTAGATTCGGGAACCATCATTTCGGTGCATTATGGGTTATGGAGACTATGTTGTTGGTGATAGTGTAATCTCCGTGGTATATTATGTAGAAGGTCTTGGTCATATATGTTTTCATTGGTCAATTCGTGATTCCGATCTAGAGGTGGCTTTTAGAAAACATACTTGTTTCATAGAGAACTTGATGGTGTGGAACTTTAAGAGGAACACGGGTTCAAATCTATACACCATCTCTATCAAGACATGTCAAGTCTTCTCCAATCGCTTGTTGTCAAAGGCCTCGAAAACAAAGTCATGGTTATGGCATCGCTGCCTCAATCACTTGAACTTCGCACCATAAATGATCTTTCCGTAAAGGACTTAGTAATAGGCTTACCTAGACTAAAGTATGAAAAGGATCATCTTTGTTCAAAGATGCCAATTGGGAAAATTCAAGAAGTATGTCCACAAACCCAAACCTACAAACTCGCTTATGGAAGTTCTTCATACCATTCACATGGATTTATGCGACCCATGAGAGTGCGTAATATTTATGGGAAGAAATATGTGTTAGTTATGGTTGATGATTACTCTCGATTCACTTGGGTTAAGTTCTTAAGGACAAAGGATGAAACTCAGATATCATCATTAAACTTATCAAACAAACCGCAGTTCGACTTAACAAAACCGCCGTAATCATCCGAATGCACAATGGAACCGAGTTTGTTAATAAAGAACTTAGTGAGTTTTATGAAAGTGTTGAATCACCATCAAAAGTGTTCCACTAACTCCTCAATGTAACGGTGTAGTTGAAAGACTAAATCGAACTCTTGTGGAAGCCGCAAGAACAATGCCGATTTACTCAAAGGTTCCAATGTTTCTCTAGGTCAAGCCATTTCCACCGCATGCTACACTCAAAATCGATCCCTTATTCACACATCTCATGGAAAACTCCATATGAACTTGTCCACAATCGAAAACCTAATCTTTCATTCCTTCGTGTGTTTGGTGCATTGTGTTATCCAACTAATGAGGTCAAGACTTAGGCAAACTTAAAGCTAAAGGCATATTGGAGTATTTGTAGGAAATGCACCAAGCGTAAAAGGATACCGAATCTACAACAAAAGAACCCAAATATCATGGAAACAATTCATGTTACATTCGATGAGTCGACCGTCAAATGGCTCAAGGACAACCCAGCCTGACCCGCATCACAACCTTCATCAAGTAGTCCCATCGGCCTAGTCTTGTATACAATCCTCACCAAAGAACTCCATATGTACCACCTTCGTAAGATGATTCAAGAAATTATTTGATCCAATGTTCGATGAACACTATGAGCCAATTGCTAATGATCTGTCAAATCCATCAACAGAGGTTGCTCCTATCCCCGCCAACGAGATAACCTTTCGCTTTATGTCATTGAGTCAAGCACCGTCACGATCACTCAAGATCATCTTCAATTCATCAATCATCAAGTGTACATCATGGAATTGTTTCTCGCACCTATGATGGAGATATCCTCTTTACTACTCCCGAAGATGCTCCCTTTGAGAACATATTTGCTCCGAACCATCATCGTAACCATCTTCATCGGAGAGAAAATGACTCGCTACTTCAGCCTCAACAACAACCACACGAACACCGAGAAAATGGACGATGATCATCTATTGGACAACATCATTGGAAATCCTTCTCGCCCAAAGATCCACTAGCAAACAACTTGAAATCGATGCCTTATGGTGCTTCTTCAACTCCGCACTATCCAAGGTCGAACCAAAAGACGTTAAAACTACCATGAATGAAGATACCGGTTCAATGCCATGCAAGAAGAAATTCATGAGTTTGATCGACTAGATGTATGGAATTAGTACCGCTCCCGATCGGCTATGATCATTGCTCTAAAGTGGATCTTCAAAGTAAAACTTGGTGTAGCATGGCGATGTATTAAAGAACAAGGCTAGATTGGTTGCAAAAGGATACCGCCAAGAAGAAGATATTGACTTGAAGAATCATTTTCCGCTTGCACGACGAGGCAATCGTAATCTTCATGGCTAATGCCGCAAGTAAGAATATGATAGTCTATCGATGGATGTAAAACGGCTTTTCTTAATGGAGATCTTAAAGAAGTCGTATACGCCACCAACCGAAGGTTTTGTGAATCCAGCATCCTAATCATGTCTATCGTATGAAGAAGGTTTTTTACGGCTTGAAGCAAGCTCCAAGGGCATGGTATGATACGCTATCAAAGTTTCTTCTATCAACTCGATTCAAAGAAAGGAGCAGCTGATCCAACATTGTTCACCGTAAAGTCGTGCAAACATTTAACTCATGTTCAAATACATGTTGATGATATTATCTTTGCCTCGATCGACCCTAATGAATGTGACCGCTTTTCAAGGAGATGGCTCCAAATTTCAAATGTCAATGATGGGACAAATGTCATTTTTCTTGGGATTACAAATTTCACAAAGTCCCGAGACATTTTTATCAATCAATCTAAATATGCTAATGAAATTTTAAAGAAATTTGGATTTGACACTTATGACACCGCTGACACTCCCATGGTGGAGCGTACTAAAATGGATGAGGACCGCTCGTGGATCATGGTAGATCAAACGAATATCAAGTATGATTGGATCCCCGATGTATCTCAAAGCCGAGACCGATATTCGTTTCAGTATGCATGTGTGCTATATACCGTGCTAAGCCTACCAAAAGCACCTTGAAGCGGTTAAACGGGTCTTCGGTATCTCCAAGGAACCATCAACATGGGACTTTGCACCAAGGACAATCGGTATGTCACTAATGTTCTACCTATGCAGATGCCGACCATGCAGATGTCAAGATACACGTCAAGCACGTCCGGAGATGCTCGCTTTTGGGTGATAAGCTTGTGAGTCGGTCTTCAAAGAAATAAATGAGTACTTCTATATCATATATGAGGTCGAATACATAGCTATGTCATCTTGTTGCTCAAATCCTATGGATGAGATCCCAATTATCCGACTATGGCTTTGAATTCAACAAAATCCATCCAGACAGATAACAAAGTGCCATTGCTCTCTTGTAACAACGCTCAACATTCAAGAGCAAAGCACATCGACATTCGACATTATTTCATTCGGGAACAAGTGGAAAAAGGTGTGGTAGAACTCTATTTTGTGAGGTCCAATACCGCCTAGCGTACATCTTTACCAAAGCTCTTCCTAGAGAACGCTTTGAGTTTATCCTTCCACAACTTGGTCTAAAGAGTCTTCAATCGAAACACTCAAACGCCTTCAAGAGGAAGACAAGGAGTAAATGGTTTTCTTCATCTATCTCTTGTATATATTTTTTCAAAAAGCAAAATACAAAATTTCAAAACCCACAAAAGAAAATAGAAAATATAAAATTTTCAAATCCATAAAATTAGAAAATCTTGAAAATCCCAAAAATATTGTCATTTTGTCATGTTTTTCTTAATTCGATATCATATACGGATTTTGTGTTGACATTCAAAGAATGTCACGGGTTTTTAGATGTTCTTCAATGTACATAAATTGCTTAAAAAGACGGAGAAAATGGTGGTTTATTGTCATTTCAGCAAGAATCTGCTTTTAAAAGGAAAGAACAGAGCCATGCTCAATCTTATTTTTCAAATCTCATGCTCGATTCTTAAAACAAATGTTTGTCACCAAAAGACAAATGTTTTCTTTCCAAATATTTGTCCGTCTAATGATTCTTCCAAAAATATTTGTCATCTAATGAAAACAAAATTGCTTTGAAAATACCTCGACTTTATTTTGAAAATCATCCGGCTTATCTTTGTCAAACTTCTAACACTCAATCAACAACTCATGTCATTGATTGAGGGGAGAATGATTTCAATTCAATCAAAAGGATATTTTCAAACAATTAGCACGTAAAAGAGCAAGGTCTACTTTTGGAAAATAAAAAAGAACAATGTTTTATACAATTAATTCAAGACCTTGGCTAATGTTATGTTTTCAAAAGATATTTATGCATGATTGGTCAATGGAGTTTAAAGTCTCAAAATCTAACCTTATCGCTTAAAATGTCTTTCAAAAGCAAGTCATTATTCTCCTCAAAAGCTCTCAAAATTTAATTTAATCAATAGAGATCACAACTCTCAAAGGATTTGAAAATTGTGATCTGGGAGAATTTGTGATTTAAATTGGATTTAAACCGATAATTCGATAAATGGTTTTATACGTGATTAACAAGCTCTCCTCCCCGCATGTGCCAAACGATTTCAAATTTTCCATGCACATGTTGGGGGGAGCATTTATATCAAACCAAATGGATTGAAACGTGATTGATTTGTCTCTAAGTGTAGTTTTCCCTAATATGTGCTAAACAATTTAAAAATCGGATGCACATATTGAGGGGAGCAAATGTTTGAAAACCACATTATTTCCGAAAATATCTTCAATCAGTATGTGAAACATCGATTTTGATCGGGAAAGTAATGTTGATATTTTAGAAAATAATTTATCAAAGAAGTGAATTCTTCCTCTTACCTTCATGTGTCTAACTAATTTCAAATATACGATGCACATGTCGAGGGGAGCTGCTTTCTAAAATATCAAAAACAATTTAGGTACAAAATGCTTTGATAATATATCACAAGTTCATGGATTGATTTTCAAATGGTTTTCAATTGGTTCCAATGGTCGATGAACAATACCAAAAGACTGACCAAATTTACTTTATGTATGGTGATATAAGGATGGTTAGTTTAGGTATTCGTTCCCACGATCCCACCAGAGTCGGAGGATCTACCTGTGGACAATCCACTAGATAGTGTAGAGTCCTTAGGTATGATGAAAAAGGAGAAAAGTGAGATATGGGAAGAGTGCGGATCGAGATAGAGCTAGAACCGGAATAAACCCAACAAGGTTCTAGTAATGAAGTCTCGGTAAGCACCGGGGGTTGAAGAATGAAAAGAAACAAATGCGAAAAGGGTGAAAAGAAATAGCCCTCCATTGTTTTCAACCTTAGGGCGTAAACCGGGTTCAATTATATACATCGGGTCGCTACCTAGGTAACACCGGTATTGAAGACAAGACGTCATGGACCCAATGACGCATCGCACTACATCTTCCCAAGCTACTCAAGTTCCTCTTAAAATGACTTGTTTCATTCTCACTGGGAACCTACATTATCTATCGACTTTCTCTTAGAGATGGTTGATATTGAAGAAGGAGACCTCTCCTAGTCTCCCAAGATAGAACCAAATGTGCACAATTTAGTCTAGAGCCACGAGATCATCAATAAATCTCATTAAGGACACAATAATGAAGACTCTCTGCTTCACACAATGTGGAAAGAGAGAATATATTTTAAGAGTCCTATGCATTATCCTTGTGGTATTGCCGAACATCCGAGTGATATGCAAACATATTCACAATGAAGATGGAAAGCCTTCTAGAGCCAACATCAAAAAGCTCTTGGTAGGTGGCATGTGAGATCTATCCAATAGATCAACCATGTGACAACCGAATGTAAACAATGGGGCGATCTATAATTTTGAATCAATCTCGTTCGTGATATGGATTGATTGGATACCTTTGAAAAATCGGTCGTTGTGCTTAAAACTCTTTCTCTAGCACATCGACCGTATTAATATTTCAAAATTAAAAGGTGTTTATGATTGATAATTGATTTTCCTTAAAATCTTCGTTGTATTGCAAAACACTTTATTTTGAGCAAGACACCATTGTTTTTCAAATCTCTTTTCATCAATCGGTGAATCTCAAATTACCGGTTCACTCACTCCGTGTTGTCTTCTTTGAGACATTCCGGTTTGAGAACGGCTAGAGCAATTGCGAAACCCCATCAAGGAGATTCTTCGAATTATACCGATCACAAAAAGATTTGTACCGATCAACTGGGAACCGGCAAGGTACCTCAATTCAATGAAAGTGATCAAAGAAACTTTCGCGCTTTATTTCTAATGTAGATGTGTACACCCAACGCTTTGCAATGATCGAATGGAGAGGTCAATCCATAGCCGACATGCTCACACATCACATTCATTTCAAAAGAAATCATGATTAGTGCATCAATGACTCGATATTCTCACTCCATGCTTCGCTGACGCACGCAAATATCATGAATCAACTAAAGCTTCCGCTACTCGATGAAAAGAAATCATGATCCGTAATGTGAGCATGTCGGTCCCACCGTCACAACATCACATAATGTCAACACTACAATGGAAGAGTCGAGATTTATGCAAGTCGATAATCTCAAAGTCGGCTCAAAACTCATCATCACGTGGATTAGTTAAAGACCTCCACTTGAATTATCCAAACATGGAAAACATGAAGAATCAAAGACTACGAGCCATCGAGCAATGAACTTAAACAAGAATTCCGAACAATCTTTATGTAATATCTGCTTGTATTCTCGTAATTTGAGGCACCTCCTTGGGGAGATTGTTAGGATTTAGAAAATCCAATCGTTAAAGAGTCGGTCACCTTAAGTATATGTATTTGTTAGAAAGCTCGTAGTCGTAGTCAAGTTATGTTAATAAGTAGTTAGTTAAGTAACATCGTGAGGACGGACGGTCTTTACCCATCGTATGCCTCGATCCACAACCCGTAGGTGGCATTTATTGTAAGACACTATAAATACCCTCTACCTCCCAAGGTAGAGGGTCGAGCTCAATACCATTTTTCTTTGTTTCACATAGTTCCCAACTCTCTTTCCTTTCTCTCTAACTTTCTCTCTCTAAAACTTGTATACGCCCCATATGGATTGTGGTTTAATGTGTTTGTGAAATCCTTTATATTACAGATATCTAATCAGCTCATGGAGATCCATAATTTCAAACAAAATGACGATGAAACATTGTATCAAGCTTGGGATAGATACAATGACCTCCTCTACAAATGTCCTACTCATGACCTGAACAGCCAGCAAAAGGTCAACATCTTTTACAAAGGTATCAACGTAACCACAAGACCGATGTTGGACTGCTAAGGACCAATACTGAGCATGACTCCTACTCTAGCCATTGAAGCCATCCAAAAAATGGCTGATCAATCCCAAAAGTGGCACGATAGAGGAAGCAAGAGAAGCTTAGGCGAAAGTTTTGACGGAATTGCCGCCATCACTAACAAGCTCGAAAATTTTGGTCGGGACATGCTCAAGCTCTGAGAATGTGTTCATGCCATCCAAGTAGGTTATGAAAGTCGGAGGGGACATCTAACTAAAAATTGTCCTCTCATTGACGAAGATAGCAACGTCAAGAAGTGAAATATGGTGAAAATCAACCATTTCAAGGGATTATCAAACAAGAATGGCTATCGTGGAGGACCTCCAGAAATTACAACCGGGGCCTTATAGAGAGAAGGCCTAGCATTGAGGAGGCTATTAACCAATTCCCCGGAAACCTCATTAAAAGCAAAAAGAACAAGATAAATGGCTCAAAGATTTCCGTGAAAACACAAATAAGCCTCTAAATCACGACACAACCTTAAAAACCTTAAAGCTATGGTGGAGAAACTTAGTGCGAGATAGAGAAGAATAACACCGAACCCGAGGGGTCAAACCTATGGTGGTGTGTAAGGTTTTTGTTGATAATGATTCAAGGTTAGTGAGTGAAGATTTCCATTCTCCAAGGGAAAATTCGAATGTTGCTACTGTCGACAACAGTTTGTAGTTACGCCGTAACTATCCTAACGAGTTACGGCGTAACCAGGAGTCAGAAAACGAGAACAGGTCAGAAACTGGGTTACTTTCTGTTAAAGATGTTTGCACAAATGGGTTCGTCATTCCATGTGCAGTGGGGAATCATGATCTCTTGGCATTAGCTGATCTTGGGTCTAGCATAAACATCATGCCACTCTCAATATTTTTAAAACTTAGATTAATCCACCTTGGAAAACGAGCATGGTAATTGAGATGGCTAACATGACCAAAGCAACCCTTTGGGATCACGGTGGTGTTTTTGTCAAGGTTGACAGTTCATATTTGCATCCGAATTTGTGGTTATCAACATGGAGAAAACCCTATGGAACACTCAATTCTTGGTAGACCTTTCTTACCTCATCACAAGCCCGAATCAAGGTTTTGGAAAAGGAACTCTCATTAGGATATTGTGATGAGAGCAAAGGTTTAGAATGGACGATACCGTGCTGTGAACCGATGGAGTTGTCGAATTGAAGTTTCTAAGGAGGTACAAACTAATTGTTTTGATAATTTTCCTCCTTCATATTTTGGCCATTGATGTGTTACGTGTGATGCAAGTTTTAAAATTTATAAACACGATTTAACCGTCTAATACTATAAACACATACGAGCAAGTATACTCGTTCGCGATAGCAAAGTTGGGTAAGTCGAGATCGTCCCAAGGGATTTTGTGTTCACAATTGTTTTCTTGAAAAGATTGCAACAAGAAAGCTTTGTCAAGGCTTCCTCAAATTTAAAAGTGATGTTATAGTGAAATTCAATAATAAGAAATATATATACTTGTGTGTAGTCTATAGGCAATCATAGATAATGTTCATGAAGGCTTGGTGTAAACTCTTGATGTGATGCACAAATCATAAGCAAATGATCTCCAACCATGGTATATGTTTGTAAAAATCGTTCTAAGAACAAAAACATATAGGTAATTCTTTCGGTCCTTATCCTAATGATTATCCTTTAGAAAATCCATTTGTTTGCAACATGTTCTTATTAAACTTGTTCTTACGAATCTTTCAACCCTTCGTGATGAAAATATTTCTAGTATTGTTTTAATAAGTAAACATGGTGGTTGTCAATCACCATATCCCCATACTAGTTTCTCACCAACTTTTTGGAATAAAACACAAGAGAAATCCTTTCATCCTTTTTCTTAAAACATGTTTTACCAACAAATCAAACCAAGACTAGTATTTTTCCAACAAACTCATTTAAACAAGATCATATATACATGCATCACATATGAGAACACTAGTATGATTATCTACATCCCAACACACAAGTATATCCCAAAACTACTCCATGATAATAATAACAAAACACAAGAAATAACAAAGTAATTCCAATAACTCAAGAGAATATAAATCCATAACAAAGTTCATAGAATACCTAAACTTTTGCGATTACAAGAACTAGAATTGCGGGCTTGTAGCAACCACGCCCAATCACCTAGATTCATCGATAACTCCAAATTACCAAAACTATGGATGAGAATTGTTCTCTCCTTGCTCCTCGGACGCTTTTACAAAGAAGAACTAAACTTTTGGGATGAATGAAATGGTTGGTAATAGTTTTGATGTAAACTAATACACTTTTGGTTGTGTCACACCTAGTAAACTAAGACTAGGTTCAATATATAGCCAAAGAAACTTGTTCAACGCCAAAACGTCCCAACAAGTTAATATCAAGAAATGATCGCCTCAATGATTATGGGAGTTAAGGCAAAATAAATGCAACTTTGTGTAATCAGAGCCCCGCAACCTGGATCGGTTGTTGTTGATTGATTTGCCCGTAAATGGATCGGTTACGGTTACGACCGACCTACCGGATTGTTGTTGATTTGACTTTTGTTGACTTTCTTGTTATACGCCTCATTCTTTGCTCTCACGATGATTTCCAAGGCAAAACTTGATCTCTCCTTGCTATAGATACTTAGAAATCATTGTGCTTCCCAATCATTGAGTCCAAAAGCTTCCTTGCTCGACTTCCTTCCTGAATCTTCCAAATGTGCATAAAACTTTATTTATTCATCATTCGTGATACCCTGCTACATATACATACACAATACGCATCTTTGCACTTTTGCAACGATTATGAGTAAATATAGCCGATTATCATGCACAAAACCAACAATAACGCTACTAAAAACATGTTCATTTTAGGCGTTATCAAATTCCCACACTTAAGTTCTACTCAGCCCTCTAGTAGGTCTAACATTTGCAAAGATTTATTTCAATGGTCTTGACACCGTGGTTCCAGAAATGTAACAATCATCCCAAAAGAGATAATCATTGGTTTGCTTTTAATATGTGAAAACTTTTAAAAATGAACCAAACACTTTATATAACATAACTAGAACACCTCACGAATGATTTTAAGAATTCACTCAACACTCATATATTGGTGGGTATATGTAAATCACTCAATGCCTAGTCATGATCAATGCTTTTTACCATAAGCTTGTACAAGTATCAAAACAAAGAAAATAAATTCATCAAAGAGGGCTTTTATTCGGGTTATATCGTAAAGGCTACGGGTTTATAAAAGGTATGGATAAGGTATGGGATGGTTTATGAAATTGGTGTTAAAAGAAAATTAAGTCAAGTCTAAACCTCCATGTTGCAAGCCATCATACAAACCACAATCCCGTAAATGATTATTTCTCCTCTTCCAATATCGATCTCCGCAAATATGTATAACTCAATTTAGCTCATTGGCTAATCAATATTCTTCATATAGCTCATTGGCTTTTTTTTTTTTTTTTTAACAAAGTTCCCTACACTTAGTGTAAGCATACACTACAAAAACAATTGAGAAAGACGCCTCCTTCATCTTTGTTGGAGAATGGTACACACTATAAACAAAGTGTAGCTTCTTCATAATCATCAAAAACAATCCAACATTCCAAACAACTAGCAACAAACCAATAGACATGACAAGGGTTGGCTAAAGTTTAAAGTGTAAAATATTTTTGTATTTTTCTGGATTTAACAAATGAAAAGATTGGCTCAAAGGGTGTAACTAAGGGTATCTAGTGCTAAAGATGAGCACTAACAAAGTGGGTCCATATAAGGGTGGTTAACTAACCAATGTGGTTAGCTAATATACCATTAGATGTAAAATGGAATGCCATTTGGGTTAAATCCTACGATGCCTCTTATCACTTGAACATACTCGAGAGTGATTTTAACCGTAATGTATAACTAGTACAAGTTCTAGAATTGATATAATCACCGGCACACTCATAGAAAATATAAAACAAAAGATGTATTTTATACAAAAAGAAACCTCACAATTAAGTGGAAAAAGGCTATAATGAACGCTAGAAAATGCTATCGAATCCAAAATGAATTACTTCCGTAATTTGGTTCAAATCCAAAAATTTTCCAAAACCTTATTTTACCATTGAAATACTCAAGTTGTTTTTAATATTTATCAATAATGTGTGAAAACAACTAGACCATCAAGGGCGAATTCCTTCTAATTACTTGCATCCAAAAGTTATCTAAGAAAATTAAAATTAAAAAAAAATTAAAAATGCGTATCATTTTTCCTATTTTCTCCCCTCCCCCATACTTAAGTTTTGCATTGTCCTCAATGTAATAAAAATGAAATTCAAAGTAAAGAAAATGGGAAAAAGAAATAGTTAAGAGATACCACGGGATAGAATATGCAATACGCATATTGGGTCATAAGAAAGCATGTGAGTTATCCAACTCTAAATATTTGACCATCAATAAGCCTCCGACACATCCATCCTGCAAACAAAACTACAATACACAATACACAAACAAAACAAAACAAAACAATCCAAATGCTACTAAAAACAAAATAAAACCAAGTATGATAATCATCCTAAAGAATAAGTTAAAGAGGTAGAAATAATATTGTTTAACACATCATAGCCATTGTCTTTGAAACCACAAATCACGAATGATCCACGATCACTCGTCGTCCTCGCTCATGTCGTCACCTTCTTCATCATCATACTCATCATCATCATCACTCTCGGTTACATAGTTTTCGTCCAGAATCTCCGAACGAACTCTCCTCTTCTTCTTCTTTCCTCCAACTCCTGATGACGATCCTCCAACATCATAGCTTGCTCCACCAACCTCGGGTAATCGACCATATGCAGGAACTGGATCAGGAAATGGTGCGTAGCCAAGATATGGATACAGATAGGGTCCAGGATAAGAAGTGTGATGAGTGTCTAAATACTCATCATTTTTGTACCATTTAAACTGCAAAAACATCCGAAAACACTCGAAATGCATCAAAATGATAAAATATCACAAATAAGTGTTTTATGTGTTTTAAATGCAAAATATCAAAATCGTGAAAACGATCAAGTTTGCATAATTGGCGCTTTAGTCCCCAAGTTTCAAAAGTTGTCAAAACAGGTCCTCGTAAATCAAAATAAAGAAAATATCATTTCAAGTCCCTAGGGATTCATGAGTTGTCAAAATTGGTCCTTGAGATTTAAAATTGCAAAATTACAACTTAGGTCCCTAAACTTTGAAAATTGTCACAAATAGTCCTTTGAAAGTTTGAAATTGTCAAAACTGGTCCTTGTACTATTGGAACTTGTCAATTTTGATCCCTTGAAACAGTTTTGAGAAATTGGCAGAAATGGTCCCTCAATTTGGCAAAATTGCATTTTGGTCCTTGTAATACTACCCTAAGCCTTGTGACCCTGCCATTCCCTTTGACCCCTGCCATTTTGGACCCCCTTTCATATATTAAACCCTTGGTCAAATATCCAGTCAAACCCCCTCACGGGTTTCCTTTCCCTCCATCATCACCCCGCAACCTCGCCTCGAACTCCAACCCACTTTCCCTCATCATCACCCTACTCCTACCCACCAAACACCCCAAGCCAAAGAACATTTAATGCCTCTTCCATCGTCACAAGTTATCACCCACCGTTAAAAACCATTTTTGGCGCCAATTTTCATCAAACGGTCAATATCATCCTAAGCCATCCAATGGTCCATATTATTGCTTGAATCAATCGGAGGAGGAGAAAGCATGTTGGTGTATAAAAAGGAAGAAAGAGAAGGAAGAGCAAGTAGTTAGTTTTAAAATTTCCTTGTATGTCGTTTTAAAATATCTATGTCTTAAATAAATGTTAAGTTGTAATTTCAAGTATTAATGTATGAAACTTAGTTAATTCAAGGTATTGAAGCTAATTTCAAATATTAATTCCAAGTTTGAGCAATTTTCATGTATAGTCAACGAAAGTCAAACCGAGTCAAGTTTGTAAAGTCAACCAAACTTTTGATTCAATTCGATTGGAAATGGTTTTAGGATGAGTTTAATTGTTATTCGATCATCACATTTGAGTTTGAGTTAGTTTTCCTTTAAGCTCCAGCTTTGAAAATTAGTTGAGAGGTTCAAAGGAGTGTTTGGTTTGTGGGTTAAAATAGGTCAAAAGAGAGTTTTGAACCAATTTGGGTTTAAAAGTCAGCTTTAGTTCAAGCATTTATGTAAAGTGCTTAAGATTGGAAAAGAGTTTTACCAAGATTCACAAGTTTGAAATTTAACTGTTTCAAAGAAAAAAATGAGTTTCTCAATTTTGCATAGCGCTTTAGTGTAATTTTAGTCAAGTTAAAAATTATAAAAATAAAAATCATTAGTTTGCTAGCTTGTTTATCTTGGGTCAAAAGAAAAAATTCAAAAAATGTTTTACTAAGTCTCGCTAATGGGTCAAAGTGGGTCACCGGACAGTTGGTGTTCTGCGGTGGTGTCATCCACAAGGATTTTTCTTAGCTTATTAATAAGTCGCAACGACTTATTAAGAGTGTCTATGGGAGCAAAAGCAAGTGGACTAGGTGTGCTTGAGAAGCTAGAAGCTCAGTCCCAACTCCCTTTCTAGCTTATCTCAAATAAGCTCAGTGAGCACCATAACCTGTGTCAGAAACCACCATAGCAATAAGTCAATTTCAAGTGCTTTTGGTTTCTAGATTAGCTTATTCGGATACTTAGAGCATTTAGTATAATTAGTTTGGGTTTAGTGTAATTTCAATTGAGTTAGTGCTTATTTGTTCTTTAAATTGCTTATTTGGAGCATTAGGACTCCACGACTTATTATCTCTTATCACGCTTTTTTTCTCTTTGCTTATTTTCATTTTATCTAGGTACATTATAGTTAAATTGTTATTGTCTTATGCTTATGAACATTTCCAAACCGCTTTTTGTTCATGTCAGTTCATAAATGGATGTTTGGTTGATTGCTTATCGAGATCCCAAGTTTTAAAGGGTGTTTGGTTGTTCATCGTCAATCAAGGGACAATAAGTCGTGGAAAATACTTTATTGTGTGCTTTTCAAAACTAAAGTTTTACAAACATTGCTTATTTTCATTGTTTTTCACAAGTTCCAAAAGATAAATCAAGAAAAAAGAAGCAAAAAGGGAGAGGGGGGTCGAACCCGAGACCTCTCCCTTATGAGCGCGTTGTGTGTACTGTATGACCGAGCGCCCTTGGGACTTCTTTCGCTTAAACTTTGCAACATTTATTACTTAAGGACGTTTTAGTCGGTTTTGCTTTTAAGCTCATTCTAGCTTATTTTGAGCTTATTTCCTAAGCGACCTCTGCTTTTCTCATTTTCACAGATTAAGCATAACTCAAAGTACTTTCTATGAATTTTCAGATTTTTCCAAAATGTTTTAGTATTTTAATAATTTAATTAGTGTTATTTGGTTTTAATTAAGTAATAAATAATTTAAGAGTCGAAAAATACCCGGCTTTTTCCTAAAATTTTCTTTTGTCGATAGTGCGTAAGAAAATTGTTTTACATTCGTGGGACTTTTATTTCATAAATTTTACGCTTTTGCTTGCACTCGCGTAATTTTTATACTTAACGACGCGTTTCATTTTAAGTCACGCTTTTAGATAATTTAAGTTTACGCTTTTAATTAAAATAGTTTATTTAAGTTATTTTGTTTTATAAATCATGAAAAACATCATTTTGCAAATAGTGATAGCGTTTATTTAATATATTTTATCTTTTAATTTTCTTTAATTTGCATTTAAACCCTTGTAGTTTATGTACTTTTTCTTTTAGTATAATCAATCACAACTCTTTTCCGCTCAAATCCTCTCGATCACTATTCGCTTGACTATTCTTGCACAAAATCGCTGGGAATTAACGACCGGGAAACACTATACTCTCCTGGACTTCATTGCATTTGTTTCCGGATTGTTTAAGTTTGTTACGGTTGCCCATTCACAAGTGGGCAACAGTGTGATAAAACTTGACCGTCTGGCACCGATCAAAGTGTATGGGAAAGGATATGGTGGAACATTGGGTGGATTGTAGGTGGTAACTCGTAATTGGCTTCTTGAGCCATGTTTCGAAAGATAGGCATTGAATAATCATTGATGTAGTTGTTTCTCAACATCATTGAGTCTCCACACATCCCTACACCGAATCTCATCTAAATGTTGGTTCCACTCTCCCAACCTCGAATCAAAACTACCGGACGCACCGTTTGCACGCTCCCATTGGTATATTTCCTCTGTTGTGGTGGTGGTTGTTGTTGTTGTGGTTCAATCCATAACCCCAAGGTTTTCAATTTCCTATTCAAAGCATTTCCAAACCATTTGCACTCCACATCTCACTAAACTTTGGCTCGCACACTTAGCCAACTCACTATCATTGTAATACCTTAGGTTCTTTGCCAACCTTGTCACAAAATGTCCTCCACAAATGTTGCTATTGCTTTTGATTCCGGGCCCTCCTAGACAAATACTCACTATCTCGCCAAATCGACACGTCCTTAGTTTCTTCCAAGAACATCATAACCCATAAGTCCGGTTTCGACATTTGTCTCGCTTCCATACCTATGAAACGGCCAAGTCACTATCAATTTGTGAAGTATCCTCATTAATGGATTCCCGATGGTTGCAGATTCCTCCTAGTACAGAAGGATCTCCCACTCGATTCCAATAAGTGGGTACACTAGGAAAGTCTTTTCAAACCTCCAAAGCCTCGAAAAGTGAGCTTCAAATAATCGATGCTTAACCTCATGTGGTTCATACAAGACAAGAGCCACAGCGAAATCTGGCAAAGTGTAAGCATGATCCCGTCCACAAAGCCTAAACCAAACACAAACTTCCTCCATCAAGTTCCTAACATTTACCTTTCTCTCAAAATACATGGTTGAAAAGAACTCCATACACCATTCTCGATAGACCTCTTCATTGATGCCAAATGTTCTTTGATGAGTGTCTAAATACTCATCATTTTTATACTGCTTAATGCCAAAACATCCGAAAACACTCGAAATGCATCAAATGATGAAAATATCACAAACAAGTGTTTTATGTGTTTTAAATGCAAAACATCAATATCTCGTGAAAACGATCAAGTTTGCATAATTGGCGCTTTAGTCCCCAAGTTTAAAAAGTTGTCAAAAATATCCCTCGTAAATCAAAATAAAGAAAAATGTTATTCAAGGTCCCTGAAATATTCTAAGTTGTCAAAAATGGTCCTTGAATAAATCTTGGACAAAATTACAACTTTAGTCCTTCAAGTTTGAAAATTGTCAAAAATAGTCCTTGGATATTTTAAAAATGGAAAATAATCATCTATGGTCCTTGTACTATTAAAGATTGGCAGTTTTGGTCCTTGTGATAACTTTTGGAGAATTGCGTGTTTGGTCCTCAAGATTGGCGAATTACACAAATGGTCCTTGTAATATTAAACAAGCCAAATGGACCCCTTTTGTATTTAGAACCCCAGCCAAACCAAAAAGAACCCTGCCAATTGCCCTGTGACCCCCAATTTTGGACCCCCCTTTATAATATCCCAAAGTCAAAACCGGTCAACTCGCGCCCAATCCAGAACCACTGTTCATCGTCCTCACACCTCTCTGAAATCCAAAACCAGGTGGTTTTTCCACCTCTTCACCTTTACACCTCATCCCTAACACTGCCTAACAACTCTAACACCTCCACATCCATCCAAGACCCATTAATTAGAAAAACTCGCTCAGATGAAATTTACGCCAAAATTGCCATTTGGCAATTATGATGATCTGGATGATTTCAATGGTCAAGATATGGATTTGCTCGAGATGTCGACAAGACTTGAAAAGATCAATAAATACAAGTGGGAAGCAATGTAAAGAAAAAGAGAGTAATTTAATTTACTTTATGTCGTTTTAGTTAAATTTTAAATTTTAGTGTAATCTTAAGCCTTCAAGTAATGCTTTTATCTATCTCGTAGTATTGTGAATCCTTTTAATAAGTAATTTCAAGTTTTAAGTCCTATCTCGCTTTATGCAAATTTTCCTTATTCAAAATTTCATGAATGGTTGAATGTTGTTAAAGTTGTTATTATGGACTCATAAACCCACATAAGCTCCTCGAAAAGCTTATTAAAGCTTTTAGAAACAATAAAACTCGCTTTAGTACCAAAACCAAAAATCACCAAAATACAAATAAATTAGTTAAAAATAAAAAACAATGGAGATGGTGATCGTGAGGTTGAAGAAGGGTAATCTTGATTGCATTTTGGTTTAGAGCTTCTTGGAAGCCATAGGGTGTGATCTTTGAGCCTCGCCTCGGGTTTGTGCTTGAATCAAATTTGTAAGCCTTCTTGTTCATTTTGGCATTTAACTGTTTAAGTTATTTAGTAGCTTTAATCTTTGTGTTTTCATGTTCATTAGTATTAGTTAAGTACAATTAAACAATAAAATAGATAGCTTGTTCTTTTAAATTTGTAGTTATCAAAATCTCATCTTCACGCTTTAAATATCATAATCATCATTCTTGTGTTTTATGTTGTTAGTAATGTTGTTTTATGTCTATTTAGTCTCAATCTATGATATTATAAGTTCTTTAATCATTGGCATGGTCTTAATCGTTGATTTGCTTTGAAAAGCTTCTTAATAGTCTTGAAAAGGGTGTTTGGATTTGCTTGTATCAACGTGTTATAGGTTGTTCTAGCTATTGTTCTTATTTGGTGTATGTCTCATTAGGTCAATATAGTTTAAAGAAACCATAAAACCTATCCTTGTTAGTAAAAAAAAGTCAAAATCACTCTTAAAATTACTTAATTTTATCACTGTTAGGATTTTAAGTGTGAAACTCATCATAGCTATTTAGAAGTTGGTAATCTAGCTTGTTATAGTCTTAATATACCTTAATATAACTTAATCAGTCCATAGTATTGATTACAAGTTCATCTTAGTCAACTTAGTCGGTTTTATAAAAGTCAAATTTTCCTTTAGTCATTTTGAATAAAATAGATTAATTTTATAGGATTACACATTAGTTTTCTAGTCTTGAGCTTCTAGGATATTAAAATATAGTTGCTCGACTTTCACCTAGTATTTTTATAATTTCTATCTAGCTTATTTAGCGACTTAAATCTTAGCTTCTTTTAAGTGCTATTTCAAAAACTTGTTCTGTGCACAAGGGAACTGGTCATTTTTAAGAGCTTGTAAAAAGCTTATCAGTGCACCATAGCTTGAAAATCTTGGTTCTTTGGGTAGCTAACCTAGCTAGCTTAAGGTTCCAATGCTTATTTTCTATTTTGTAGCTTATTTGGTAGGGATGCAATAAGCCTTTTGTTTGTCCCATTCTCTGTGAACATTGAGTAGTCGGTATTTTACAAGCTTCTTCTTAAGCTTGTCATAAGCTCTCCAAGGTCCCCGATGTATAAGCTTTGGCTTTTGGAAAGCCAACCAACCCAACTTGTTGAATCAAGGCTTGTTTGAGCTTGTGAGCTTATTTCCTAGCTTATTTTGGCCTTGAAAAACCCCTCAGACCGGGTTGGTGCAGGTTATCTCATAGTGCTTATTTTCTTATTTTAGCTTATCGATGTACTTATTTGTTCTTTTTAACTTAATATAAGTAGATTGTAGCTTATTGCATCTTATTCTACTTTTGTTTCCAGTTTACAAGCTTGTTTGAGCTTATTTCATCAATATAAGCTCATTTTCAAAACTGTTAGCTTATAAGCTTATCAAAACAGCTTATTTTTAGTTTGTAAAATTTTTGTTTTCATTAAAATAGCTTATAATAAGTAGTTAAGTAGTTTTATAAAATAAAAATCACAAAAACATCATTATAAAATTAGTGATAGCGTTTATTTAATAGATTTTAACTTTTATATTTTTCTTTTCACTTTTTATTAAGCACTTTTCATTTTATAATTTTCCTAGTATTCTCATCATCATATAGTATTTTTAGAAAAGTTTCATAATTTTCTCTGTTTATTTACTATTTATTAAAATTATAAATAGTTAATAAGTATTAAATAATTATTAAAATATAAATAAAAACATAAAAAAAAATATCTTTTCAGTTTTAAAATTAGTTTTATAATATTTTAGATTTTCCAAGTTAAAGTTTTATTTTTCCGTGTTAATTTTCTATTTTCTTGTATTTAAGTGTCTTTAAATAGTAATTAATTAATAATAAATAGATAAAAACATAAAAAATAAAATTTCAGTTTTAAAATAAGTTTTATAATATTTTAGATTTTCTAAGTCATAATTTCACTTTTCTAGCTTTATTTCATATTTTCTTATATTTTAGGGTATTATTAAATAGTTAAAATAGTTTTAATTAATAATAATTAAATAAATAGTCATAAAAATAATTTTCTTTTTCCAATAATTTTCTTTTATTTTTAGGATTCCAAAATATCATTTTCATATTTTAGGCCTTTTATTTCTTAAAACTCACGCTTTATTTTATACGTTACGTAGTTTATTAAACGACGATTTACGTTTCTTTAATCGATTGTTGTGCTTATCAATTACGTATCAAAATATCATTTCAATCAATCAAGAGTGTAATTATAACTCAAAATCCTTACCGATCACTATCCTTAGTGATTATTCGACATCCGTCTGTGTTAAACACCATTCATCCTCCGTGGGACTTAACGACCGTGAATCCACTATATTCCTCGATCTTAATTGCATTTGCTTTCGAAATGCTTTAAGTTTATTACGGTTGACCATTCACAAGTGGTTAGCTTGAGTGATTAAACTTGACTGTTTGAAGCGAATCAAATTTTACGCCACGGGGGAGGTCAGGAAGCGTGTTCTAAGCATTTTCGGACCCATTCTTGCACATATACCATCGTTTGTAAACAGTTTTTTTGTAAAGTTAATATAAATCAAAAAGTTCATTAACACTTTTCCTAAAGTGTTAGCAACACCAAACAAAATATAAAACAACAAAACAATCGTAACGTTTTCTATCTTGTATTTTCTTTGAGGTGATTCTTAAAGAGATACGATTTGGTTAAACGAGACGATACCAAAAATATTTTCCAAAAGTTTTAAAACCATCGGCACAAATCATTACCTACGTCTTTTCAGTTGTACTTAATTTATACATAAAAATCAACCACCGCAAATCAAGGCAAGACACCTACTAACGGGGTGTGACCATAATAAGTTCCCGAACAATGATTTAAAACTTGCCTTTGTGTCCTTGTGATTTGGTGTACCTTTTTCAAAGAAGCCATTTCATTTGTGATTATTGGTTTAAGTTCACTTGTCGTTTGCCTCGCATTTGTTTTAAAATCGATTTTTATACTTAGTGCATGCGCACTCGTTCTTCCAGCTCTACAAGTCCACTTTCCGAGCTTGCAAATATTCCTCGAGACGTGAGGACGTTCGCTCCTTCACCGTGATCGAGGAACGCCTACCACCACCACCCCCGCCGAAATGGCGTAAGACAAGCCGATGAATGAGCTTCTCCAAGCACCCATCGAGGGTTACGGAGATGCCATTGTTGTCCCAGCCATTGTGGCTGATACCTTTGAGCTCAAAACTGGGTTGCTTAATCTTGTAACCCAAAGCCAATTCTATGGTTTTGAGCGGGATGATCCTCATGCACACATTCGATGGTTTAACAAGATTGCATCTACCATCAAATACAAGAATGTCCCACATGAAGCAATTAAGCTTCTTCTGCTCCCATTTTCTGTAGGACACGCTCGAATTGGCTTGAGAAACAACCCCTGCTCCATCGAGACATGGGAGGATCTAGTTACCAAGTTCGTTAATCTAATTCTATCCTCCATCCCGAACTACAAGTCTTAAGAATGAGATAATGAAATTTTCTCAAAGATTTGATGAATCATTCGGGAGGCATGGGATCGTTATAAAGAATTGCTTCAAGTGTCCGCATCATGGTTTTACCGAGTTAATGCAAATGGATACTTTCTACAATGGTCCGAGACAAGTCGACCAAGACTCTCTAAATGCCTCCGCTGAGGTAATTTCTTGAGCAAGACCACAAAAGAAGCCTTGCAAATCATTGAAAACAAGTCCCGTGTCCGCTCTTTCCGCACAAAGACATATCGCACTCGCCTAATGTGGACCTTCTACTTCATCTCCAGTGAGTACATCTAGCACCGATGCTAAGATTGACAAACTCACGGATATTGTTCGAGCTTTGGTTCTTGCTAACCAAAGAAAGTCACTTTCACACAAACACCATCACATGGTGAAGTGAAGAAAGTTGAAGTTTGTGTTACTTGTGGTGGTCCTCATGCATACTACAACCAGATCGCCACGATGGTAGTCCATTTGAAGCAAATGCTATAGCCGGTACTTCACATCGTGGAGGTAATCAATACCGTCCTCAAAATGAACCAAGTTACCGAGCTAACACTTATCGAGCACCACCCGGTTTTAACCGTAATCCTAACATCTGAACCGGAATCGAACCAACCTAGAATGAACCAAGGTTATCAAAACCAAGGTAATTTATATCCGGACCCAATCAAGGTTTCCAACATCAAGGAAACCTTAATAAAAACAATTTCAATCGAGGGAATCAATTTCAAGGAAATGTGAATCATAATCAAGGGAATTTTCAACAACAAGGTCATAATCAAAACATCCAACCTCGAATTTCCTCCACATCCTCCAAGACCATCATCCGATGAGTTATTGAAGCAATTCATGAAATCCCAAGATGAAATGAACAGTTGTTGGTCACCGATTGCGATCTCAAGAAGTCTTTAAATGATCAACCTCGCCTCGTGAAAACTTCCGAGCAACACGATCGCTAACCCGAGGGGCGATGCAAAGGCGATCACAACCGAGTGGTGTTTCATACAATGGACCCGCTATTCCTACTACCTCTTCTTCTTCTCTCCCTAAGGTAGTGGAAAGTGAACACGAGGCTACAAAGGACAAGGAACTTCCCGCTAATAACGGAGGTACCAACGATGTCCATCCTCGAGTTGTCCGAAAACCAAATCCAATCCATGAGTTGTTTTGAACCACCAAGAGCTCCGCTGAAAATACCAAATCCAAAACTTCTATTCCTTACCCATCACGTTTGAATGAGCAAAGCTCCGCGAAAAGCTACCATCAAATGGACAAATTTTTCAAATTTTCCAAGAACTACATTTTGACATAAGCTTTATGGATGCTATCATGTCGATGCCCAAGTTTGCATCAACTCTCAAACACATGTTAAGCAACAAGGAAAAGTCGTTTGAAATGGCTAAACTCCTCTTAACGAGAACCGCTCAAGAAGTTATCCCAAGAAGCTTCCAAAAAGCTTGGAGATCCCGGAAAATTTCTCTTACCTTGTGTATTTCGTGAATGGTTGAATGCTTTGCCTTAGCGAGATCTTGGTGCAAGCATCAACCCGATGCCTTATTCAAGATGGAAGAAACTTTCTTCCTGGAACTTACTCCTACATGCATGACTCTCGAGCTTGCAGATTGTATATCCCGTCCTCTTGGCATTGCCGAGGACGATTTATGAAAGTAGGAAAGTTCCATTTCCACCGACTTCGTGGTTGTTGATTTTGATGCGGATCATCGGGTTCCTCTCATTGTTGGTCGAGGATTCACGAGAACGGGTCGTGCTCGATTGATGTATTTGAGCAAGAAATCACATTACGTGTTGGTAATGAAGTCACACCTTTAACCTTGATCAAACTTGAGGTACTCCGCAAACTATGATTACGAGTCGGTTAACCGAATAAATATCATTGATGTTGCTTCAAGAGTACTCTCAAGAAATTCTTGGTTATGATCATAATTCTTGAGTGATAATCTCACTTATTCATCTCAACCCATCATTGCCAATTCTACTCCTTCTCTTACCCCATTTGAGGAAAGTGACTTCATCTTGGAAGAGATTGAAGCCTACTTGTCTAGTGATTCTGTACCATGGGAAATTGATCACGCTCCCATCGACATCGAGGGGACATACTTCTCATTGAGAAGTTGCTTAATGATGATCCATCATCGCTCCCTCCCGTCGAACTTCATAACAAGGAAGTCAAGTCATTGATAAAGCAAGAATTTCTGAAGTCGAACTTAGGACTTACCGCCTCATCTCGAGTATGCATTTCTTGAAGGTGATGATAAATTACCGTCATTATTGCTCGAGATTTGAGTAAAGATGAAAAAGTCGCTCATAAAGATCTTAAAGTCACACAAGCAAGCAATTGCTTGGAAACTCTCGACATTAAAGGTATCAACCCCGAGTTTTGTACTCATAAAATCTTGATGGAGGATGACTTCAAACCGCAGTTCAACATCGAGAAGAGTAAATCCAAAATCCATGATGTTATCAAACAGAGGTTATCAAACTTCTTGATGCGTGATTGATTTACCCGATCTCGAGATAGTCCTTGGGTTAGCCCAATTCATTGTGTTCCTAAAAGGGTGGCATAACTGTTGTCACGAATGAATATAACGAGTTAATTCCAACTCGATTGGTTACGGATGGCGTGTTTGCATTGACTATCGTAAGTTGAATGACGCCACTCGTAAGGACCATTTTCCTCACCCTTTATGGACCAAATGCTTGAGAGATTAGCGAGGAACCAATACTATTGTTTCCTTGATGGTTTCTCGGGGTACTTTCAGATCCCCATTGATCCAAAGGATCAAGAAAAGACTACATTCACCGCCCATACGGAACTTTTGCCTGCTGCACGATGCCTTTTGGCTTATGTAATGCTCCCCGCACGCTCCAACGATGTATGATGGCCATTTTCCACGACATGATCGGGAAACAATGGAGGTGTTTATGGATGATTTCTCGGTCATTGGGGACTCATTTCAAACATGTCTCTCCCATTTAGAAAAAATGCTTAAAAGGTGTGAAGACACCAATCTTTGTCTAAATTGGGAGAAGAGCCACTTTATGGTCAAAGAAGGCATAGTCCTTGGCCATAAGATTTCAAAAACGGATTGAGTTTGATAGAGCAAAAGTTGATGTTATTGCTAACCGCCTCATCCTACTACCGTCAAAGGTATTAGGAGTTTTTAGGTCATGCCGGTTTCTATCGCAGATTCATACAAGATTTTCTAAAATCGCCTGACCTATGACTCATCTTCTTGAAAAGATGCTCCTTTTATCTTCTCACCCGAGTGCATCAAGCTTTTGAAACATTAAAGAAAAGCTTCTCAAGCACCCATTCTCGTTGCTCCCGGGACTTGCCTTTTGAGCTAATGTGCGATGCAAGTGATTTTGCTATCGGTGCGGTCTTAGGGCAACGAGATCCAAACATTTTCAGCCTATCCACTACGCAAGTAAGACTATGATGAAGCTCAAACCCATTACACCACCACGTAAAAAGAGCTATTAGTCGTGGTGTATGCGTTGAGAAGTTTCGCCATACTTAATCTTGACCAAATGTGTAGTGTATACGGATCACTCGGCTCTCAAATATCTCTTTGCTAAACAAGATGCAAAGCCGAGATTGCTCCGTTGGGTTCTCCTCCTCGTGAATTTGATATCATCATACGTGATAAAAAGGAGCCGAGAACCAGGTCACGATCATTTGTCCCGCCTAGAAAACCCTCACCAAGATGTTTTCGAGAAAAGGAAATAAATGAAACATTTCCTCGAGACACTCAATGCGGTTTCTTTTCGTGGAAATTCTACTACCCCATGGTTTCTTGACTTCAAATTACCATGCGGGTAACTTCATAGTGAAAGGGATGTCGACCCAGCGGAAGAACAAATTCTTCAAAGATGTTAAACATTACTCGGGACGACCCCTACTTATTCAAAATCATGCGGATCAAGTCATCCGACGGTGTGTTTATGGACAAGAAGCTATTGACATTCTCAAAGCTTGCCATGCCGGACCCACTGGGGACATCATAGTCCAAACTACACCGCCAAAAGGTGTTTGATTCCGGTTTTATTGGCCCACTATCTATAAGGATGCCCACGATTATGTCAAAACCGCGACGCTTGTCAACGTCACGGAAATATCTCAAAGAAATGAAATGCCACAAAATGCCATTCAAGTTTGTGAGATCTTTGACATATGGGGCATTGACTTTATGGGGCCATTTCCATCATCTCGAGGAAACAAATACATACTGGTCGCTGACTATTTGTCAAAATGGGTTGAAGCAAAAGCTTTACCTACTAATGATGCCCGAGTTGTTGTGAAGTTTTAAAATCTCTTTTGCCAGTTTGGAACTCCACGCTATAATCGGTGATCGTGGTACACATTTCGCAATGACCAATTTGATCGTGTCATGCAAAAGTATGGTGTAACCCACCGTCTATCTCTCGCATACCACCCCAAACAAGTGGGCAAGTGGAAGTCTCCAACCGTGGTATTAAAAGAATTCTTGAAAGGACGAGGCGAAAATCGTGCATCCCGGTCGGATAAACCGGATGACGCACTGGGCCTTCCGTACGACACAAAACACCAATCGGGTGTACTCCATACAAGCTAGTGTACGGAAAGGCATGTCATCTGCCGATTGAACTAGAGCACAAAGCCCATCGGGCCTTAAAATATGCAAACTTCGATATTCGACACTAGGTGATCATAGAAAAGTTCAAATGAATGAACTAAATGAACTCCGTGATCAAGCATACGAGAACTCTTTGATCTACAAACAAAAGACAAAGAAGATTCATGACTCCAAAATCAAGAACCGCGTTTTCAACGTTGGTGATCGAGTCCTTCTTTTCAATTCAAGATTGAAGATTTTCTGGAAAGCTCAAGTCCCGTTGGTCCGGTCCATTTACTATCACTAAGGTTTATCCTTATGGTACCATTGAGTTATCTCAACCCGATGGTCCAAATTTTAAAGTGAATGGTCATCGATTGAAGCATTATTTTGGAGAGGACATTCCACCGTGATTGTCCGGATCTACAAACATTCCCATGAACCAATGAATGCGGGATCGAGTCAAGCTAGTGACTCGGGAATCAAAAACAAGAGCACACACCATATGGGTTTTCACCCATGTTTCGCCTTCTTACCCTATTCTACCACCCTAGTGGGGAGTTGCCCATTGTTGTATATATCAATCTCTAAAAAAAAAAAAAAAAAAAAAAATGTATATATCAAAAATAAAATAATGGCCGTAGTATTTCCCTTTTATGTTCTATGTTTCGCATAACCGCGGTACTTTGAATATTGAGGGCAATATTCATTTCTAAGTGTGGGGAATTCTCACGAATTTTATCATGTAACTATTCCACCCAATTCCCCTGCTTTTGGCCAAAATTTTTTTGGAGTAAATGTTTTCACTTACTCAAGAAATGGTAATCATCCGCCATGTCTAACCCACATAAGGATTGGCTAATCCAGAGCAAACGGCTCTTGGTAAAGATATCTCAAATCCGTTTATGGCTTGCAATTTGCCCAAAATTGTATGGTGTTCACCGCCATATCTTTAATTAGTGAAAAGTTGGCTAGCCCGCAAGTTTATGGCTTGTGGTAAAGGCGTTGGAAAACCATAATTGGTATTCGACTCACCAAAGATAATATTGATAATTTATCTAAGAGTTGGCTAGTCCGAAGCAAACGGCTTCGTAAAGACAAATCAAATCCGTTCTGACTTATGATTTGCTCAAAATCATTTGGTTATCATTGTACCAAGGTTCTTACTTGAACCGAAACATTTGGCTACTCCGTAGTAATGGTTTTGGTAAAGAGATGAAATCCATTAATTTTTCTCAAATCATTGCTAGGGACTAGCAATATCTTAGTGTGGGGATTGATGAGTGTCTAAATACTCATCATTTTTATCTTGTTTAGAATGCCAAAACATCCGAAAACACTTAAATGCATCAAAATGATGAAAATATCACAAACAAGTGTTTTATGTGTTTAAATGCAAAACATCAAAATCGGTGAAAACGATATCAAGTTTGCATAATTGGCGCTTTAGTCCCCAAGTTTAAAAAGTTGTCAAAAGCAGGTCCTGGTAAATCAAAATAAAGAAAATGTTATTCAAGGTCCCTGAAATATTCTAAGTTGTCAAAATGGTCCTTGAATAAATCTTTGACAAAATTACAACTTTAGTCCTTCAAGTTTGAAAATTGTCAAAATAGTCCTTGGATATTTTAAAATGGAAAATAATCATCTATGGTCCTTGTACTATTAAAGATTGGCGTTTTGGTCCTTGTGATAACTTTTGGAGAATTGCGGTTTGGTCCCTCAAGATTGGCGAATTACACAAATGGTCCTTGTAATATTAAACAAGCCAAATGGACCCCTTTTGTATTTAGAACCCAAACCAAACCAAAAGAACCACGCCAATTGCCTGTGACCCCCAATTTTGGACCCCTTTATAATATCCCAAAGTCAAAACCGGTCAACTCGCGCCCAATCCAGAACCACTGTTCATCGTCCTCACACCTCTCTGAAATCCAAAACCAGAGGTGGTTTTTCCACCTCTTCACCTTTACACCTCATCCCTAACACCTGTCTAACAACTCTTAACACCTCCACATCCATCCAAGACCCATTAATTAGAAAAACTCGCTCAGTATGAAATTTACGCCAAAATTGCCATTTGGCAATTATGATGATCCGGATGATTTCAATGGTCAAGATAAGGTGGGATTTGCTCGTAGATGTCGACAAGACTTGAAAAGATCAATAAATACAAGTGGGAAGCAATGTAAAGAAAAAGAGAGTAATTTAATTTACTTTATGTCGTTTTAGTTAAATTTTAAATTTCAGTGTAATCTTAAGCCTTCAAGTCTTGCTTTTATCTATCTCGTAGTATTGTGAATCCTTTTAATAAGTAATTTCAAGTTTTAAGTCCTATCTCGGTTTATGCAAATTTTCCTTATTCAAAAATTTCATGAATGGTTGAATGTTGTTAAGCGATTGTTATTATGGACTCATAAACCCACATAAGCTCCTCGAAAGCTTATTAAAGCTTTTAGAAACAATAAAACTCGGTTTAGTACCAAAACCAAAAATCACCAAAATACAAATAAATTAGTTAAAATAAAAAAAACAATGGAGATGGTGATCGAGGTTGAAGAAGGGTAATCTTGGATTGCATTTTGGTTTAGAGCTTCGGGAAGCCATAGGGTGTGATCTTTGAGCCTCAGTTCTCAGTTTGTGCTTGAATCAAATTTGTAAGCCTTCTTGTTCATTTTGGCATTTAACTGTTTAAGTTATTTAGTAGCTTTAATCTTTGTGTTTTCATGTTCATTAGTATTAGTTAAGTACAATTAAACAATAAAATAGATAGCTTGTTCTTTTAAATTTGTAGTTATCAAAAATCTCATCTTCACAGTTTAAATATCATAATCATCATTCTTGTGTTTTATGTTGTTAGTACTGTTGTTTTATGTCTATTTAGTCTCAATCTATGATATTATAAGTTCTTTAATCATTGGCATGGTCTTAATCAGTGATTTGCTTTGAAAAGCTTCTTAAAAGTCTTGAAAAAGGGTGTTTGGATTTGCTTGTATCACTGTGTTATAGGTTGTTCTAGCTATTGTTCTTATTTGGTGTATGTCTCATTAGGTCAATATAGTTTAAAGAAACCATAAACCTTGTCCTTGTTAGTAAAAAAAAGTCAAAATCACTCTTAAAATTACTTAATTTTATCACTGTTAGGATTTTAAGTGTGAAACTCATCATAGCTATTTAGAAGTTGGTAATCTAGCTTGTTATAGTCTTAATATACCTTAATATAACTTAATCAGTCCATAGTATTGATTACAAGTTCATCTTAGTCAACTTAGTCAGTTTTTATAAAAGTCAAATTTTCCCTTTAGTCATTTTTGAATAAAATAGATTAATTTTTATAGGATTACACATTAGTTTTCTAGTCTTGAGCTTCTAGGATATTAAAATATAGTTGCTCAGCTTTCACCTAGTATTTTTTATAATTTCTATCTAGCTTATTTAGCAGCTTAAATCTTAGCTTCTTTTAAGTGTTATTTCAAAAACTTGTTCTGTGCACAAGGGAACTGGTCATTTTTAAGAGCTTGTAAAAAGCTTATCAGTGCACCATAGCTTGAAAATCTTGGTTCTTTGGGTAGCTAACCTAGCTAGCTTAAGGTTCCAATGCTTATTTTCTATTTTGTAGCTTATTTGGTAGGGCTGCAATAAGCCTTTTGTTTGTCCCATTCTCTGTGAACATTGAGTAGTCAGTATTTTACAAGCTTCTTCTTAAGCTTGTCATAAGCTCTCGGTGGTCCCTGTATAATCTTTGGCTTTTTGGAAAGCCAACCAACCCAACTTGTTGAATCAAGGCTTGTTTTGAGCTTGTGAGCTTATTTCCCTAGCTTATTTTGGCCTTGAAAAAACCCTCGGACCTGCTTTGGTGCGTGGTTATCTCATAGTGCTTATTTGCTTATTTTAGCTTATCGTTGTACTTATTTGTTCTTTTTAACTTAATATAAGTAGATTGTAGCTTATTGCATCTTATTCTACTTTTGTTTCAGCCACAAGCTTGTTTGAGCTTATTTCATCAATATAAGCTCATTTTCAAACTGATAGCTTATGTTTATCAAAACAAACTTATTTTTAGTTTGTAAAATTTTTGTTTTCATTAAAATAGCTTATAATAAGTAGTTAAGTAGTTTTATAAAATAAAAATCACAAAAACATCATTATAAAATTAGTGATAGCGTTTATTTAATAGATTTTAACTTTTTATATTTTTCTTTTCAGCTTTTTATTAAGCACTTTTCATTTTTATAATTTTCCTAGTATTCTGTCATCATATAGTATTTTTAGAAAAAGTTTCATAATTTTCTCTGTTTATTTACTATTTATTAAAATTATAAATAGTTAATAAGTATTAAATAATTATTAAAATATAAATAAAAAACATAAAAAAAAAATATCTTTTCAGTTTTAAAATTAGTTTTATAATATTTTAGATTTTTCCAAGTTAAAGTTTTATTTTTCCAGGTTAATTTTCTATTTTCTTGTATTTAAGTGTCTTTTAAATAGTAATTAATTAATAATAAATAGATAAAAACATAAAAAATATAATTTCAGTTTTAAAATAAGTTTTATAATATTTTAGATTTTTCTAAGTCATAATTTCACTTTTCTAGCTTTATTTCATATTTTCTTATATTTTAGGGTATTATTAAATAGTTAAAAATAGTTTTAATTAATAATAATTAAATAAATAGTCATAAAATAATTTTCTTTTTCCAATAATTTTCTTTTATTTTAGGATTCCAAAATATCATTTTCATATTTTAGGCCTTTTATTTCTTAAACTCACGCTTTATTTTATACGTTACGTAGTTTATTAAACGTGCGTATTTACGTTTCTTTAATCTGATTGTTGTGCTTATCAATTCTGTATCAAAATATCATTTCAATCAATCAGTAGTGTAATTATAACTCAAAATCCTTACCGATCACTATCCTTAGTGATTATTCGACATCTGTCTGTGTTAAACACCATTCATCCTCCGTGGGACTTAACGACCCAGAATCCACTATATTCCTCGATCTTAATTGCATTTGCTTTTCGAAATGCTTTTAAGTTTATTACGGTTGACCATTCACAAGTGGTTAGCTTGAGTGATTAAACTTGACTGTTTGGAAGCGAATCACTCTTTCCCATGACAAATCATCGAACGAATCCCCATCTTCTGGATACACATAAGATGTCCGCATCATTCTTCGCAATTCCTCTTCACACTCATACTCCGCAAACAAATCCCAATCAATCACTCTCGGAACCAAACATGTCCTATTTTGCAATTTCGATAACCGTTCCCGGAAAGCATGCTTCTCCCCGTCGGTGAGATCTTTGAACTTTAAGTTGGCGTTTGCTTCCGTCTTCAAGCTATGCTTGACTTTCTTCCTCTCGTTCCTTTGGCAAAACTTTGAAACAATCGGGTTAATTGGAACCGGTCCCGAGCTTGAGCTACCTACAACAATTCTCTGTAGAAATCATAAATATAAGACAATATAAGAGTGTTTGAACAAACGGGAAGGTCCATGGAACCCTCTAAGGTCCACTTCAAAATTTCAAAAAAAAATCCACACAGAACCTAGAACCGGATTCGATTGCAGAGCAGCCGAATCGGTTACTCCTTATGACCCAATCCAACCGGTCGATTGCGTTGCGCAACCGGATCGGTTATGCAATCTGCGTAAGGCTTTTTCCTTCTAATCCATTACCCACTCGAATTTTCTAAGTCCAATCCACTCCTAGACTGCATTCTAACATCATCAATGATTTCTACATCCTTGAATTACTCTAAATTCGCTTTCCAAACCTCAAATCATCACACATTCATCATCTTAGAACTTCAACAAATAAGACCTATACTCTACAATCACTAGTTCTGATCAACAATGTGGCATCTATTACTCACAAAAACACATCATCTACCACTAGGAATCACCAATTGCAACTTAACTTGATTCAATGGCATAACCTAATTAAATCCGAAAATTCAATCATCTAATACTCATTCCATGTTGAATCAATCACTACAATTCTTTTTGCAATTCATTCCTATATCAATTACCCACTTAATCCAAAAATATTACAACTTAATTCGAATTATATCAAAACCCCCCTAAATTAGTGACCTAATATGCAATTCGAATCAAATGCTTTAATTAAACCTCAATTGAGTTACTTGAATGTAGATGCTTACTTGTTTGGGTGTCATGATGATCTCCTACAACTTAAACAATCTTCAATTAGCTTCTCTTGGACGAATTTTTCAAAACCCAGCTGGAGAATTAGTGTGTGTGTGTGTTTTTCTGGAAAAGTTGATTTTTGGTATATATACTTGTATGCAACCGGTTCAGTCATGGACACAACCGTTTCGGTTTGCATTTTGCCAAATTTTGCATTTTTTCACGTTACTTAGGCATTTTACCTTCCAAGCAACAATTTTTTACTCAAAACTCCTGTTAAAGATGCACACAACATTCATCCACCATTTGGAAATTTCAACAATCATCCAATCTCAAAACTTAAATCATCATACTTATAAACTAAAACTCATAATCATAATGCATTAACCAAATAACCTCAACATAAAAATAAAAGTAAAACTGAAATGAAAATCAAGAAATCCTAAATGCATAAAATTAAAAAGAAATAGTTCATGAAATTCAAGCAAACAATTTCTTGTTTATTATGGTGCCTTGTCTTCTCCTTAGAATTCCTCGAAATACTCTTGTCTTAGGATGTCCTCACTTAGAAATTTCCCGGTCAATTCACGGTATGTTTCATAAGTTTTGAACTTCCTTATGAATCTTCTTCCATCCGGACATGGTATATCGAATTTGACGTGCCATTTTCCATCTCCATTTTGTCTCTTGTAAATGCCCGACCCCTCGGGTCTCCATTCCAAATTCTTGAGTTGCACCGGTAAAGAACCTAAGAAATCGGTCAACTTCTTGTAGACTGGGATGTTTTTGAATGGGTTATAAAATGCTTCCACCGCTAATGCAAGTTCCATTTCATCCTTTATATCAAAATAAGGTGGAGCTAATGGTCCATACATCGGGTTTCCTTGGATATCACATCCTACTTCGAAACAAGTCAAGTCCTCATCCGCTTCCATAAATTCTAACTCCTCCATAAATTCCAAAGTTGGTCCACTTGGTTTGGGATAATACGTTTGCTTCAAAATCCCATCATCAATAGTCATCGTACCTCTTCCCATGTCTATAATTGCACCACATGTTCATAGGAATGGTCTTCCTAATAGAAGTGGTAAACTCTCGTCCACCGGAATGTCTAGGACTAGAAAATCAGCCAAGTATGGTTGATAACCAATTTGAACTCTCACGTTCTTCACCTCTCCCATTGCTTTCGCTTGAGAATTATCCGCCATGGTAAGCTTCGAATGATTTGGTTGCGGATTACTAAGACCCAACGTCTTAAACAATGGATAGGGCATAACATTAACACTTGAACCCGTATCGTCTAAGGCATAAACTGGTGTAGTCCTATTCACTTTAATTGGCAAAACAAAGTTTCCCGGATCTTTCTCCTTCCGTGGCATACCTCTAAACAAAATCCTATCTCTATCCTCCTCCGATAGATTCTTATCTTCCAATCTAGCCCTTGCTAGCATCACCGCATCTAATTTCTTACGGTAGAGAACGTAATCTTGTAGTACCTCAATCACCGGCTTCTTCTCATTTAGCTCAAGAAACTTTTGTTCAAGGTTTTCCAAAATAGCTTCTTTTTGTTCGTCGGTTAAAGGTTTGAAAGTGTTTGATGTAGTAGGTGATGAAGGTGTGTAATCATTTTTGTTGGTGGATGTGGTTGGGGTTAGTTTGTTGGATGAAGTTTTCTTCCTATTTGCCTTCCCCATCTTAACTACTTCCACATCTTCCTCTTCCATATTAGCACATAACTCCTCAAGCATCTCGTTCACTCCTTTTTCTTCTTCCAAATTGGTGATATTAATCCTCATTTCCCCCAAAGCAAAATCAACTTGGCACTTGGTCATTACAAGAAAGTCTCGCCCAAAACATACATTGGGCTCATCCGCATTCCCCTCTTCTAAGACAACAAAATCTGTTTAAAAAATGTGACCGTGAATGTTAACGTTAAGATTTTTAACCATCCTTCTTCCGTATGCTTCGTAATCCAAACGTACATGACCAATTTGATCAAGAACTTTCTCCACAATGTAGTTTTCTCCATAAGCCATATTAAGTTGCGCGTCCCAAGCACTCACTCCTTCTACACTACAAGGTGTTCCGAACCTCATTAGTGGCGAATCATACTCCGTTAAAGGTGCTTGTGTAAATACCACAACTCTTCCCTTCTTAGGAAGTTGAACTTTGTTTTCACTCGTTTCTTCCATACTAACCGTATCAATTCCCAAATCTTTCTTACTTCCTTCTAAGATACCTCCAATATTTCCAATGAACTTCCGGTGTCTTTGAACATTTCATCCAAGTTACGAAGGTATTCCGAAATTCCGCTCAAACTATCCATATTAACTAGCTAAACTTGACAAAACAAAACAAAACAAAACAAAAATCCGAATCATTAGCGTTAGAGTTAGTAAAAACAAAACAAACTATAGAAACATATACTAAGCAAGTAAAGACACTTAACAAAACTAAAAACATAAGTTGAAACTCAAAATCTAAAAATTAGAAAAAAATTTACCGAGCGCTCCAACCGGATCGGTTGGCTCACCAACCGATTCGGTTGGTGGTAATCACTTGACCAAATTATCTAACCGGATCCGGTTGCGGGTTGCAACCGATCGGTTAGATCGACACAAAAAAGATTTTTTTTTTTTTATATAAGAAAAACTGAATATTAATTAAAATTAAAAACTATTAAATGTACTAAAACTCTTAATTAATTAAGACTCCTCATTACCCTATAATTAATTACTTAATAATTAAGCCATTAAACTAAAACTATATTAACTACTCCATTAAATTACTCATAAAGATCACTAAACCATAAAAATTGAAAATTTAATTATCTAATCATTAGAATTAAAACAAGAATTAATCTAAAATTAATAAACTAAGAATAACAAAAATAAAGAAAAATTAAAAATCTAAGAAAACATTAAAACCAAAAGATATAATCTATAAAAAATATAAAATGACAAGAATTAATCTAGGAACTATAACACAAATCACTAAATAAACTTAAACTATGAAATCAAAATAAAAAAATAATTCCGTAGTACTAACCGGATTCGGTTGCAGGAGCAACCGAATCGGTTAGCTTTAACCAAAACTTTTTTTACTTTTCACCAAATTCAATTCCAAAACTACCAATTTCTGAGAAAATCAATTTTTTTTTTTTTTTTTTTTAAACCAAACATGACTTATTCTTGTCCCACGAGTTCTCGGTAGCTCCATTGAAACGCACAAAGAAGCGGAGAAGCGGTTCGTACAAGCATATTAAAACCCAACTTCTTTAGGGAATCGGGGAGACCCGCCTTATACCTCTCACACAGTTTGTTTACAATGGGTGAGCCTTACTTTCGAGGGACTTAAAAAAGTCAATCCTACGATGCCTCTTATCACTTGAACATATTTTTATCACTCGAGAGTGATTTTAACCGTAATGTATAACTAGTACAAGTTCTAGAATCGACATAATCACCGGCACACTCATAGCAAATATAAAACAAAAGATATGTTTTATACAAAAAGAAACCTCACAATTAAGTGGAAAAAGGCTATAATGCGCGCTAGAAAATGCTATCGAATCCAAAATGAATTACTTCCGTAATTTGGTTCAAATCCAAAATTTTCAAAAACCTTATTTTACCATTGAAATACTCAAGTTGTTTTTAATATTTATCAATAATGTGTGAAAACAACTAGACCATCAAGGGCGAATTCCTTCTAATTACTTGCATCCAAAAGTTATCTAAGAAAATTAAAATAAAAAATAAAATAAAAATGCGTATCATTTTTCCTATTTTCTCCCCTCCCCCATATTATAGCCAATGTGCTATAGTATTATGTAGATGAAGGAAGAGGAAGTATGTTTTGAGATATCGATTAGCCAATGTGCTAAGACATGATATATATATATATATATATATATATATATATATATATATATATATATATTTGGTGATCGATATGTGAAGAAGCTTGTAACTATAATCATTTTCGGGTTTGCGGATTGTTCGTGACTAGCAACGTGGGTATTAGACTTGACTTTATTTTTCTTTTAAAACCAATTTCATAAATAATCCCATGCCTTACCCATACCCTTTATTCACCCCAAGCCTATCGTTATAACATGAATAAAAGCCCTCTTTAGAGGTTTACACTTGGTGCTTACGCCACGTCGGTGGAGTTTTATTTCTTGTACAAGCCTATGGTAATATTTAGATCATGACTGGGCAATATGAGTGTACTATTCCTTAATACTATCCATCCCCAAATAAATTGAGTGTTGAGTGAATTATACATCCGTTCCATTTCGTAAGGTGCTTAGCCATGTTATCAAGCGAGAGAATCCATGGGGTATTGTCAAACATTTCGATTTTTCACTTCTAAAAGCTTAAAACAATGAATCTTATCTCGTACTTGTACTTGGAAGATTTGCATCACATTTTTCTAATCATATTTCATGCACCATGTGAGATTTATTTTTCTTATTTCTAGATTTGCTTGAGGGCAAGCTAAACCTTAAGTGTGGGGAAGTTTGCGTTCATTTTTCGCTTAATTTTATGTTTGTTAAAAAAAAGTAGAAAAATTACCCCAAAAATATTTTAAATTTTAAATTTTTCTTTTCGTTTTGTCACTTAGGTATGTAGTTTAATTATTCTTTTCTTAGATTTGCTTGAGGGCAAGCAAAGTTTAAGTGTGGGGTAATTTGATAACGCTCAAATTATACATGTTTTTAGTAGTGTTATCCGTGCTTTTATGTGTGTTATTTGGTTATCATCATATGCTTTTGATGCTTAATCGTACAAAAGTGCGTTTGCTAGTTCATTTGTAGCCAAGTACAGGAAAGTGGAGAAAAAGGCGGAAAAAGAAGTAAAATACGAAGATTTCTCCATGTATGAAGAATTTCTGACAAATGCAAGTCTTATGGAGTATATTCGAGAAGGTAAAGTCATCAAGTTAGTGGTCCAAAGACTCAACAATAAATTTCAAGAAGGAAAACGAGAAAGAAATGAAGAAAAGAAGCTAAAACGAAAACATATTGGAAGACTCGTTGTTCCCGACACACCTTCACCATTTTGGCCATAACTTTTTCATACGAACTTCGTTTAACCCCTGGTTTGCGGTCACGGAAAGCTTAGAGAAAGATCTACAACTTTGGTTTTTGTCATTTTCTGCCAAATTGCTCCAACCGTTCGGTCGAGCCCCGCAACCGGATCCGGTTGGAGAATAGTCGTGAACACCAACCGAAACGGTTGGAGCCCAACCGATTCGGTTGGAGGGCCTGTTTCTGCCATTTCTTCATCAATAAGAGTCCTAGCAAGTTCCAATCATGTTCCAAACGATTCTAGTCCCTTCCTACATGTATTCTAGTCCCTTCCAATCTCCTTGGCCTCCAAGAAATGCATTGAATACCCCTAGCCTTGGTTCTAGTATAAATAGAGGCCTTTGCAACCTCATTTCATCATCCCTTCTCCATCTTTCTCATCCTTTTCACCCACCACTCCATCTCTAGGTGTGAAATTCGATCCTCCACCCTTAAGGATGAATTTCCACCTAAAACAACATCCCTCTCTCAACTTACCTTCACCAAAGGTGTGAAATTCGATCCTCCACCCTTAAGGACGAATTTCCACCAACTATCCACCAATTTATCTTCCCCAAAAGACCACAAACCTCTACCATTTCCAGAAGTATGCTTGGCTAGAAGTTGTAGTTGATTGGAGGCTTGAAGGAGTGCTATAATCCTTCATCTTTGCCTATTGTAATTCATACTTTGAGTAAACCTTGTTACTTTTATGATGTTGAATTCCATGATTTATGTTTGGTTATTTGGTTGTGATGATTATGTGATTCTTGTGATGTGTTCTTGTCTTACGATGCCTTGATACTTGCTTGTTCTTATATTGCTTTTCTTGTTGGTTTGATATGTGACAATCATAACCATCAACTTGTTACTTTTCTTAGTGGTTTGATCCGTGACAATTATAACCACGACCTTGATACTTGCTTGTTCTTATATTGCTTTTCTTGTTGGTTTGATATGTGACAATCATAACCATCAACTTGTTACTTTTCTTAGTGGTTTGATCCGTGACAATCATAACCACGACCTTGATACTTGCTTGTTCGTATATTGCTTTTCGTGTTGGTTTGATATGTGACAATCATAACCATCAACTTGTTACTTGCTTAGAAAAACAAACGACACTTGTAGTGCAACCAAGTCTCTTGGGACGACCTTGATTTACCATATACTATACTATAACTTGACTAGGGTATACTTGCCCGAATGTGTTCCTAGTTAACCGGTAATTCATGTTATAAATTTAAAACCCCGATGAAGCACATCAAGTTTTTGAATTTGATAACGCTCAAATTGTGCATGTTTTTAGTAGCGTTATCCGTGCTTTTATGTGTGTTATTTGGTTATAATCATATGCTTTTGATGCTTAATCGTATAAAAGTGCGTTTGCTAGTTCATTTGTAGCCAAGTACAGGAAAGTGGAGAAAAAGACGGAAAAAGAAGTAACACACGAAGATTTCTCCATGTACAAAGAGTTCCCGACAAAATCAAGACTTGTGGAGTATATTCGAGAAGATAAAGTCATCAAGTTAGTGTTCCAAAGACTCAAGAATAAATTTCAAGAAGGGAAACGAGAAAGAAATGAAGAAAAGAAGCTAAAACGAAGACATATTGGAAGACTCGTTGTTCCTGACACACCTTCACCATTTTGGCCATAACTTTTGTATACGGACTCCGTTTGACCCTCGGTTTGCGGCCACGGAAAGCTAAGAGAAAGATTTACAACTTTGGTGCTTATGATATTTTGCTAACTTGCTCCACCCATTCGGTCAAGCCCCGCAACTGGATCCGGTTGGAGAGCAGTCAAGTAGACCAACCGAAACGGTTGGAGCCCAACCGATTCGGTTGGAGGGCCTGTTTCTGCCATTTCTTCATTAATAAGAGTCCTAGCAAGTTCCAATCATGTTCCAAACGATTCTAGTCCCTTTCTACATGTATTCTAGTCCCTTCCAATCTCCTTCGCCTCCAAGAAATGCATTGAACACCTCTAGCCTCGGAAGTAGTATAAATAGAAGCCTTTGCAACCTCATTTCATCATCCCTTCTCCATCCTTCTCATCCCTTTCACCCACCACTCCATCTCTAGGTGTGAAATTCGATCCTCCACCCTTAAGGACGAATTTCCACCTAAAACAACATTCCTCTCTCAACTTACCTTCACCAAAGGTGTGAAATTCGATCCTCCACCCTTAAGGACTAATTTCCACCAACTATCCACCAAACTTATCTTCCCCAAAAGACCACAAACCTCTACCATTTCCAGACGTATGCTTGGTTAGAAGTTGTAGTTGATTGGAGGCTTGAAGGAGTGTTATAATCCTTCACCCTTGCCTAATGTAATCTTACTTTGGGTAAATCCTTGTTACTTTTATGATGTTGAATGTTATGATTCATGTTTGGTTCTTTGGTTGTATTGATTATGTGATTCTTGTGATGTGTTCTTGTCTTGTGAATGTTGTCTTTATACTTGTTTATTTAATATGAGAACTTGTGATAAAAGGATGTTTGGATAATTGTAGTGTTTGTTTGGAATATGTTGATAACATCATATTTGGTTGAATTGGAACTTGTTCTTGTTTATTGTTTTGGTTGATCACTGTTGAGTTTAATGTCAAATATTCTTAACAATGGTTAGTTCCAATTCATTAGTCGACAAATTATTTTGGTCTTGTACTTTGTGACGATTGTGCAAGAGAATTAATAAATATAACAAGTAAAGGTTTAATTTGGATTAAGACCGAAAGGAATCTTTTGAATATGTGTTCTCATTATCTTTCAAGTAAATGGAACTTTACAAATTAATAACATCAAAGTATAAGGGCCGAAAGGATTATCTCTTTGTTGTTGTTTTAGGCATAAGGCTCATGACATGACCATTTGATTGAGGCTTATGTATATTTGATTTATAAAACACTAAACTATTATTATGGGTTCTATAGTTCATATAGATTATCTTTAATAATATGTTTTCCAAACTAAACATCCTAATATCCTTGTGATCATTTGTCTAAACATGTATGTTCTTTGTGTGCTTGTTCTTAGTGGTTTGATCCGTGACAATCATAACCACGACCTTGATACTTGCTTGTTCTTATATTGCTTTTCTTGTTGGTTTGATATGTGACAATCATAACCATCAACTTGTTACTTGCTTAAAAAAACAAACGACACTTGTAGTGCAACCAAGTCTCTTGGGACGACCTTGATTTACCATATACTATAATACAACTTGACTAGGGTATACTTGCCCGAATGTGTTCCTAGTTAACCGGTAATTCTTGTTACAAATTTAAAACCCCGATGGAAGCACATCAAGTTTTTGGCGCCGCTGCCGGGGATTTGGTTTTTGTTCTTAGGTGTTTGTTTGTTTGCTTGTTTGTTCGAATGCTAAATTGCTTTTGCTCATGAATATGATTGTTTCTTTGCTCTTGTTTGATTGCTCTTGATGTTTGCTTGAATGCTTGTCATTTTCGAAAAACCTCTCATTTTCTCAAAATTGCTCAAATGATCTTTGCATCAAAATCGTGTTTTTGATGTTGGGATTCCGTCTCATGTTTGCTAAAAATGCTCATTTCAAAGATTGTTTTCTAAGTGTGTTCAAAAGTTCTTGCGAAAAAAAAACCACCAAAACAACTCTAACCGAATCGGTTGGAATCCCAATCGATCAGTTGGAGCTCTCGGTAAATATTTTTCAAAAGTCATCTTAGAGTCGTAAAAAAAAATCGCCTCCAACCGATCGGTCACCGCCCGTAACCGATTCGGCTGGAAGGTGGGTCACATTTTGGTTCATCCCAAACGATCGGTTAGAATCCCTGACCGATCGGCTGGACCAATCGTTAAAAAATATATATATTATTTTTCGTATTTTATTTTTGTGTGTTCATGTTTAGATCAAATAAGTTTAAGTGTCTTTTTGTTCTTGCAAGAGCATCATTTCTTTTATTCTACTTAATTGTTTTTGCATTTTAAATTTTGTTAATTTGGTACATTGTAATAAATAAGTACTTGTTTTAAAATAAAAATGTTTCGAACTTTGTGTGTATGCTCACTGGATACCCTCACAAGACTATAACTCGTCCACTCTGGCCACCGAGGGGTTTAAAGGCTTGTTGCATACGCTAAATGCAACCGTGATGCCTACGAAAGTGAGTTTTAGAATTTTACGCGTTTTTGTAGTTTAGTTTATTTTTGCAGATTTAATAAATAAGCTTGTGGAGGAAGGATTGGTTGGATCGTGAAATTTACACTCTTGATTGGACATGTTTGGTTGAAAGATAAATCGATTGATCTCATACGCTTATGCTAGCGTTTGCTTAGCACCTTATCATATGGAGTTCGATCGTGATGTTTAGCCCGGGAAGTTTCGTTTCTCCTAGACTTATAGTTCTATTTTTCCCGATCTTACATACTTGGTAGTTTATAGTTCACAATTGCTTTATTTTGTTTCTTTGTTATTTTTCCTTTGTTTGTTTGTTTGGTAAATTATTTTATAAGCTGATTTTTTTAAATCCCTCGAAAGTAAGGCTCACCCATTGTAAACAAACTGTGTGAGAGGTACAAGGCGGGTCTCCCTGATTCCCTAAAGAAGTTGGGTTTTTAATATGCTTCGCGCTGACCTGCTTCTCCGCTTCTTTGTGCGTTTTAATGGAGCTACCGAGAACTCGTGGGACAAGAATAAGTCATGTTCGGTATTTAAAAAAAAAAAGTCTTAACTAGTTTATTTTTCAAAGTTTTCTCGTAGTAATAGTAATAGTAGTAATAATAATAGCAGTTTTTTTTAGTCATTAAGTTATTTTTCTTTTGTGTGCTTAACTTAAGTGTGTGGGGAAAATATTATTGAGAAGAGCGAAACTAGTTTTAAAATTCCAAATTTTTGGGCCAATTTTTAAAATTTTGTGAAATTGTTTGCCCTCTTGATCTAGTTGTTTTCATGCTTTAGGTTAATATATTAGAAAAACTGGATCAACCCACTGGTGAAATCTTTTTGAAAAACTTGAGATGTGTCCCGATTAATATTGTAATCCATTCTGAGATCGATAACATTTGCTAGCACATTTTATAGCCCTTCCACTAAATTGTGAGGATTTGAGCCTATTTCATATATAGCATACATCTTTTATGCTTGAATTCTTTTTGCTATGAGTGTGCCGATGATTTTATTTATTCTAGAACTTGTACTTGTAAATCATTACCAGACCGCAGTAAGATCACATTCTTGTGATATAAGTGTATTCGTGTGATAAAGAGGCACCTTAGGAATAAAACCAAACGGCATTCCATTTTACATCTAATGATATATTAGCTAACCAAATCGGTTAGTTAACCACCCTCACATGGACCCATTTGTTAGCGCTAGATACCCCTAGTTACACCCTCTGAGCCATCCTTTTCGTTCTTGATAAATCCAGAAAAATACAAAAATATTTTACACTTTAAACCTTAGCCCTACCCCTTGTCAAAGTCAAAACGGTTGGTTGCTAGTTGCTTGGTATTATTGGATTATTTTTTATGATTACGAGTTAGCCACACTTTGCCATTCAAGTGTGCCATTCCGACAAAGACGAAGGATGCATACTTTTATTTGTATTTTGTGGTGATACTTATACGAAGTGTGGGAGAGATGTGATGTATGTGAAAAAAATGCGAAAAAAAAAAAAAAAAAAAAAGAATAAGTCATCGAAAAAATGAAATATAATACATATATATGTGATGACAATGTGCTATATTATTATGTAGATGAAGGAAGATGAAGTATGTTTGAGATATTGATTAGCCAATGTACTAAGACGTGATATATATGTACTTGCTGATTGATATGTGAAGGAAGAGAAGATTGTAACTATAATCATTTTCGGGTTTGCGGTTTGTTCGTGATTAGCAACATGGGTATTAGACTTGACTTTATTTATTTTTCTTTAACACCAATTTAATAAATATATCTCATGCCTTATCCATACCCTTTAATCTCCCGAAGCCTGTCGTTACAACCCGAATAAAAGCCCTCTTTAGATGTTTACACTTGGTGCTTACGCCACGTCGGTGGAGTTTTGTTTCTTGTACAAGCCTATGGTAATATTTAGATCATGACTGAGCAATATGAGTGTACTATTCCTTAATACTATCCATCACTAAACAAAATGAGTGTTGAGTGAATTATACATCCGTTCTTTTTCGTGAGGTGCTTAGCCATGTTATCAAGTGAGAAAATTCATGGGGTATTGTCAAACATCTCGATTTTTCACCTCTTAAAGCTTAAAACGATGAATCTTATCTTGTACTTGTACTTGGTAGATTTGCATCACATTTTTCTAATCATATTTCATGCACCATGTGGGATTTATTTTCTTTATTTCTAGATTTGCTTGAGGCAAGCAAACCTTAAGTGTGGGAGTTTGCGCTCATTTTTCGCTTATTTTGAGTCTAAAATATATATATATATATATATATATATATATATATATATATATATATATTTATATTTTTATTATTTATTTTTTATTTATTTTTTTTTGTGTCATTTAGGTTTGTAGTTTAATTTTTCTTTTCTTAGATTTGCTTGAGGGCAAGCAAAGTATAAGGGTGGGGGAATTTGATAACGCTCAAATTGTGCATGTTTTTAGTAGCGTTATCCGTGCTTTTATGTGTGTTATTTGGTTATAATCATACGCTTTTGATACTTAATCGTATAAAAGTGCGTTTGCTAGTTCATTTGTAGCCAAGTACAGGAAAGTGGAGAAAAAGACGGAAAAAGAAGTAAAACACAAAGATTTCTCCATGTACAAAGAGTTCCCGACAAAAGCAAGACTTGTGGAGTATATTCGAGAAGATAAAGTCATCAAGTTAGTGGTCCAAAGACTCAAGAATAAAGTTCAAGAAGGGAAACGAGAACGAAATGAAGAATAGAAGCTAAAACGAAGACATATTGGAAGACTCGTTGTTCCTGACACACCTTCACCATTTTGGCCATAACTTTTGCATACGGACTCCGTTTGACCCCCGGTTTGAGGCCACGGAAAGCTAAGAGAAAGATATACAACTTTGGTATTTAACCGTCTAATACTATAAACAAATAAGAGCAAGTATACTCGTTCGCGATAGCAAAGTTGGGTAAGTCGAGATCGTCCCAAGGGATTTTGTGTTCGAAATTGTTTTCTTGAAAAGATTGCAACAAGAAAGCTTTGTCAAGTCTTCCTCAAATTTAAAAGTGATGTTATAGTGAAATTCAATAATAAGAAATATATATACTTGTGTGTAGTCTATAGGAAATCATAGATAATGTTCATGAAGGCTTGGTGTAAACTCTTGATGTGATGCACAAATCATAAGGAAATGATCTCCAACCATGGTATATGTTTGTAAAAATCATTCTAAGAACAAAAACATATAGGTAATCCTTTCGGTCCTTATCCTAATGATTATCCTTTAGAAAATCCATTTGTTTGCAACATGTTCTTATTAAACTTGTTCTTACGAATCTTTCGACCCTTCGTGATGAAAATGTTTCTAGTCTTGTTTTAATAAGTAAACATGGTGGTTGTCAATCACCATATCCCCATACTAGTTTGTCACTCAACTTTTTGGAATAAAACACAAGAGAAATCCTTTCGGTCCTTTTTCTTAAAACATGTTTTACCAACAAATCAAACCAAGACTAGTATTTTTCCAACAAACTTATTTAAACAAGATCATATATACATGCATCACATATGAGAACACTAGTATGATTATCTACATCCCAACACACAAGTATATCCCAAAACTACTCCATGATAATAATAACAAAATACAAGAAATAACAAAGTAATTCCAATAACTCAAGAGAATAGAAATCCATAACAAAGTTCATAAAATACCTAAACTTTTGCGATTACAAGAACTAAAATTTGTGGCTTGTAGCAACCGCCTCCAATCACCTAGATTCACCGTATAACTCCAAATTACCAAAACTATGGATGAGAATTGTTCTCTCCTTGCTCCTGGACGTTTTACAGTAAGAACTAAACTTTTGGGATGAATGAAATGGTTAGTAATAGTTTTGATGTAAACTAATACACTTTTGGTTGTGTCACACCTAGTAAACTAAGACTAGGTTCAATATATAGCAAAAAAACTTGCTCAACGGCCAAAACGTTCCCAACAAGTTAATATCAAGAAATGATCGGCCTCCAATGATTATGGGAGTTAAGGCAACAATAAATGCAACTTTGTGTAATCATAGCCTCCTACTGAACCGGATCGGTCATACCGGCAACCGGATCGGTTTCCGTTTGACCATTTCCCACCGGATCGGTTACGGTTACGACCGACCGTACGGATTGTTGTTGATTTGACGTTTGTTGACTTTATTGTTATATCGCCTCATTCTTTGCTCTCACCGATGATTTCCAAGGCAAAACTTGATCTCTCCTTGCTATAGATACTTAGAAATCATTGTGCTTCGCAATCATTGAGTCCAAAAGCTTCCTTGCTCGACTTCCTTCCTCGGGAATCTTCCAAATGTGCATAAAAACTTCATTTCTTCATCATTCGTGATACCTGGCTACATATACATACACAATACACATCTTTTGCACTTTTGAAACAGTTATGAGAAAATATAGCCGATTATCATGCACAAAACCAACAATAACGCTACTAAAAACATGTTCATTTTAGGCGTTATCAGCCATTTGCAGGATACCGAGTCTAGTAATGAAGACAGCAGCGAGGAAGAAAATGATGAAGTCTGACCTTCTGTACCTGACATTGTTGCTACGGGAAAACTTCCTTGTTGTGCTCCTGAATTTTTTTGATTAAGGGTTCTAATTCTAAATTAACATTGCCAACATGTTCTCCGTTTCTCAAACGATGCAATGGAGGAGGACAATTTTTAATTAGAAGGATAAAAGAGGAAGCAAAAGTTTGGTGGTGCTGGGAAGACGAAAAATTGATCAAGAAGCATTGGTTTCGAGGACACGATATTATGACCAATTTGTTCGCTGAGGTTGATTGGACTCTTCATTTTTGTGAACCGGTTATAATGTCTGATGGATTCACTAAAGCCTGGCCTACATGCGATCTCAACCGGAAGATTTGCAATAGAGGAGAATTACCCGATCCTAACTGGCTCAAACGCAAGGAATGGGCGTGTTTTGATGAAGAAAGGAGAATGAAGGTCGGATACAAGGGAATCTCATTCGAAAATTGGGTTAAAGTGAAGTTTGGGGATGTCAAGCTAAAATTGGAAGTCGAGTCTAAATTTCGCTACGAATGGGCGAAAGCTAATTTTTTGCAAGAAAATCGATACTCCATGACTCTGTATATTCCTCCATGTGTTTGAGACCAACTATCCTCTAACAAAAAAGCAGCTAAGGAGGAAGATGGCCAAAGGCCACCATAAAGCCCTTTGGCTTTTAGTCTAACTTAAAGACTCGTTAATAAAGAAAAGTGCTCTTTCGGGAGACAACCCGAATTATCCCTTTCATTTGTTTTATTTCTATTTCATTGGGTTTTGTGTTATTAACCATTTTGCGGAAATAGGAGAAAGTTCTTTGCAACATGTTTGAACGGGACTGATTCGTCCAAAGTTATCTGCAGAACTCATTCTTATGGTTACGCCTGTAACACATCTCTTGGAGTAGTTCTTCCCAGAGCATTACCAATTACGGCGTAATCTCATGTAATGGTTACGCCGTAGCTACACTCTTGTAGCGTCTGCCAGGTTTTGCAATAATTACGGCGTAACTCCTTCTAGGAGTTACGATGTAACTATCCTCTGTATTAATTCTTTCTCTTTAAATACAATAACCGTTTTTTAGTTTTTAAATGAACTTTGTGGGTATGTTCCCTGCAAGCCCTCACGAGACTACACTCGCCCACTTGGGACACCAAATGGTTTAAAAGGCTTGTTGCATATGCTAAATGCAACCGTGATTCCTGCGAAAGTGAGTTAGTTTTCTTTTCGTTTTTCTTTTTCTTTTTTAGAATTATGCTTGGTGGCAGTGTGATTTCAGGGATTGAAGTTTGCTCGTGGATGCTTATGCGAAGGCACGATTCTCTTCGTGTGCCTTCTTTCTTTTTGGAGAAAATTTCAGGGAATTTCTCGCTCTAATTCTACTTTCTCTTCACCTTTATTTAACGTTTAGTACAAAAGGGATTTTTTACATTTCAAGTGAGGGGACGGGAGTAGAATTATCTCTTGAACTTTATTTTGCCCTCGTTTTTCTAGTTTATTTTAAAAAATTATGCAATTTTTAAAATTTTGACATGTTTTTCTTAACCTAACTAGATTAGACCTTAACTGAGTACATTATAACCCTTGACATTATATGGTGAGATTATCCTTATCCGTTTCCAAATATTTACCCCAAATCCACCAAATTATGAGTGTGCCGGTAGCTTGTAAACTTTAGAACTAGACCTTTACATCATTTCGAGACCATAGACGAGGTATGTTGAGTTAGCTTAATGTATTTGGATTACTCAGTTTAAGAAGGCATTAGTATAGGATTATCACCCAAAAAGCCTATCCTTTGTGTCTATCGATTAGTCACCTCGACTTCTCGACCCCCATGTTAAACCCTTTTGTTGCACTCATCTTTAGTGCAAGATACCCCTAGATACACACGTCTGAGCCATTATTTTCATTTTGTTCACCCAATATATTGTTTCGATACACCCGTACACCTTAGCCTACCCTGTAGTCTTTATTTGTGATTGGGAAGTCATTGTTTGCCCAAGTTCAAGGTTCAAGTGGAAAGGTTAGAAAATCACGCTTTCGGCGACGACATATTTTTGAAGATCATTGAAGACCCCCCAAATTCTCATATTGTTCATCTTAAGTGGGGGGGGTGCTATGTTTAGTTGTTATGTGTAAAAAAATGATGATAAAGTGATTCGAAGAAAAAAAATTATTATAGTTATTTGTTGATTGTAAAGTGCGAAGTTATAAGCACTATGTTTATGAGCTCATTATAGATTTAGTATCGAAGAGGCCACCTTGGTCACATTTGAAGAATGAAGTTGGTTATTGCGCCAATAGTTGAAGAAAAGCTAATGTGCCCATCATGACGTCCTCTAATGGCACATCTACATCATTATCATGATCCGGTTTCTTAGCCTTGAAACTTGAACTTTGGATGAACGTTAAGTGGTGATGACTTGGTTACAGATTTAGACTATTTGCTTGATATTTTTACTTTACACCAATTATATCTCATGTCTTATTCTACCCTTTAGTCATGAAGCGTGTCTAGGTGATGCAGCGAGCAATCTTTGGTGTCTTGGCCATGGATTTGGTCATGTATCATTGATTTTGTCCACTTCACCGTGACATGTTAGTAATGACGACTCACCCTTAACCTTTGTCGTGTTTACCTATATTGCCTTCGAGAATTTTTTAGTCCTTAACTCTAGTGGTGGAGATTTGTGTAACCGCCAAGCTTATGATAGAATACATGCTATAACTGTGCGTTGAGTGATCACCCTGAAATTGACACTTAGAATAGTTGAGAGATTTGAGTGTTTTGTTCCCATTTCGTGAGGTTTTCGGCATTGTTTTATTCTAACATAAGGGATTTGTAAACTTATATTTTCCAGGTAATGGGAGATATCTTTTTAGAAATTTATCTAATAAGGTCTACTTGAGGGAAAGTAGAGTTCAAGTGGGGGGATATTTGATAACATTAAATAGTCCTAAATATTAAGTGTCAATTTTCCCCGATAATGCTCGTATTTTATATCATTTATATGGATTTACGCTTGTTTTCCTCTATATTTCACTTTCAGGTAAATTACGATCATTGGAGTTAATGAGACGCGGATTTGGAGAGCTTATTGAAGATATATGATACTATGCCATTTTGAAGTAATTACGGCGTAACTCTTCTCTCACATTACGCCGTACCAAAAGCGTAGCTCAGAAGACCAACTAAACTAAAGATTACGGCGTATCTCCATCTCAAGATTACGGAATAACTAATTAGGTCAAATGATGTTCCACACCGCTGCAAGCTACGGCGTAACTCTTTCAACGATTACGGCGTAATCATGATTTATTGAAGATACGGCAAAACTCATTCCATGTGTTACGTCGTAACCAGATCTGGCCTATAAATACCGCCCTAAATTCTGCATTTCACATCATTCACTCCACACATAAAAGCATAGAACGTGGGTAGGAGACTAAAAGCAGATCTTGAGGAGCATACGGAGCCATCTCCAAGGGAGAAATCGCTCCCTAACGATAAGCATTAGCGATTTATCATTTCTTTTACTTTCAATTCACGTATTTCATTATGTTAAACATTGAATCGATTGTTTCAGTTAATATGATCGGCTAAGCACCTCTGGTGCTAGCCTAGTTATGATTCCTTAATTGTTTTGTTTATGTTTATATTGCTTCCGTATAATTGTTTCTAGTGTATGCATGCATAGTTTATTGGTAGCTACCCTTGTTTCGGTAGTTTTGAATGGCGGTAGTGTCTAGTTTCTTAGGAGAATTGACCAACTGACCCTTAGTAAGAAATTACCAACTAAACACCCTTCTTCGCTTGTGCGATTTGACCAACTGATCACCTACCGTTTGGATGAACTTAAAAAGTTAGGGATGAGTGTTTAAGATGCTAGCGCCCGGGAACTTATTGTTATGAATCTTGCATGTAGTGGAACTTAATGACTTGGCTTAGGGGACTACGAACAACTGGACTTTCAAGGGTAGTAGCTTGATCTCCGGTGGAAACCTTTGCTGATAGGTTAGGACGAACTGACCAAATGTTGTCCTAGCGACCTAAACCCCCACTTGAAGCAATTGGAAGTAATTAAACGTGAACATAACATGATAGATGAGTAGCTAGGTTAGCACACTTCTCCTCTATTGATCACAACTTCTGTCCTTATTTGCTTTCTTTTATTTACTTGTCTTTAGTAATTAATTAATCATTTCAATCTTAAAACCAATTAAAATATGTGACACCTAAACTTAATTAGAATCCGCTCACATAGCTTTTGGGACGACCTCGATTTTACCGAATACTACACTACACACGATCGGGTACACTGCCAGTTAGTGCATAAGGGTAGACCATAGGTATAACGAGACACTTATAAATATTAAAACCAGTCAAGAAACTCGCATCAAGCATACTCCGGTGATCCTCCAAAGCAAGCCTAGAGATCTTGCATCCTTACTCATCGGTGATCACCCATCACAAGCATACAAGCACATGAAGATCTTCTACAACAAGCTTGGGAAACTTGTCATCTTCATTCATGGAAGACTAACTACATCATGCTTTGTGTTCTTGATGTTTGGTTTAGGATTTCAAATCCATTAGACACGTTGTCTTGGATATTGTCTAGTATCATATTCTTGTATTTATAACTAGATTAGATGGTGTATGTGTTTGTACCATAAAACACAAGGTTTGTTATGTTGGGCCACAAAACATAACGGGTGTCATAGATGTGTCGTGTTGGTCGGGTAATGGATCCTCCTTTGTAATGGAACCCGGTATCTAGCCTTGTTCCGGATAAAGTGTAGGCGACGTTGTGATATGTTTGGTTCTACCTAGTGAAAGAACTCGGTATCTAGCCTTGTACCGAATAAAGTGTAGGCGACGTTATGATAGGTTTGGTTCTACCTCGTGGAAGAGCTCGATATCTAGCCTTGTACTGGATAAAGTGTAGGCGACGTTGTGATAGGTTTGGTTCTATCTCATGGAAGAACTCGGTGTCTAGCCTTGTACCGGATAAAGTGTAGGCGACGTTGTGTAAGGTTTTCTCCGCCGAGAATAAAGTTTGTTAATCTAGTGAAGTAACTCTCGAGTCGAGTACTCGGGGAGTGGAGTAGGGCGAAGAGAAGCTTCGTGGCCGAACCACTATAAATCCCCGTGTTTGTTTGTATATCCTTTTACTTATCACTTTACTTTTATTCTTGCTTTATATTGTTGATTGTCTATGTGGTTGATGTTTATGTTTGTGATGCATACTTGGTCTTTCATATAGTCATAAACTATATTTAACACTTTACATTTTATGACACGCTTGATCAAGAAAAAGCAACCTGACTAATAATGGTGAAAGTTGATTTATAATGAACCATTAATCTTGCAGAATCTTATGTGATATTAAGGGGTTGGCCTTACATGCCGTAATGGGTTAAATGCATCATCGCGTCGAAATTAGCAAATGCAATGGTTTATACTATATTTGATACAAAAGTTTTAAGTTTAAAACGGAAACATATTCACCCCCTCTACGTTTTCCACAAACCTTATGCTAAAATATGATGAATAAGCCATCACGATATAGATACGTTTTATCGTCTTAATTTCAGCATCATGTGCCCCAAGAAAGATCAAGAAGTAATCTAATCGTTACCTAACAAAAGAGAAACAACTGGTTTTAATTATCTTGAATCGTGTAAGAACTTTTTTGTTTACATAATCAAAGTAAAAGAATAGCATTCCAGATGTTTAAAGTTGAAACATGAATATTTAAAATGTTAGCATCCGTCTAAACAATAAATAAAATAAAATGAAAAATAATAATAATAATAAAAAATTAAATAACCATTGATTTGCGATCATAGATATTAATAGCTTTTTGAAAATACGTTAAGCTTTTGAACTCCTTGAATATGCTTAGCCAAACACACATTTATTTTAAACTAGTTAGAATCTGCAAGATAATGCATGCGATAAATATAGAAATGAATTCTAACCCAACTTTCCTCGCAATTCCCTACCCGCTAGTGAATTCATTTCACAACACCCAAATGTATATGTGTTAGTTGTATTTGTTTGTTTGGGTTTTCCAGATCTTTTCCGTGACATCATTATTCCCGCATATAAAAAGACCTTCACAATATCTTTTCAACAAACACTTTCCCAAAAGAAATGATTTTGATAAATAAAGTTTGTATGGATTGAAATAAAGGTTAAAGTTATAAAATTTGAATCAAAATAAAATAAACCTACTAAAATGTAAAACTAAAACTTATAAAATATATCAAATGGATGTTGAATTAAAGAAAGACAAAATTTTAAAAATATGGTGAAATTAGATCATAAAAATTAAACGGATTAAAGATATTTAAATTTAAAAATAAAGGTGATTAATTAGTTAGGAAGTACGTATATACCCCATTATTAGAAATTTATTTATTTTAGTTTGTTGAAGCCCTTCATTTTTTTGTTATTTTTAGTTAGAGTTTGATACGCGTACTCCAACGATCGAGCCCTTTATCTTATTTTTTTTAATTTTCTATAATAAAGTTAAAAAAAGTCAATTTTAAGTTCTTCTAATTTTAAAAAGTTCTAAACGATTATAAAGAATCCGTAGATAAATATAGATAATGAATATAAATAAAGTAAAAGTTTAGATCATTACCAAATTATGATAATACGGAGCTATGCTTGATAACCGCAACGCTAAATATGTCTAAAATAACTCACTTTACGAACTCATAAAGTGTAAAGTGATACATGTTTAGCCGAATTATATCATCTACCATAATCTTCTTCAAGTGACTCCTAGCTTTTTCAATATACACATTGAGATTTATAATGATTCGCATATGACCATTGACAAATCAATAACAAAAATGCAGTTTCATAAGCTTCAAATTCTTAAATAGGATCAAATAAAGTTTGTAACACCCTCACAACAAACATCACACTTTCGTGGAATAAACTCCCAAAATTAGATTGTTACAAATATAAGTTCATAGACATTTCATTAAACACTTGGTGATCATAAAAATGGACCAAAGATATTTTGTTAAACAGTTGATATGCAACTTTAAACTTCACACTTAAAATTTGATTTCATCACTAGAATTTGATAGCTTGTTGACAGGATCTTCATTAACCATCACCTACAACCATGACCATAAAAATCAAAGAAATATAGAACCATGATCAAAAAAATTACAAATATAAACTATAAAAAAATACCATAAACATGAATGTAATTGCAACAAACATGTCTAAAAAGCGAAAAAGCTTATTCAAAGTTTCCTGAAAATCAAATGACATAATAACACAAATTAAAAGTCTATATGATATTTAAAATAATAACTTACTCTTAGCGATACAAACCTATGAAAAGAAGATGAAGATCTTGCAGAATGGGGTATGTGAATTATGATGGCCGAGGATTACATGGGTTGGGGTGGGTTACAACTTTGGTCGGGGTTCTTGAATTATGTTGGCTGAGGAAGGACGAGTTAGAATTGGATATATGAATAAGGAATGCTACTGGGCAGGGTGTCATTCGGGTTATCGGGTAGGATTTGATCCTTATCGGATTGGGTCTATCGGGTTTTTAAAATATAAAAACTAACCCGCAACCCGACCCTATAAGGATTCGGGTTATCGGGTTTGCATCTATCGGGTTTTCGGGTTTATCTGGTTGAGCTTATCGGGTCTGTCGTTATATATGAAGTGAGCCGTAAGAGCCACGTAACTTTTTTTCTTAATGGATGTCCAAGAGTCGGTAGTCAAACAAACCCTTCCAATGTTTTTCTAAAGTATTTCACGAAGCTTACATTTTTCTTATTGGTACATTTTCAAACACTCTTGTGTTATTACACCTCTACATGGAGCATCAAACAAAGGTTGATTGATTTATTAATAATGCCTAAAGCCTGAGTTCTCAACAAAGCTAAATGGCAACTCATCTACAATAATCATGTGAGCTAAAGCTCTCTTACTCTTTTTTTGATCAAACTTTCATGCCATCATTTTATTTACATCACCACTCTCAAAAGTAATATTAGTTTGAGACTTACTTTGTTTTGCTAGGTATGGTTTGCACTTTAAAAGATGGCTTTTGAGATTTGAAATACCATGCTTTCTCGTGTGACAAAGGTACAAATTACCACAATGCAAACATGTAGCTTTCACGTCTTCGGGCGGATCGCCTTTTAATAGATCCTACTGCTTAAAATCTATCCATACCGGCGATCTTCTTTTACGAGTTTTAGGTTGTTTTCCCTTGTTCTTATTACCACTCTTAACCTCCAATTGTGGTTCATCAGAAATTTTGATCGAACTTGAAGATATCTAGCAAACTAGCAAAGTAACAAGTAGCAACAATTTAAAGATAATTAATATGTTCTGTTACAGAATGTACAAAACCTATGTATCCAACATCTTTGACATGCACAAGCACCACATTAAAATTATGTAATAGTATATGTAAATATATAATGTAACATTGAGAATACTAAAGATGAAACAATTACCTTTGTTAAATGTTAATTTTTGTACCGTTTGAAACTTGGAATAAGCACAATGATCTAAACCATTTGTGAATTGTGAGGATCAGGGAGGATTTGTGTTTTGAAATTGTGAATATGAACCGTTTATGATCACTGATCAAAAATACATTAGGGCAAGTACACATTTACATTATCTCTTAAGTGGGCTTACAAATTAAGAATATCTCTTAAGTCTTAAGCGGGCTTACAAATCGTTCATGAGCACGGATAAATAGACTTAGTTGAATTTTTAAACAAATCGGTTAATGGGTCTTAAAGGTTTAGTGGATTAACCCGATAACAAACTAGCTAAGACCCTAACTTGACCCTAGTATACTATCGGTCCAGGGTGTCAATCAAGTTATCGGCCGGGTTTAGCGCTTATCGTCGATCTATCGGATTTTAAAAATAAAAATTAACCCCAACCCGACCCAATAAGCAATCGGGTTTATTAGGTTGCGGGTTATGGGGTCGGATGTATCAAGTTATCGGGTTACATGCTACTTTCATCCTATAATTTGCTTTATTTATTATAATAACGCTGAACATGAATTTAATATAAAAAAGAAGCCCCACATGACATTTGTGTTTCTTTAAGACCAACATAGAATGAAAAAAACAAGCTGTTCAAAGTATGTAACGTGTAGCCATTTGGCCTAACTTTTTTTCGTCAGTGGTTATGTCACTTTTTGCTAATGTAGCTCCAAGTTATAAAACACATAAAAGCATCCAAGCTACTAATGCAATTATGTAACCATTAGATATCATGCAATGCATGATAAATATAAGAAATGAATTCTAACCCAACTCTCCTCGCAATTCCCTACCCGCTAGTAATTCATTTCACAACACTCCAAATGTATGTGTTAATAGATGTGTTTGTTTGGGTTTCAGTATCTTTCGCGACATCATTATTCTGCATATAAAAAGACCTTCACAATCTCTTTCCCCACAAACACTTTCCCAAAAGTAAATGATTTTGATAAATAAAGTTTGTATTGATTGAAATAAAGTTAAAGTTATAAAATTTGAATCAATGTAAATAAACCTACTAAAATGTAAAACTAAAACTCATAAAAATATATCAAAATGGATGTTGAATTAAAGAAGACAAAATTTTAAAAATATGGTGAAATTAGATCATAAAAAATTAAACGGATTAAAAGATATTTAAATTTAAAATAAAGGTGACATTAGTTAGAAGTTTATACGCACAATTCATTATTAGAGCTCTTTATTTTATTGTTGTAGCTCCTCCTTTTTGTTGTTTTTAGTTAGAGAAATGACACGTCACCTTCAACGACGGAGCTCTTTATCTTATTTTTTAATTCTTTCCATAATAAGTTAAAAAAAAGTCTGAATTTTAAGTTCTTCTAATTTTAGAAGCCTAAATGCATTATAAAGTAGATGATACAAGATAACCAAATTTAAAGATGCAATTTATGAATTTGTTCAAAAATTGTGACTAATGGACTATAATAAACGAGCACTAGTTCAAATTTTTTTATGGAAAATGATTCATATGCCTAAAATACAAGCCTAAAAATTAACCTAACCCATTAAATAACTGACACATGGATTGCACTAATTCTCTCTCCCATTACATACCATTGATCTTGACATGTGTTTCAAGATCCTAGTTAGGCATAAAATTAGGCATGTGATTTAGGCATGCCTATCACTACTCTTTTTTTATTTGTTAATGGGTCATTATATTTTATCGGATCAACCCGATTACTCGATAACAAACCAATTAATACCCTAACCCGACCCTATTAGGCTATCGGGTTTATCGGGTTGACCCGATAAACCCGATAAGCTAAGTTAGACCCGAATCAACCCGAGCTTATAAGGCTTTATCGGGGTCGGGTCGGGTCGGGTCAACCCATTTGACACACCTAATCGGGTCTATCGAGTTGACCCGATAAACCGATAAGATAAATTTGACCCGAATCAACCCGACCCTATAAGGCCTTATCGGGTTCGGGTCGGGTCAAGTTGACCCATATGACACCCTACTACTGGGTAATGCTTAAATACATTTAATGTAGTAATCCTTTACGCATTTAAAGTAGTTATGCATTTAATGCACAATAAAATAAACATACAAATGCTCTTAAATATATATGATTTTTTAATATAATAAAAGTCAAGTTGTTTTATATTTTTGTTAATCATTGGCTTAACTATTGTCTAGTAGTCATTGTATAGCAAATCCTTATAAATAATAGGAAGGGTGGGTTACACTTGGGCTTATCTTATAAGAGGTGGAACGCACCAGTCAGCTTGTAAAAGCGCTCGAGGATCGGATCGGTAAAAAGAGCCGAGCCGAGCTTAAACGAGCTCGAGCTTAATTTGGGCACATTTTATAATCGAGCTCGAGCCGAACTCAGACAAAAGTTCGAAGAGGTCATGAGCCTAAACGAGCCCTAAAATATATAATGATAAACGAGCTTAAGAGTAGTAAATGAGCTCGAGCCTTATGTAATTAACGAGTTGAGCTCCAATTAAACTTTATTTTTTAACACATCATAAAATTAGTGAGCCTGCCGAATGGCTCGAACTTGCAAAATTTTCACGGTACCGAAATTTCAAAATATATGTCAAACGTTTCGAACCCGAGCTCGAGCCTTATATATAAACGAATGAAATGACTTCTACCGACTCGACTCGTTTCCACCCTCTCATAAGTTTTGTTAAATTAATTCAAATTTAGACAATTTAGAACTTTAGCATTTTTTTAATGGGAGTATTGACTGTCTTTTTCAACTGCTCCATATTAGGGAATATTGATTAATTGATTTTTGATATTGACCTTATTCGAATATGTTATTCGGTACGGGAAGCATATATTAATGTGAAAATATACAAGTAGATCAAGGCTCGCGAATTTTCCAAGTTGGTTATTTTTATACCTGAGCTTGATTCAGCTTCAACCAATTTAAAATTTACAAGAATACTGGTTAGCTTGTAAGCTGTCTCGTCTAAGAAACCATACAACTGATCATTCAAGAAGTTTGGGCAGATCCCAAACTTCAAAATACATAACAAAAGACAAAATACAATAACCAAAATTACACTAACAAACATACACCGCCAAATCTACATACTAAAAAAAAAATTGGATAAGGAAAAAAAGTATATATAGCATAAATGGCTAACCAAATTACAAGCATTTGCCATCAGTGGTGCAAAACACTAACAATCTTCTTAATCTTGACACTCATCCAAGACTTGCTGTGCAGATGATACCCATATAGCCTGTGCACCAAGTTGTCTCGTCTTGACAAAAACTAAACCCATTTTAACTTTTCATGCTTAAAATTGAAACTGTAGAGTTTGACACAATATTGACTACCAACTCAAATTTCATATTTGGGCTTTTACAAAACCATGCAAATTTAGGCCCATATGGTATTTGGACTCTTGGATGTTTACACCTTTAGGGTTAGGGTTATGAAATGAATGCTATATATTCTTCACCCTATAACCTTTCTTTCTATCAGCTTCTTCAACCTTAAATCCTGTTCTCTATTTTTTGCTCTCTAGAATTTCTCACTAATATATTAGTTTTGTAGTTTATACCTTTTTGTTAGCATAGGTATATATTAAAAACGCCAATTTGCAGAGCAAGGACGCCTAAAAAATGTGACGAAACTTGCATTGAAGGTTGGCTAAATCAAAACAACATCCAGCGATTCTCCGTGCCTATCAAACTTTAATTTTGAATAAGGCCTCGAACAAATCGCTATATTTTTTTTTACTACTTAGTTGCTACTGCTTGTTTGTTTAACATTGATAGAGTTTGATAACTTTGTGAGATGCGATATATGTAACATGCTATCGTTATTTGAATTGAATTAAATTTGAGTGTATACTACTCTCTAAATGAGATTTTGTAAGCCAATTTGCAGAGCAAAGACGTTTTTATGAAAAGTGACGAAATTTGCATTGAAGGTTGGCAAAATCAGAAAAACATCTAGCGATTCTCCGTGCCTCTCAGATTTTTGATACTGAATACGGCCTCGAACAAATTGCAACATTTATTTAAAGTTTAATACTCCGTACTATGTTGATTCTAATGTTGATAAGTTGGATGCGACTTTCGGTGATGTTACAATATTTCCTAGGCCATGCCTGTCATGTAAAACCGCATCTAACCCGGCATTAAAAAACCCCATAGACTAAATTTATGAGTTTGTTACTTTGTTGAAAATAATATATTATCTTTTTGGACTTTCGGGGTGCTATATTAGCCAACTCCGAACCTTGTACCTTAAGTTCAAATAAATACACCATTCGGCCTTGTGGTATACGTTAACCATCAAGTTTCGTCCTTTGACCAAAAAAATTGCACCGTTGGTCCTTAACTGCGAAACGTTACTTAGTGTTGGTCCCTCACCCTAACTGGTTGGACTAACGGGCGTTAAGCTTTCTTAAGTGGAGGGTATATTTGTCATTTCACACTTCAATCATCACCACCTACCACCACTTATCTACTGTCTTCTTCCATTCTCTCTCCAAACAAACACTCACACTCTTTCTGCTTCTCTCTCCTAATAAACACCAACTCACCCTCATTCTCTGCTTCTCTCTCCCACCAAACACCCATTGTTCTCTCTTCAAAAAATAAAAAACATCATCTCATTCTCTCTTATCTTCATCTCTATCATTTACATCATCCCATTCTCTCTTATCTTCATCTCTTAAATGAAAAAGAAAAAATATGTGGCCACATTTATACCACTATCCCCATTAAACACATTCATATTATCACACCTACCATTATCATCATCATTCTCATCCAACACATACCATCATCCTCATTCTCATCCAACGCATTAAACTTTCAATCTTTGCAAATATTCAAGCTTTTAGCTAAATCCATTTGCGGGGTTTACGACAAATTAATATAAAACCCATCTATAAAAAGTTTCAAGCATTTATTAAATTCATTTGGGTCTTCCAGATCTTGAATGTGTATGTTTAATTGTGTTCATATATGAAGTTCACAACAAGCAAGGGATGTATATACTTATTTTCCTTGGATATGAAAATCAATCGGTCAACCTTTTGTTGACTAAATTCCAACCAGAAAATCAATCCGTTTGGAAGTTGTTTTTCGATGATTGAATCTAAACACAAAGTAGCACCAAAATCCGATTAATATGTGGTTCGACTTTCTTTTACCGGTGAGGAAAACGACGGAAGATTCTTCGGTATTTTCTTCAAAGATGTTGGTATGAACTATGAAAGTTTTAAGTGATGGACTGATGGTTTATGAAGATGGATATTTTGTTGTTATTTCTCATTTTAAGGTTTGATTTTGATGATGATAGAGGTTTCATTTTTTATGGGTACCAAGATATGAAAATTAGATGAAATGTGAACGGAAACTAGATAAAAAGATCTGATTGAAAAATTAGCCGGAAACAGTGATTTTGTGAGGGTTGGGCATCACATTGGAGATTTTGAGTGTATTTATAATGTATAAACAAGATGGGTATTAAAAGGGCATTTTGAATAAAAAATGATATGAAGAAAGATGATGGTGGGTGTCGGTGGTTTCCAGAAAAAAAAAATGAAGAAGATAGATGTAAATATTTTGTTGATGATGTTTTCAATTTTTTGTTTGTATGAAAATATATTGTATGGTTTTTTATTTATGTGATTTAGTTTATTTTTTTCTTTTTTAATTATGTTGTTTGCAAAGTGGTCGGAAAAATAGTCAAAACTGGATGAAATGTTGGTGGAGATAAGTGGGGAAGATGAAGTAGAGAGAGAAATGGTAGAAAGACGAAAATACCCTTACATATGTAGACTTAACGATCGTTAGTCTGTCTCATTAAAGTAAAGGACTAACGGTAGATAACGTTTCGCAGTTAAGGACCAACGGTGCAATTTTTTGGTCAAAGGACGATACTTGATGGTCAACGTATACCACAAGGACGAATGATGTAGTTTACTCTATTTTTAATGTGGTGTTTTGGCAGTGTTCTTAGTGGGGTTTTTAAACTCACGGGAGGTGTAGTGCAAGTGTGTAACAGTCCATAAAGTAACATTGTTTGGGTTTATTTCCAAAATAGAAATTTTACAGTATTTGAACTAAGACTTAAATTTAGACTTTCTTGTAGGAAGAACGATAATATATTGCCTAGACTCAAACAAATAGTCCTTGCTGAATTGAACAACAAAGTGTTTTGGTTGTCTGTTTGATTATCCTGCTTGCTTTGGTAGGTTTGGATTGAAATTTTGAAAACATCTTTATTGAAGGTTTAACGACTAGCAAAATTTGCAACATTCATTATACTTTTAATACCTTTTGCTGATAGAACTAAATGGAATGACCAAAATTCTAGTTCAATAATAGATTGGTGTATATATATGTTTCTAAATAGGGTTTGTCGCTTAACAATTATGTGTCCATTTGGATGATTTGATGTGTTTTAACATATGTGTCTAAGGATCCTCCAAATTTGATCTTATAACTCATGATTATAACTTTTGTTATTATGAATTAATTACTGTCTGTTCATCACATTATATCACTATTCAGGTCTATCACCCAAATCAAACATACAGGGGGAGTACTAGAACTCAGCTAGCAACATTTTTGAATTTTTCAAATGCTTAATCTGACTTGCCTTGCAGTTTTCGACTTTTAGCTGCTTTTACAACCAAACATGTTACTAATCACATTTTAAAAATATTTTTGGTTCGGTTTTCTAGTAATTGATATAGTAGTAAAAACTAATTGGCACAAACAATATTCCAGCTAAATAAAAGATTATACATACAATTTTTATCCACTCATAATATCATCGCTATTCATAATTGACATCAAATTGGCAGGATGCAGGTATATGAGTGAATTCTTATTTTATTTAGTAGTAGTATCAAACTGACTAGTTCTACTTTGTGTGGTTTTAAACTTTTAATGCTAATAAGGTGGATGCGAGTTTGGTGATAGGCTTGACTTATGACATGTTGATTTTTGTTGGAATCACTCCTAAACCATAATCAAGTGTTAGTAATTACTCGTAATATGTAATAGTTAGCTTTATTATGGTCTTTATGTTTGTAATTAGCCTTAGGCTTGTGTAGAAGGCCCATGAGCCTAGGCCTTAGTCCATTAAAGAAAGGATGGAAACTAGGATTGTTGCTTTAGCTTTCCTCCTATAAATACCTTATGTAAACCCTCACTTGCGGGTTGGTTGTTCAAGTTATTTTTCTCTCATACACTCTACGCCTAAACCGTCTTTTATATCGTATGTGTGTGTGTGATTCTTGTTCAATCGCCTTATCTCTTTCTATATTACTTGTGTTTGTAAAACTAGTGACATAACAGTGGTATTAATCGCCTAATAGTTGAGTGAACGTATTGTTTGAAGTGAGTTTTGGTCTCACGCTTAACTTGCGTATCCATAACTTTGGCTTGATCAAAACGTATTTTTACACTTTTAATCCAAGATTCTTGTCCTTTCAACGTTATAAGGTGTTAAACTTACTGCTTTTGGCAAAAGTTTCGAACTTTGTGTAGATCATCGTTTTCATCTAGTTTTGTATGAAGGTTTTATCCTACGCAGAATCGCTTTTAAGAGTTTTGGTTCATCAAGTTTCACACTTTTGTGTCTTTTGGTGTTATTGAAGCTATTTCATCACACAAAACCGGTTTAGAAACAACTTTGAGCATAATCATATTTACGAGTAATCCCACGCGTAGCAAAACCCTAAAACTACGCTAAGATTATCCTTGGTTTGATCTTCGTTTTTGTGGTTTACTCCGTGTTTTCTTGCTTGGATAAGCCCGAAAATACGTCGACTTTGGATATCTTTTGTACTTGTGGTAGTGTAAAAGATCATTTGGGCAAACCCAAACTTACGCATAAGCATAAAGCTTCGCGTAGAAATCCCACGATAAGATTCATCTTACGCCTAAGCATAGTCTTACGCATAAGATAATCCTCGCCTAACTTTCTACGCATAACTTTGTGTCTACGATAACTTTAGCGCCTTTTCCCTACTTCACGCCAGATAAAACCACGCTAACTCTATTTGTTAGCGTAACTTTGGTGTTTTTACGCATAAGTGCTACTTGGTATATTGTGATTTCTACGCCTAAGGATACTTCATCAACAAAGGTTCATTCGACTACAAAGATCCATCAACACAAGTTATAAAAAAAAAAAAAAAAAAAAAAAAAATTGGTCAAAAATTCAAATTTTTGGCCCAATTAAATTTTTCGGGTAAAATTTGGCGTCAAAATTGTCATAACTCAAAATTTTCTTACAACCTTAGAATTGAATTTTGTAGTGAATTTCAAATTTTGAGAGTCAAAATTTTCAAAATTTTTTTTAGGAAATTGAAATTCACTATATCGACCTCTCAGGTGCTATATCGACTTCAGACCTTTCTTCTCTTTGACTCTTATGTGGGAGTGAAATGGATTCGATCATAAAGATCCATTTGTGGCATTGAAAGAAGGATTCATGGCTATTCAACGGCATTGAAGCGCCGACATCATCAAATTCCCGATATCCCGCAATGCGCAAGGTGAAAGAGTTGATGTACATGAAAGGAATGCTCAAATGGACGTTGAGAATGTTGTGATTATCGCCATCAAGGTAATGCGGACAATGAGGTTGTAGCATTGGAAAAGGGGATGACAACCGCAGATCCGGAGAAGATATCATACTTAACTACGACAACCGAGCCCAACTGTGACGAAGAACAAATGGTTGAGGAAGATATCTTACCCACCTATGACAATCGACACGTAATGTATGGTCGAGGTACACTCATCGTTGATCATTTTCGATCAAGAATGTGACACAACATACCGAGCAACCCGAATTTAGTAATGAAGGAGAGGTTGACCAGTGTGTGCACAATGTCCGAACAACTATCTCATGTCCGAGCCCTTACTTGTTAATAATTCAACCGAATCGTCAAATCAAACTCTTGAATCAAATCATTCTTCTAAAAAGACCATTGCTCGCTTTCATAAAGATTTTTCAAAACTAGAGGCACATTGCATCTCTCTTGAACTTAAACTACAAAACAAATCTTTTTCTTCGAACACAATGGTCAAGATTCAAATGAACAAAGTAATCGTGTGGATACATTAGTAAAAGAAAATGAGCATTTAAAGGCTCAAATTCAAGCAAAGGGCTTGCACATGTTGCTTTACAAAACAAACCGAGAAGATTAACCGACAAGAGTGTGGATACTAATTTTGCAAAACCAACAACCTTGGGAAATCGCTCTAAAACCAATCGAAACCAATCGGTTGTTAGACATCCAACCGCTTTTAAATCCGAACGCTCAAAATCGTCAAAACCAAGGTTTCCTCCCAACTTGTTGAGAATAATCATTTGTCAAAACCAGCCATTCCACATTCGAGCCCAACAATAATGCTTCGCTTTCTATTAAACATGTTTCGTTATACTGCATAAGTGGTCGCTCGCCAATCTAGGATTAGTTCGAACAACGTGTCTAAACCGAGCATTAAACGTAAAAATTCATATGATTCAAATGACGATACAAGAACTATGATCTAGAAAAGGCTAGGAAAGGGCACTACTCCAAAGGATGGAATCTTAGGTTCACGACCTAGTGTATCACCTTCGAGTGTATTCTCGAACACCGCTTGTAGTGGCAAACCAAAACCTAAGTTAACTCAAACAGCTTAGAAATAAACCCGCTGATCTAAACGTAAAATTTCGTAAACCTAATAGGTGGATCAATATAGGACGCAAATTCTTCCCAAAAGAAGTTTCAACATCCCTTAGATCTAACCTTAGATGGATACCAACGGTAGAGTTTTCAACATCGTTGGTCTTAGTGGATTCCTACAGCAAGATATTAAGTAGTTGCACCATAACAAGTGTGAAACCTCTACATCCATCCCCGAGGCGGTGAAAGGAAATCATCAAAATAGCATGTTCGGTGTCAAGAATATAATTGACACTACATCTTTATGTCTCTAACATCCGGAACCCGCCACACTTTGGGATCCATGTTTCTTCTTTCTTGCCCCTTCTATTTTCTATGCAGTATAATAATGAATGGCTCCTATTGCAAAACAAAGATAGGACCCGCTTTCTAACCGTCAAAATATCATGATCCATCACCGCTCCACCATTGTACTTAATCGTCATGAATTGGAATCATTGCTTGCTCCTCCGATTAAAGATTCGCCAAAAGTCGTGCTTCGGATGTATCGAATGTTTCACCGCACAACCGATAATACTCTAATTTCGATACACCAATCTACAACAACAACCGAATCTTCTATAATGAAGATCAAACTGCTCCAACAACAATGTCACATTGATGATCAACATTATGAACAGAGAAGTTATATCGAGTTGACTCTTTCGACATATTTTTGGTTCTTCACACTTGTTTGATCAATTGGACATACATGGTTTCATTGCCTCCTTATACATGGTTTCGTTGTCTTCAATTCATCATCAACATACGTGGTGTATGATTCTCAATCATTGAAAACATCGAGGGGAGAGAGTGTAGGTGGTCATTGCTTCCTTGTTCTTCTACATGCTTCTTTGCGAAAACCCAATGCCTTCTTGAATTCCTTCAATTAGGGGAAGAAATCGACGATCCGTGGCTCAAACGTCTCACTTTGATGTTATCGTCTCAATTTCACGGATGATCTTGTGAAGTTACCCAAATACGTGAGAAGATCTTGTTGATTTCGCATGTTACCCTCGAACGGATCTTCCGCAATTAGTCGATTTTCTTTATGTGGTTTATCGCTCATCTACAAATTCACCGCAAACCGAAACCTTCAAAAGTTAGAGGAAATGTAGACTTCATCAAAGTTTCAAATCGCTAAAGACAGCTTGTCATTTTGGGGAAGTCGATTCAAACTTCTTCAAATGGCTTCGAGTACAACGACTTAGAACCCGGTCACAACCGCTTAAACTTCCTCAACCCCATCATCACCGAACAAAGCCCCCAACTAACTCACAACAAATGGAAAGGTTATTTGCTCATCCTGCTCGGTGACGATATTGATGAACGTGCTCGGTGTATCCATTGCTCACCGCTCAACCCGATAATATTCCTATACCGATACACTGCTACAACAACTATCGTTGAAGATGCACCTACACCAGTTGACTCCAACACAACAGTTGAACACACCGCTTCCAACAATGATGAACCGGTGATGATATTCTCAATGAAGTACCCCACCGCAGATTTTGATCAAAATGTGTTCTTTAACCCGTTGCTAATGAGATCGCTGCACCGATGTCGCAGAATCATCAACAAACCATTTGAATCCTCGAATCCGCACAATGTATACCAACATCAACCTCTACACATCGATGGACAAAAGACCATCCTCTCGGCTAATATTATTGGCAACCCGAATCAACCATTCGTTAAGAGACAACGTCTTCACACGATGGTGAACATTGCATTTATGCACTCACCGTCCGCTAATCGAGCCTAAAAACATTAAAGACGCAATGACAAAAGACAACCGGATTGAATCCATGCAAGAAGAACTCAACCAATTCAAACGTCTTGAAGTATGGGAATCGGTTGAAAGACCATAGGGTCTACGCTATTGGTCTCAAATGGATTTGGAAAACAAATTGGATGTCAAGGAAATGTAATCCGAAACAAGTCACGCCTAGTTGCTAAGGGTTATCGCCGTGAAGAGGAATAGACTTTGAAGAATCCTTTGCTCCGGTTGCTCGCCTTGAGGTCGTTTCGGATATTTCGCGCGTCATGGCTCATATGAACATGACGGTCTTTCGATGGATGTCAAAACTGCGCTTTCAACGGACAACCTGAAGAAACGGTTTATGTCACCAACCCGAACGATTCGTTGATCCGAGTTCCCGAACCATGTCTACAAACCAACAAAGCTCTTTATGGTCTCAAACAAGCCCCTGGGCATGGTACGATAAGCTATCATCTTTCCTCATTGCTACTAATTTCACCAAAGGTTCGGTTGACCCAAATCTTTTATACAATATCACGGGCACATATCTTAATTGTTCAAATTTACGTGGATGACATCATTTTGGGTCTACACATAAAAGTTTTCAATCGCTTTGCAAAACTAATGAAGAAAAATTTTGAAATGTCCATGATGGGTGGACTTACGTTCTTTCTAGGATTGCATGTTCATCAATCACCCCGTGGTATTTTCTTGAGTCGGTCCAAATATGCCCTTGAATTGTTAAACAAGTTTGGAATGAAAACCGTGATACTTATGCCACACCAATGACTCATACCAAGAACCTAGACGCCGATTTACATGGAAATTAGTCGACCCTACCAAATACCAAGTATTATTGGGTCCTCATGTATCTAACACCAGCGCACTGATATTGTCTTTCCGCTTATCTATGCTCCCGTTATCGTCGCGACCAACCGAAACCCACCTCTGTGAGGCTAAAAGAATCCTCCGATACATCAAGGGAACCATTAACTTGGGATCCGTATCCAAGGATTCGGTTTTGAACTAATCGCTTTTGACCGACCACGCAGGATGCTTAGACTCAAGGAAAAGTACTTGAGAGCTCTACAATTTCTTGGTGATAAATTGGTGTCTTGGCAATCAAAGCGAGGATTGTACATCATTGCCATCAACCGAAGCGAATATGTAGCCATGTCCGCGTGTTGTGCTCAAGTCATCCGGATGAGAACACAACTCAAAGACTACGGTTACGTGTTTGATGAATCCCGATGTATCATGACAATCGGAGTGCCATTGCGATCTCGCAACTCGATTCAAAGACTTTCAAATCAAAGCACATCGATCTTCGCTATCATTTCATCAAGGATCACGTGGAGCAGGCACCGCTGAATTATACTTTGGGGTACTGAATACTAATTGGCGATCTACTCACCAAAGCCTTGCCTCCGCTAGGTTTAATGAGTTGGTCCACCGGATTGGTATGAGGTGTTTGACTCAAGAGGAATTGGATGACCTCCTAAAACAGCCTTATAAACCTGTCAAACACCAAAATCTCTTTTGTAAATATTTTCAAAACAAAATACAAAATTATAAAATCTGATAAAACAACAAAATATTCTTCTATCTATATTTCTTTTAACATGGCAAGTACAAATCTTGATCAACACGTTGTTCTATCAAACCTTTCATTATTTTCCGAACAAGTGTTGAGGGGAGAAAGTAAATATTTTCGGTTTCATAAAACCTTGTACTTCCATGTTTTCTAAAATATGTTGTTTCTTCTAAAATGGTGGACATTTTTCTTTATAATTACTCTCCTCGACTCAAATGTTTTAACCATTTCATTATTTCAAAAGTCGAGGGGAGTATCGTGAAGTTTCTTGCCTTACAAATGTTTTGTCTTACCTAAACGGAAGTTAAAGGATCTTGGTTGGAACCTCTTTAAGGTTGAAGGACTGAATGTGTCAACTTGGCTAATTAACAAAATCATTTACTCCTAAACCACCAAGATCAAATGGCCCAAATAAAATCTTCTAAATCCGTTCAAGTTTTTTTCATAATCTATAAGTTCTAAACTGTTTTGATCAAGATGATAAACAAGGATTTCTAAAATTCTTTCAAATCCAACGGTTAAAACTCTTTAAACTCGATTTTGGAAAATTGTTCACCGAACGAACTGGGTGTTCATGCATAAAAGTGTTTGGATTGAAATGAGTTATGTTAAAACCTTTCTCGGTGTCTATTAAACTTGTTTCAATCGTCCAAAACCATCCGTAATCTTAAATTTCACTAATATGATTTCTAGGGTTCTTGCGCTCATTTAGGGTTTGCCTATTCTCGTGATATGTTATTAGGTGGTCAAGAAAGTGTTAGAATAAGTATACATGCATGTTTTGAACCTTTAAATTAGCCCAGAAACAACTAAACTGTAAGAATTAAAGTTTTAGGCTTTTAGGGTTCATATCCCATGAATCTTCTGATTCTGTGGTAGAAATGTGTTATATCTTGTTCCATTGCACCCATATGACATCTAGGACTCTCCGTAAACATTCTTGTTTGATTTGTGTAGCTATATCTCTTACGCGTAGATTAAGGGTTTAGGGTTTAAGTAATTTTACGCCTAAGTCTTTTCAGTGTATCCGATATGTTCTTATGCTTGTTTTGTGATCTAAAAGATGTTTGGAGTTAATCGCAATCAAGTTTTCATGTTTATATTTAACAGTTAATTATTCGTAATGTCGAATCTTTAGGTGTTCAAACCGTTCGCTTAAGGAATACTTTATGCGTAAAGGTTATGCTTAAGAGAAATCTTACGCGTAGCTCTTACGCATAAGGGGTCTACAAAGGATTACGTGTATCTTGGAAAGATATTCAGAACAAAGCTTGTTACGATAAGCTTTACTCTTACGAGTAAATTGTACGCGTAACATCTAGCTTATCCCTCACGCCGTAAGCTTAAAGCCTTTGAACTTGTATTACGCGTGAAGAAACTCTTACGCCTAAGCTTGGTCTTACGCTTTAGTTTACTCCTACGCATAAGCTCCTTTCTTACGATAAGGATCCTTGTTACACATAACCCATTGTTCACTACATTTTGGCCCGTTACGCATATGCTACTTGTTAAATGTTACGATAGGTCACAAATATCCGATGTTTCATATAAGCTTACAAAAGTTAATATGTTGTGTGTTAAGTGAATTATTGGTCTTTGAAATTTCAAAATTAACATGTCCAAGTAACTTATCACATCAACTTCATACATTTGGACTAATGTGACTTAGGACTTGTAACTAACATAAACATGTTACCATCATACAAGTAATTAGATAATAAATCGACTAGAACAAACACATTGTGTTTCCATATGTCCGTCTCTTTGTCTAATGACTTCGGATCACAAAATGGTCAGCAAATCAAGCAATCATCAATGCCCCAAACAGAGCTCTTGATGGCAAACACATTCCCGCATGGATACGACAAAACAATTGGCAAGAACAATCTCCGTGTCATCTTCAACAACTTCATATGCTCATAATCATCTTGCAGAATCTGTGAACATCCTTCCGCAACATCCATTCAAACTCATGCTCAATGAGTAAGTTCAATGGATGAGGTAATACAAGGATGAAATACCATGCTCCAATCTTTTCTCGGTTAATCAACCCGTGGGGCGGGGAGGGTCAAGTAGTAGTCCTCCACTTATGGAAGATCCATTGCAACATCTCTTACCCCATCCGATCCGTTAATCAACCCGGTAAGGATCGTGGTGTCATTGTCACTACAACTGTTGAAATAAAACAACCACAACAACAACTTAAACAAACCGCAAGAAGAAAAGCATGGTGAAGATGTGGAAATATATGACAAAGGAGATTACGATCATGATAAGGATGAAAGAGTCACCGATGATGATAATTTGGTGGTCAAGAGGAAATGATTCAAAAGAGGCAAAAGAAGTCGCTAGAGCGAGGAGGAAAAGTTTAAGAATGAATCGACAACCACATTGTTGACAATCCAATACACAAACCTCAACGGTCTTCCGAACCACCTATCGACACTTCCACCAAGCCCAAATCATCATCTCAATCATCACCTCCATCCACATAAGAAACACCTATGTCAACAATGAATCAAAGATGGCAACTCCATCCAATGATTCGACAAATGGTTAAGCAGTTATCACCACTACACAACAAGCTACACACCCACCATCATCATCGATCAACCAAGGATTCATAAACCACACCACCATTGAGAAAACCGTTGATCACTTTACATACACCGGTGGTGAGGATCACAACATACCGAGCCCCAACCGTAACCTCAACCGAAATTTAAATCAAGTACATTACGGCACTCCTTGTTTTCATACGCTCAAATCAAAGAGCGTGTTGAAGTTCTTCACCTCGTGGTCGAATCTTACCTAAATTCTACACTTCATCGGAATCAATCAAGAACCTCAAGACAAAATCGCTCATAAACAAAAGTTTGGGTTTGTCTACCAAAGTGAAAATCATCATACTTGCTTCATGGCTTTCGATGAAATTCACTAAGTTATATGACGCCACCCAGAGATGGTTCGAGATGGATTGGTATATCGATTGAAGGACATTGAGTTGGGTATAATTCGACGAAGAGACGGAATTCAAAGGATCGCAAGGATGTTCGTTGGTTTATCACTAGGATTGATGAATGTTTGATTCATCGGGATCGATGCAACGGTTGTAGAGCTATGTGGGAGGATAACCAAACTTTTCGATTCGACTTTCCAACGTCCCCGTAAAGTAGTCGATCGCCTATAATCATTGGGTACTCTCTTGATTGTGATTTTGTTTGTTTGATTATGACCATGGCTTGTGCACATAACAAAGGTACAACCCGTAATTGTCAAGAAAGGACCCCTAGTGGTACGCCTGCCACAATCCTTACAAAAGGAGCGAAGCTTCTTACTTTTGAGTAAAACCTATCAAACCTTTCATTTTCAAGGTTTTACTCAAAGAACAAGTATTCCTCAGATGTTTTCAAAACCTCAACCGCTTATATCACTTGTTGAGGGGAGTATTTGAATTAAAACTTTGTTCACAAATTGTTCATAGTGGTCATCTTCCCAACACTTCGAAATGGTCATATTTATTTCAACTTTTCAAAATAACATTTTATATGCCATTTTTGAGGGGAGAAAATTATGTGATAAGAAATATGTTGTGTAAATGCAAATGAATCTTTGTGTAATAGACTTAACCAACGAATTGACGGTACTAAACCGTTAGTAACTCGAAAAGACTTATCCTCGACGGGTAATAATTTCAAGCTAGTTCGCTAGTAATGTAAACGTGTCTCGAAAGGACTTGTCCGAGTAGAAAGTACCATTCGAGAAACTCTTTGTAGACATGAACTCGACGGTATGACAACCTTTCGAGGCTTGTCTACACCTTCAAGGTAGTTATTAGAGCTAGTTGTCACCTAAAAGTCGACAATGTAACTCTTTAACTATGCAACGAACCGTGTCTCATGGGGATTGTCTATCTTGAGTTGATCAATTCAAAGTGCGCGCTCTTCCCACACAATGCATATTTCGTCAAAACTCTAAAGCACATGTGGAGGGGAGTATTTATGCAAAATCCTATCTCTCACAAAGGTTCAAACATGATTTTCATTAACAAACCCTTTGAGAGATTCTTCACAACAATGGTTTTAATGGCAACATAGGTTAGTCATGGAGTTATAAGGTGACTAGGTTAGAATAACCATCCTATGATCCGCCAGAGTCGGAGGGATCTACCCAAGGACATCACAAATAGTTAGTACTTAGAAGTCCTTAGGTACGATTATAAAAGGAGAAAATGAGAATCGGAGAAAGAAGGAGTTGAAGAATTAAAAGAAATGCAACGAAAAGGGTGAAAAGAAATAGCCCTCCAAATTATTCAACTTAGGCGACATCGGGTTCAATTCATATACTCTTGGTTGTCACTTAGTGACGCCGGTATTGAAGATTAAAAGTCGTCATGGACCCGGTGGACGCATGCACTAAACCTTCTTAGCCACTCAAGTTTCTCTCAGCGAGCTTGTTTCATTCTCAGGGAACCCTACGTAAACTATTGGCTTTCTCTTGAGATCGGGTATTGAAGCAGAGACCCTCTCCCAGTCTCCGCTCAGAAAACCAAAACGCACTATTGAGTCTAGAGCCACGAGATTCATCAAAAGATCTCTTAGGTACACTTGACATTTTATCACTTGACGTTCAACAATAAGAATTTCGATGGTACATTATCGAGTCCTTCACGCATCTTAGCAATGTCGAGAACATTTATGAGAGGTTCACATCCGTGATCCTCGGTGATTGAATGGAAACTCTGCCGAGGTCAACATCAAGCAAATTTCGACGGCAGTCACTTTGTAACTCCTCGTGGATTACGCGAGTGTGTCTCAAACGGTCTGATCGTGAGGTGATGCTTGGTGTACCTCGACTCATCCGAATCAGAGGTGTACTTGATGCATCGCGTTATCTCACTTGTGGGACTCTAGTTCAGAACGGCCTTTGTAAGAATTAGAGTTGTGTTTTCACACTATGTTGTTAACACTCTCAAGTTCAAACTTGTAAGTGCTGGAATCCGCTTATAACTAACCGTTTGAAATGTTTTACGCTTATGGAAGCTCCGAGCGAGGATGATTGTGCGATTCTTCTCATGCTCATGCCAACATCATTACTAATGGAAGTTCTATCCAAAAGCAACACAAATGATCGTAATGATTCTTCATCAAATCAAAGAATCTACAAAGTCAAAGACTTAAAGAACTTCATCGATTGAACTACAACATCAAAGAGGGTGTGAGCATGTTGAAGAATGACGTGGAGACACTGGAACAATGAAGTCGACTGAGGCGGGACTTGATGCGACAACAACATAACAATAATCAAAGAACAAAGTTAATGATGACGCCAAAGCATAATCGCTCAAGGAAAACTATCTCTACACCGGGAGATTGTTCGAATCGAGGCAATTCTTCTCACAAGAAGAAGAATGTCGAAGACGCCGAGCTACTATTACATCAACGCTTCACCGCTCATCACCAACACTGGGGGAGATTGTTGTAATCACTCCTAAACCATAATCAAGTGTTAGTAATTAATATGTAATAGTTAGCTTTATTATGGTCTTTATGTTTGTAATTAGCCTTAGGCTTGTGTAGAAGGCCCATGAGCCTAGGCCTTAGTCCATTAAAGAAAGGATGGAAACTAGGAGTGTTGCCCTAGCTTTCCTCCTATAAATACCTTATGTAAACCCTCACTTGAGGGTTGGTTGTTCAAGTTATTTTTCTCTCATACACTCTACGCCTAAACCGTCTTTTATATCGTGTGTGTGTGTGTGTGTGTGTGATTCTTGTTCAATCGCCTTATCTCTTTCTATATTACTTGTGTTTGTAAAACTAGTGACCTAACAATTTTACAACATTTGGTTAGCTCATGTCTTTCTTTTAAGGCTACCACAATAGTCACCAAACTTGACATCTTCACGTCAGTGTTATATCGCATTCAAAACACTATCAAACCACATGCTTTTAGATGCTACAGCCACTACTAACTAAAAAATATAAAAATAAGTCACTTTATACAACATACCCTAAAATATAACCGCACACACTTAGGGCCCGTTTGCTTTGTGAGAAAAAGGTGGGTTTGGGTTAACATAATGAAAATTAATTGTTTGGTTCAGGTTTTATGATTTGGGATTAGGATGGTTTTCCAAATATTAGGGATAAATATAAGATTGGTGAATTGATATGTGTTATAACAAAGTGGACCCTATCACATTTGTATGTCTATTTCTCTCCTCTTACTTATTACAAAAATTATTTATAAATCATATTTTAAAATATAAAACTACTTTAAATATTTTTCTCTCTCCTAAATTAACAAAAAAAAAAAAATAATAAAAAATCAAATCTTAATACAAATTTGAATTCAAATCCAAATCATAATCCTAAACCCACATATAAACCAAACGGACCCTTATAAACCAAAATAATAATAATAACACCTTACTTTTCTTCCATTTTCTTTGGATTCCGTTCTTTGCTTAAGACCACAAAAAGGCGAAAATGCAACCACCGTCGCATTGTGCACCCTGCTCAACCTAATGCCTTATTCAACTTATCGCGTATGAACCCAACAAATAATCTGATTGTGGGTTTTTAAACTCAAAAGTTGGAAGGGACTTTTGTTCAACAACGTCACTTTAGGACCTGTAAATATGTTACCTTACCTAAGAGCAAAACTTATAATCTTACATGTTAGTGTCTATCATGTATTGTAATAATATGTGGCAATCACATATACCCTCATTCAAACTTCAATAATTACGTATATCCTCAAACAAACTTTAAAATAACAAATATACCCATTTTAATATATTAAAATCACGTATTTACCCATTTTTATCTCAGTATCACTATAAACAAATGATGACATGACCATTATACTATTTTCTGTGTGCATATTTAAAATTCAATTAAATAAATCCCACCTATAATTAATGTTTTGACATATTTTCAACCACCATAATGAGTCCATGATGTTATTCAATCTTCTAATTTATCTATCTTTTGTTTTACTTGAACATAATTAAATTTGTTTTTTAGAATCATCAACTATATATGTGGATGCGAGTTTTGTATTTAGTAGTAGTATCAAACTGAGTAGATATACTTTGTGTTGTTTTAATCATAGTTGTCAGGATCCTGATCCTGATCTTAGGATCTTACGATTTTACGATACTGCAAAGCCAAAACGATCTGGATCCTACATAGGATCTTTGCAAGCTTAAGATCTTATAGGATCCCGATCTTGACCATACGATCTTAAGATCCGATCTTGCTTTTCTTGGATTACAAACTAAAAACCTACAAATATATGAGTTGTTTTTTTGTAGAATTCAAAAAACAACAAGTTAATCTTTTTTAAACATTTCATAATCATAATTTAGGACAACATTTCTATGAACCATTCATAGTATTTTGTGTTTATAATGTATAATAATTTGTAGATTTGTATGATATTACAAAAACTATTAAGAAATAACATTGGTGTAGGATCTTAAGATCCCGATCCGATCTTACGATCACGATCTTGCAAAGATGAAAACGATCCTGGGTAGGATCCCGATCTTGACAACCTTGGTTTTAATGCTAATAAGGTGGATGAGAGTTTGGTGACATGCTTGACTTATGACTTGTTGATTTTACAACATTTGGTTAGCTCATGTTTATCTTCTAAGGCTGACCCTATCTCTATAGTCATCAAACCCAACACCTACATGTCAACGTTAGATCATAATTCAACACACTAGCAAACCACCTCCTTTTAGCTATTATGGTCACCATCAAACAAAACATAAAACACACATACACTTATAAACCAAAAATATAATAATAATAATAATAATAATAATAATAATAATAATAATAATAATAATAATAATAATAATAATAATAATCCTATGAGTTTTTGTAAATCCTATGAGTTTTTAATAAAAGTGTTGGTTTATAATAATAATAATATCACCACGCTTTCCTTCCACTTTCCTTGGATTCCGTTTGGTGCTGAGACCACCAAAGGGACAAAACGCAACCACCACGTTTGATGGTTCACCCTACTATAGGCTTTGCGGCGTGGTTATGCTAGGTGGTGGTGGTTCGCGTGTTACCATAATACACATCCTAATGCCTTACTCAACTTATCAACATATGAACCCAACAAATAATCCGATCGTGGGTTTTTAAACTCAAAAGTTGAAAGGGACTTTGTTCATCAACGTCACTTTAGGACCCGAGTACCAAAACTTATAATTTAACATATTAGTGTCTATCATGTATTGTACTCCTCGTCCTTAAATAAATTTTAAAATCTTTTCTTTCAACTTGAACCTTAGATTATTTATTTGTCTATGTAATATTTGATGAAAATTATCTGAATGAAAAACATTTAAAACCCAATCTAATCATATATTTTGCATCAAATATTACATAACACAAATAAAATAAAATAATGTCAAAGTTAAAAGAATACTTTAAAATTAATAGTGAACACTTATTTAATGATTGAGACGGAGTAATAATATAGGCAATACATATATCCTTGTCTAAATTTCAATAATTACGTATATCCCCAAACAAAATTTAAAATAAAAGTTCTACTCATTTTAATCAACTAAAATCACATATTTACTTATTTTTATCTACTATCTTCGTATCAAAATTATAGTCCATATTTTCTTTTGGGATGTCTCAAAATAATTGTCTAATTTTCTTTTTAAGTAAAAACTAGAGAATTTAGTTAAGGAAAATTCTATTTGAGTGTTAAAAAGTAAAGTGACCCCATTTTATTAAACTATGTGATTTTTGTCTCATTCTGATAATTTTAGACGGAAGAAGTATATCATTGTCAATAAGTTATGACATGACCATCATAACCTTTGTTTTCTTTGCAGATCTTTAAAACTCAATGAAATAAATCCCACCCATATTGAATGTTTCGACATATTTTCGTACCACCATAATGAGTCCATGACGCTATTCAATCTTTAAATTTATCCATCTATTGTTTTACTTGAACACAATTAAATTTGTTTTCTAAAATCATCAACTGTATGCGCATGAGACAAGTTTGTAAGAAACATAATTCATTAAAGTTAAAATTAATATTCGACATAAAATATATATACACAACATAAAAAGTACAATCAGTTACGTTTGAATTAAAATTGTTTCTCTCTTGATAAGAAACATCAACGACCGTTGAGATTAGTTGCACTAAGAAAGGTACTATTGTAACACCCCCCATGTTTCATGCATGATTCACATGGTTCGATGCAATGATCTAAGCGATGAAGGTTGCATGTGTTGAAGTAGGGTAAATTTCCAGCATATCTCTTCTTGTCACCTGGTCGAGTAGCATAGACCCTAATCACTTCTTGTTGTTTGTTTGGCTGCTGATAATGATTATCTACTTGGTTGTCTTCCCACTTCCTTTTGTTGTTTCTGATTGTTGTTGTTACATAGCAGTTCCAGCTCGTACAACCTGGTCCATGAGGTTTACTTGACTTGGGATCGAATGAAGTCACGTTTCCTTGTATGTTGGGTGGGAGTCACTAATTCTTGGAAGCGACGATTGTAGGTTGTAATATCAACTCCTTTAACAACCAAGTTCCAAAGTTACGCCTCCAATTTTGCACTTCATGCATGGGACAATACTTCTGATCGTCAACGCCTTTAAATCGATCAAGTGGTCTTGTAGGCATCTTCAATACCGATAGGTCGAGCAAATGCATTCCACCAAGATAAGGCATTGTCAAGAAGAGTGGTTGTAGCACATTGGACTTTATCATTTTCAAGACATTTGGTGATGAGAACACCACTTATGTTCTCTCGAACCATCGATTCAAACCGACCGCTCCTTTTGTTCCCTTGAAGAAGTTGGGTTTACAGCTCATGAAGTCTTTATAAGAACATTCCGAGCCTAAGGCATTGCATTATCCCCGAGGCACCCCAATAGCTCCAGCTCTTGCAGCTTCAACATTAACAAATGATGCGACCCACTCGATCATCGATCATTCGCTCAATAGCGTAATTTCTCATTCTCCTTATTTCCTTCTTGGCGACATGATTCTATCACCATAAGAAAAGAAGAGTGAGGCGTGAAAAGACATATTTCTAGGTGATGGGTTACGAGGCAACCTCGAGTGTTCCAAAAGTATGAGACGGGGCATCTTGATACCGATAGTCGAGCAAATGCATTCCACCAAGATAAGGCATTGTCAAGAAGAGTGGTTGTAGCACATTGGACTTAATCATTTTCAAAGACATTTAGTGATGAGAACACCACTTATGTTCTCTCGAACCATCGATTTAGATTGACCGCTCCTTTTGTTCCCTCAAGAAGTTGGGTTTACAGCTCATGAAGTCTTTATAAGAACATCCTCGAGCCTAAGGTATTGCATTATCCCCTGAGGCACCCCCAACAGCTCCAGCAGCTCTTGCAGCTTCAACATTAGCAAATGATGCAGCCACTCGATCATCGATCATTCGTTCAATAGCAGAATTTCTCATTCTCCTTATTTCCCTTCTTGGCGACATGATTCTATCACCATAAGAAAAGAAGAGTGAGACGTAGAAAAGACATATTTCTAGGTGATGGGTTACAAGGCAACGCGAGTGTTCCAAAAGTATGAGACGGATATTCCAACTCGTCTTCTGGAGACATTTAGTAGAAAAATCGGGGAATTGGACGGTATAATCGCTTTTATGTAAATGATACTATATAGCGTTATGAGTGTCTTTTTTAAAAAGTAAAATTTCAATTTATAAAGTATAATTTCAATTTATAAATTAAAATTTCCAATTTAATCGCTATAAAATTTCAGCATTCTTTTTAATAAGGGTATTGAGTGTCTTTTTTAAATGCTCCATATCGATTGATTTTTGATCTTGACCTTATTCAAATATATTATCCTGTACGAGAAGTATGTATTATTGTGAAAATATACAAGCGGATTAAGGCTCACGAATTTTCTAAGTTGGTTATTTCGATACATGAGCTTGATCTTGACACTCACGAATAATATATTTGAGAATTTTTTCAAACCATAACCAACCACACTCACATACCAAATCGTACCTTAATCTTGACACTCATCCAAGACTCGCTTAACAGATGATGCCCATATAGCCTGTGCACCAAGTTGTCTCGTCTTGACAAAAACTAAACCCATTTTAACTTTTCATGCTTAAAATTGAAACTGTAGAGTTTGACACAATATTGACTACCAACTCAAATTTCATATTTGGGCTTTTACAAAACCATGCAAATTTAGGCCCATATGGTATTTGGACTCTTGGATGTTTACACCTTTAGGGTTAGGGTTATGAAATGAATGCTATATATTCTTCACCCTATAACCTTTCTTTCTATCATCTTCTTCAACCTTAAATCCAGTTCTCTATTTTTTTCTCTCTAGAATTTCTCACTAATATATTAGTTTTGTAGTTTATACCTTTTTGTTAGCATAGGTATATATTAAAAACGCCAATTTGTAGAGCAAGGACGCCTAAAAAATGTGACGAAACTTGCATTGAAGGTTGGCTAAATCAAAACAACATCCAGCGATTCTCCGTGCCTATCAAACTTTAATTTTGAATAAGGCCTCGAACAAATCGCTACATTTTTTTTTTACTACTTAGATGATAACTTTGTGAGATGCGATATATGTAACATGCTATTGTTATTTGATCAATTGAATTAAATTTGAGTTATATATTATCTCTGAATGAGATTTTGTAAGCCAATTTGCAGTGCAAAGACGTTTTTATGAAAAGTGACGAAATTTGCATTGAAGGTTGGCAAAATCAGAAAAACATCTAGTGATTCTCCGTGCATCTCAGATATTTGATACTGAGTCGGCCTCGAACAAATCGCAACATTTATTTAAAGTTTAACACTATGTTGAGTTCTAATGTTGATAAGTTGGACGCGACTTTAGTTGACAGTCGTTACTTACGACTTGTTGATGTTACAACATTTCCTAGGTCATGTCTATCATCTAAAACCGCATCCAACTTACGATTTGTTGATGTTACAACATTTCCTAAGTCTCACTATTAGGTTCAAATATTTAAATGAAATCTTTAGATTGATAGTAGACAAGATTGAGTGGTATTTGTTTTAATTTCTCTCATCATTTATTTCAAACTTATGCTAAATCCAATATTTAATCTAAAAACAAGCCTTAACTTTACATATCTGTTATTTTGGTAAAAAATAACGAATGATCTGGTGGGGTTTTTAAACCGTGGTGTTATGGCAGTGTGCTTGGTGGGGTTTTTAAACTCACCGGATGTTGTGATGCTATTTTGAATCGAGTCACAACATTTATACTCAAACTTTTGTGTGTTGTATACCGTAACATAATTACAACATAATCTGTGCTGTTCATTGACGAAGTTACATCTATCTCGTAGTATAACAATCCATAAATTAATCTGTGTTGATTTGGATGATGCAACATGTTTTAGGGCATGTTGTGACTCGTATCACAAATATATCACTGGTGAGTATTGCAACTCACCTCGCAATATTTTTGAATTTGATACTTCTTCAGAATACATATACGCCAAATGAAGACTAGCTTGAACTAAAATTTTAAACTAACAAGTCATGTTTAATTTCACTTGCATAGCAGTCTTCGAACTTTAGCAGATGAATAATTGCTTGTAATCACACTAAAAACAAGGTTTGGTAGCTACTGTTATAACCAATTTATTACCAATCCACTCATAAAATTGGGAGGATGCAAGTACATGAGTGTATCGTTATTGTATTTAGTAGCACTATCAAACTGATTAGTTATACTTTGTGCGGTTTTAATGCTAATAATGTGATGGCGAGTTTGGTGATAGGCTTAACTTATGACTTGTTGATTTTACAACATTTGGTTAGCTCATGTCTATCTTCTAAGGCTGCCACCAAACTCAACGCTTTCATGTCAGCATTATGCAACACACTGTAAAATAAATATCTTTTAGGTCTATGATCACTATCAAACAAAAATATAAAAATAAGCCACTTTGTATAACATACCCATATACCCACACACACACTTAAAAACCAAAATATAAACAGTTAACTACATAAATTGTCCTTGTGGTTTGTCGAGTTTTACGGGTTTTGTCTTTGTGGTTTTTTTGGCCTGGTCATGTCTTTGTGCTATGCAAAAATTGCAGGTATTGTCCAATTTGCTAACGACGTTTAAACGATCGTTAAGAAGGGACTAACGTGATATAGGTGCATAACGTGAGGGCATAAGATTGTAACTTTTGTTTTCCCTCTCAAAACTCAAACCACAAGGACGATTTATGTAAGTTACTTTTTTTTAAATAATTTTTTTTATACGTTTTAGTACGTTTTTATACAAATTTTGTGCGTCTTTATACATTTTCGTCCGTTTTTTACGTTTTTATAAGTTTTTATACGTTTTATCCGTTTAATACCTTTTTGTACGTTTTTACGTTTTGTACAATTTTATGCGTTTTATCGTTCATTCGTTTTTATACGTTTTCATCCGTTTGTACATTTTCGTACATTTTAATACGCTTGTTTTCATCCGTTTATACGTTTTGGACGTTATAAAAGAGTAAATTACAATATTACGGTTTTATTTTTTTAAAGAGTAAATTACATAAATCGTCCTTGTGGTTTGTATTTTGAGAGGAAAACAAAATTACAATCTTATGCCCTCACGTTATACATGTATATCACGTTAGTCCTTTTTAATGACCGTTTAAACGTCGTTAGTAAATTGGACAAGACCCGTAATTTTTGCATACCATAAGGCCATGACCATGAAGAAAGCGAAGAGACAAAACTTGTAAACCCGACAAACCACAAGGACGATTTATGTAATTAACTCTAATAATAATAACATATCCACTTTCCTTGAATTACATTGCGGTCTTTGCGAACACCAAAAAGGACAAAAATGCACCACCGGCGCGGTGGTGTACCCATATTATAGGGTTCATGCGTGGTTACGCTAAGCGTTGGCGGTTCGCGTTACCATAATACTCAACCTAATGCCTTATTCAACATATCAACATACTGAACCCAACAAATAATCCGATTGTGGGTTTTTAAACTCACAAGCTAGAAGGGACTTTTGTTCATCAACGTCACTTTACGACATGTTGTAAATATATTACGTTACTTAAGTAGAAAAACTTATAAGACTACACAGAGTGGTGGGTGACCCCTCACAACAAAAACCCACCTCACTCGCCACCGCCATTCCCTTTGTCCATCTCCACGCGTGAGATATAAGAAAAAAAAGGAGATAGAGGTGACCGACAGAGGTGACTGGGCCACCTCTTGGTTCTTGTGCATAAAGTGGTTATTTTATTGTTTTTTATTTGGTTTGTGAGTATGTGTGAGGTATATTTGTATAAAGTGGGTATTTTAATTAAAGGTGAAGGATTTGGTGTGACAACTACGAGTGAAAGGTTAATGGGAGTGAGAGGAGATAAAAAGCCGATGTGGCGATATGAAAGGTAAATGAGTGTGACCAGTTCTTCTAGTCTCATCTCACATGTTATTGTCTATCATGTATTGTGATAATATGAGGCAATTAGATATATCCTCATCTAAACTTCAATAATTACGTATATCCCCAAACAAACTTTAAAATAACAAATACACCCATTTTAATCGACTAAAAACACATATTTACCCATTTTATCTATATCATTATAGCGGAAAGTTCAATTTAAAACCAAAATTTATTAAAGACTCAATGAACCAATACTAGTCATCTAGTTTATTCATCAAAAAAAAAAAAAAAAAAAAAAAACTCACTTTCATCTTTTAAAAATATATATTGAATATCTCACAAACCGTTAATCGTTACATAAAAGCGAATCGATGCCATCGCGACGAAAATTAATTCATCTTTCTATAGAGGCATTTACATATCTTTTAACGAACTTTTCTCGATTTGTTTTCCGGTTCGTCTGAAAAATCACATGTAATTTATGAAATCACATGTGATTTGTGATCTAAAACACATGTGATTTTTCCGAAAAAATTGAAAAAAGTTAGGTCGAAAGTATATCAAGTCTTCGTCTACTAAAAGATAAAATAATACTCGTCGCGATGATGTATTTTCTTTCACTTGGCGATTCTACAGTTTGCAAGATATTTTATTTTTAAAAAGAATTGAAAATTGGTTTTTTATTTTGATGAAAAATAAGTGTCTAGATTGATTCATTTGTCTTTAGACCTTTCTTTGCACATTAAACTCATTGAAATAAATCCCACCCATATTTAATGTTTCGACATATTTTCAGCCACCATATTGAGTCTAGGACGCTATTCAATCTTCAAATTTATCCATCTTTTGTTTTACTTGAACATAATTAAATTTGTTTTTAGAATCATAAACTGTATAGGTATTAGACTAGTTTGTAAGAAACATAATTCATTAAAGTTAAAATTAATATTCGACATACAAAAAATATATATACAACATTACAATCAATTACGTTTGAATTAAAATTGTTTCTCTCTTGATAAAAACTATTAGATTTTGAATTTTAATCTTTGATTGGAGATATTTGTAATTATTAGTGTTATATTGAGGATATATGTAATTCTCCTAATATAATCACAAACGTCGAGAAAAGTTACCCGCAACTCCTTTGAGGGCATGGTGCAATGGTAGCACCCTCGTTATTGCTTTTTGTTCCCTATAGGGCTATGTGACTGTGTCCTTCATGTTACAGACACCATTGCCATGTGCACAACATAAGTTATCGTTTTTATTCTTTTAATGTAAAGTGAAGTGAGTGAGGTTTTTGGTTGAGTGTTATAACTATGTTATTAGGGCAAATGTTTATTCTATCGCGTGTTATAGCAATCAAGGACCGAGCCACATTAGTTGTTGGGTTGGCCAAAGCCAACCTTAACATTTTTGAGGTTTAATAGAATATTTGAATTAATAATTTGAAATATATGATCAAAAATTATGTATTGAGCTCTCTTTCGCACACAATGTCATATTTTTTTATGTATAGTTTATCAGTTGGGTTAACAATTATTTATGAATAAAATCTAAAGTAAATTTTATGGATTTCAATTTTATTTTAGCATTTCGCACTTTACACTTATTAATGTGTATCTTTTTTCCGGCCCACCCGAAAATAATACCCTAGCTCCATCACTGATAGCAATATTATATGATAAAAGCTAACATAACAGGTTGTATACATATGAGTTATATTTGTATACATATAAGTCTATAACATGTATTGCACCTAGGTATCTTAGAGTGTAACGTGCAATGGTGGCTTTAGGGGTGTTATCCAAACTGCACATCCATTTTTTACCTTATAACATTCATGTAACACAAAACCAAAAAACACCCTTAATAATTATAACACAATTAAGTAGCAAGTTATGGGTACACGAGACTTACAACTTTTGTCTAATTAACATTTGAAAAAAAAACCACACACACACACACACACACAATTACGACCATAATTCTATTGGTGAAGCGTCTATAACACGGAGGGGCGGTACAACTGCAACTAGGGGTGGAAATAAGCAGAACCAAGCTTGCCAGAGCTCGAGGTCCGCTCGTAGTATATTATGTATGCTCGGGCTTAGCTCGTTTTTACGATGTGACAATGAAAAATTAAAGTTTGGCTTGTAGTATATCTAATTTGAGCTAATTACTTAGCTTGTTATTGTGCTCGTTAATAGTCTCGCCTATAATACAAATGTAACATATTATATAGGGTTAATATTTAAAATAACATAGTGTCGTTTAGGCTCACGAGTGAATCTAGTTTTGTATATATAGCTCGGGATCGAGCTCGACTAATAAATGAGCGCAACTTAGGCTCGAGTTCAAACTCAAGCTCGTCGAGCTTTCTCACAGTCCGAACCCGACCTTTTAACAAGCGGTTCAACTCATTCCACTCCTAGGTGCAACCCTAACGGCGAGTATGTATAAATGATCAAGAGCACACAACAACTATCAAATACACCCGACCAACCACCCATTGGTGTATCTTTATTAATAACAATGCAATAAGATAAGTCCCCAAACGGATGTTTACCAATGCGAATACAAAGAAAATCACACCGATCTCTTCTAGGAAGACACCAATTATCTCACCACAAAAGATCTCTCAACACTCGGACTAAACAAGATCAAAGAGATTGATCTTGATACAAAGAACTACAAGATACTAAGACGATATCAAGGCGATATCAAATACGAACTTATAAGCGTGTGAAACTTAGAGAGAATAAACCGGACAAATAATAGAGAATAAACTTAGAATGAGAACTTAAATACTCAAACACATTTCACTTTAGCCCCTGGACTTCTCTTTTCTATACTTCTGGCACAAACTTCATTTAGACTTTGAAACTTGACAACTTTGGTCCTCCATATTATTCAACACCCCTCCTCAAGTTGATAAGTCTTCACCTTGTAAGCTGCTTTCATCTTTCACCTGACTGCTACTCTTATCACTATTGGTAACACCTGCAAACAAATCAAACATACCAAGACATTTGCAAAACAAAGTATGTTGTCTTTGACCAAGACACTTAGTAAAATGTCGCCACTTGCATATATGTATGAATCTTAACAATTTTGATTACTCCAGTGAAACTTTTATCTAACCAAATGCACATCTAACTCAAAATGCTTAGTTTTTCATGAAAAGCGAGTTAGTTTCAATCAATTGCAACACTATTGTCACGAGAATATATCAATAGTTAACAACTCTTTAAGACCAAGGCGTACAGCAGTTACTCAACCATATTACTTCACATGTAGTAGAAGCCATGGTTACGTACTAAATTTCGGTGAGCTTCAGATAAGGTAGCATGTTTCTTACTTTTCCATGAGATAAGAGAATTACCCAAGAATACACAAAAACCGATGTGAATTCCTTGTTAAAGGACACTTAGCCCAATCGTAGTCGAATAAGCTTTAAGCTTAAGGTTAGACTCTTTATCAAATGTAACACGAAACACGGAGACCCTTTCAAATATTTCAAAACTCTCAAAGCAGCCTTAAGACGAGATTGTAAAGGTTTATGCATGTGTTGACTTAAACAATGAACATCATAACTAATATCAGGTCTAGTATTGGTTAAGTATATTAACTTACCAACCAGCTTTTGATAGTTATTCACATTGTTCAACACTTTATCTTTTATGGTTTCAATACAACTCAGAACATAATTCTCAGGCAAGGGTGTATCTACAGGTTTAGCAGCAAGCAATCCATATTCATGTAATAACTTCATACAATACTTTCTTTGTGTCATACAAATACCATTATCATTTTTCAACACTTCAATACCAAGAAAATATTTCAACTCTCCCAATCCTTAATCATGAACTTAGAACTCAAAACTTTTTAAAGTTATTGATTTCAACTTCATCATTACCAGTGATAACAATATCATCAACATATACAAGCAAAGCTACAAACACAGAACCTTTTTGTTTAACAAACAAAGAATAATCCAGTTTACTTTGCTCAAAACCATGCTCAACCAGAGCATTAGTGAGTTTAGCATTCCATTGTCTAGGGGCTTGCTTAAGTCCATATAAAGATTTATTAAGTTTGCACACTTTAGAATCATCACCACCATTAAAGCCTTTAGGTAATTGCATATAGACATCTTCATCAAGATCACCATATAAAAAGGCATTATTAACATCTAAGCGATATAAAGGCCAATTTTACTAACAACAATACTTATCGGACATCCGCGGTTACCATTTTCAACAGGACTAAAGGTTTCATTATAATCAAAACCTTCTCTTTGATTAAAACCCTGGTAACTAATCGACTTTATATCTATCAATTTCACTGTAGACTTATACTTGATTTTCCATATCCACTTATATCCAATAGAATGTCTACCAACGGTAACTCACATTCAATCCGGTATTATTTCTATTTAAAGCTTCAATTTCATTGTTCATAGCCTCGACCAATTAGGATTTTAACGACTTCTTCATAATTCTTAGATTCAATAGACTTATTTAATGTAGAAGCAAAGCACATATTGTTCCTACTGGACCGGCATAACTCACATACTTTTCAATACCATACCTGACTCTAGAGTGCATCACATAATCATTAAATCTAATAGGAGTTTTAGACTCTCTAACAGATCTTCTTAATACAGGTGTCTGCACATCTTCATTTACATTATTAGTTTGATTAAAAACTAAACCAGTATTTTCAAAATTTGAATTGCCCTCAGACCAGTGTTGGTCACCAAAGTGGGTTGCAGATTGCCCATCTTCATGATTGATCCGGTAAAAGCCGTCAAGTTTTCTCACGCAGTGACCACTTGTGAATGGCCAACCAGTAAGAAACTTAAAATAGCTTAAGCACAAATGCAATGAAGATCGGGAGAGTATAGTGTTTCCCGGTCGTTAAGTCCCAGCGAGTGCGAGAATAGTCAAGCGTAAAGTGATCGAGAGGATTTGAGCAGGAAAGGATTGTGATTGATCTATACCTAAAGAAAACCCATAAACTACAGGGGCTTAAATGCAAATTAAAAGAAATTAAAAGATAAAAAATATTAAATAAACGCTATCACTATATTTAAAATGATGTTTTGTTTTATGTTTTTATAAAAGCGAATTTAAAAACTACGTAACGTCTGAATAAAAACGTGAAACTTACACAATATAAATCCTAAAAATATGAAAATAACATTTTACAATCCTAATGATAAAAGAAAATTATTAGAAAAGAAAATTACTTTTATAACTATTAAATTAATTATTATTAATTAAAAACTAATTTTAACTATTAAATATTAACCTAAAATACAAGAAAATATGAAATAAGGTTTGAAAAATAAAATAAAGACTTAGAAAAATCTAAAATATCAAAAGAGAATTTTCAAAACTATTTTTGTATTTTTCTGATTATTTTTGTATTTTCTAGGAATTAAAAACTATTAAAAACTAATTATATTGCTTAAAAATACAAATTTAACTAAGAAAAATCTAGAAAAATAATTTTTTGTCTTTTTATATTTATCTAAACTTAGGAAAATTGAAAATTTATTTTTTTGAACCTTTTCTTAATTTATTGTATTTAAAGCTAATTAAAAAGGCCTAAAAATCAATTTAAATGCAGAAAAATAGCAAACCAACTTGGAAAAATCTGAAAAATTCAGGAAAAGCTTAAAATAATATTATGAAACTATGAAAAATGGAAAAACAGTAGGTTGTGTGGAGGAATTTGCAACTGCTGTGTAAAATGCTTATGAAATAAGCACTTCAAATAAGCCAAGTGCCACAAAAAGCCACCAACTGATAACAAAGGCTATAAACTGCTAAAAGTACTCAAATGACACTAAGAACAACAAGCCTAAACCATAGAATTGCAATCTACAAAGATTTGAGTAAATGAGCTTAAGTCTGGCAGATTTAGGTGCCTACTTTAAGCTTAAAATAAGCACTTAGATAAGTTGAAAAGGAAAATGTAGTGGGAACTAAAACTAGACCTGGTTGACTATCACTAAGCCAAAGATGAAACTCAGACAAGCTCAATTGAGCTTTTCCCAAGCTCAGTAAAACCCTGCGCGGACTCGACTTTCGAGTCAATGCACGAGGCAAACAAACCTATGTTTGAGCTTATGCACAAGCTAACCTAAGAAGTGAAGTGAAAAACAGATATGTGGTCTTCAAGACCACCTAGCACACTGCAACTGGACCAAAAATGAGAACCTAACTACTTAAAATAGCGATTGTGCAATTCTTTGCAAGATCTGCAAAAATGTTTTTGACATGTTTGACTTTTGAAAACAGTTTGGTAATTTGACTTATGTGAGATTCAAATGCAAATGAAGGACTGAAATAGATGAAATATTATGAAATGAAACTTTATCAAGCTAATTTATCAAGTTTTAAACCTATATGAATTGATAACAGTAACTGGTTTCAACAGTTATGCTTAGAAGATCAGTGGAATGGTGATGTTGACTTAGAGCACAAATGGCAGTAGAACTAAGACAGATATGACATCAAATAACTATGACAAGCCTCAAACAACTGATATATTCCAAAATGTTAACCTCTAGCTCAGTTTTAGTACTAATCCAAACACCCCTTTAGTAACTCTAACAAACAACTTAATCAATCTAATCCTATAACTACTGAAGCAGACAATGAAATGAGCAGAAAACTAAGATCTTAAAACTACAACAAGATCAGATCAAGCATACAACACCATCTAAAATGACCATAAGAATGAGTGCATAATATGATTTTGAGCCTAAAACTTACAAGAAGTCCAAATGAGTTTTATCATCATAAGAACCAAATCAACTATTTCTAACCCAAATCCAAGTCTCTGAACCTACCATTATCCATTACCAAGACCCATTGAGCTCCAGTTGACTTTTATTGACCATGGACCCAAATTGCTTGAACTGATTCAGCAAGCATACCAAAGCCTATAATAGGCTTAAATGAGCTTATTTGATTATAACATGAGCTTAATAGAAGCTTGAACATAAAATTTTGAAACTGAAAATTAGACAGTGAACCATAAACTTGATATTTTATATGAAAACTTGGATTGATACTCAAAAGCTTAATACAATGATTTTTTAACTTGAATGTGATACATGGAAACTGAAATTACAACATTTTTAACTAAACTAAGACATTAATTTAAAAAACGACATTTAAGAAAAAATGAAAAACTAACTACTGCTTCTTTTCTTCCTCTTTCTTCCTTTTTATAGACCCATTTGCCTTCTCTCCTCTGTCTGAATGATTCCCACTAATTTCGAGCCATTGGATTACTTTTGGTGTCTTTTGGCCATTGGATGGTTTTAGCGGAAAAGCGAATTTGACCTCTGGGGCTTGAGCTAGCAACTAGGGGGGTGGATTGTAGGGGTGATGATGAGGGTGAGAGGTGTTGGGATAAGGTGAGGGTGATGGGAGAGGTGGTTGCGGAGGTAGCGAGGCAAGTGGTGGGGAAGCGGGAGGTGGGAGGAAAGGCGCATTTGACTTTGGTTTGACTTAGGGTCCAAAATGGGAGGTCAAGGAGGTTTGGCGAGGGTCATGGGATGTGGCGGGTCCAAAACAAGTTTTGACAAGGCTTGGTTAATAATGATAAGGACTAATATTACAACCGCCAAATTAGAGGACTAAACCCTGTAATTTTCCAAAGTTCATACAAGGACCAACATTGACAAGTTCCAATAGTACAAGGACCAGTTTTGTCATTTTCAAATTTCGAGGACCAAACTTGACATTTTGAAACTTGAGGACCTTTTCGCCATTTAACAAAAGATTTATTCAAGGACCATTTTGACAATTTAGAATATTTCGGGACCTTGAATAACATTTTTCTTTATTTTGTTTTACCAGGGACTTGTTTTTGACAACTTTTGAAACTTGGGGACTAAAGCGCCAATTATGCAAATTTGATACGTTTTCACGATTTTGATATTTTTGCATTTAAAACACATAAAACACTTATTTGTGATATTTTTATCATTTTGATGCATTTAAGTGTTTTCGGATGTTTTTGCAGTTTAAATGGTACAAAATGATGAGTATTTGACACTCATCAATGATGCATATAAGTAGTATCTATTTCATTATCACTAGCATCATGTGAAGATGGCATACTACCATCCTCAACCGTGCATCTTCCTCTTCATCATTGGGACTTTGAGACTTTGGACTATCAAAAACTTCAAGTGTTCAACTTCACTTACGATGTTTGTATCAGTTGACTCACAAGTTTTCATTTTAAAGAGAAAACATTTTCATAAAACTTCACATCTCGGCAAAAACACATTTCTTGTATCCAAACTCAAAAGTTTATATGCTTTCTTAGTAGAAGAAAAACCAATAAGAACACATTTTCAAACCTATAAGACAACTTATCATGATTGTTTAAAATGGTAGCAAAACATAGATAGCCAAAAGACCTCAAATGGGAAAGATTTGTTTTAGTTTTATACAACAACTCATAAGTACATTTACCACTTAGAACTGAAGATGACAGCCTGTTTATAAGATATACAGCAGTTAGAATACAATCAGACCAAAACCTTAAAGGAATCCCTCCTTGAAACATAAGACTCCTAGCCACATTGAGAAGGTGTCTATGTTTCCTCTCAAGAATCCCATTTCTTTGAGTGTATGAGCACAAGATGTTTGATGTATTATACCAAGATCGAAAACATTTCGCTCATTTTCTTATTTACAAATTACATACCATTATCGGATCTAACGGTTTTAATTTTTGTACCAAATTGATTAGAAATTAAGTGAATAAAAGAGCGAACACATCAAACACCTCATCTTTAGTTTTAATCAAGTAAGCCCACACAGATCTAGAATAATCATCAACAATAGTGAGAAAATACTTATATCCTTCTCTGCTTGTTACTCTGTAAGGACCCCATAAGTCAAGGTGAACAAGTTCACCAAGATTCTTAGACTTATGATCGAGACAAAGGAAAAGGTTCCTTATGCGCTTAGCCTATGATGATCTCACAAATAAATAGAGGAATTCTTGGAAATACCAAGATCCTTTTGAAGAACAGACAAAATTGGATCAGCAGGGTGACCCAATCTATTATGCCAAACAAGTTTAGACACATTATAAGACATGACCACATTGCACTCACCCAAAGTATTATTAGACTGCATATCAAACAGATACAATCCACCAGACTAACTACCAGTCCCTAGAACATTCTCCCTTTTCAAATCCTGAATATAACAAGTATCTTCATCAAAACCAACAAACATTTTGCTATTTCTAATCAATTTATTAACAGATAACAAGCTCACACAGTAACCATGAACCACTAAAACATCATAGAGAGTCACATTATTGGTCAATTTTAAATTTCCAACATGACTTATAGTAGCAAGAGTACCATTGGGATGTCCAACAGTAATCTTAAGACTAGAAATATCCACAACATTAAACATACCCACAATAGAAATAGTCAAGTGCTGATTAGCACCTGAATCAATAATCCATCCCAAAGATATAGTTTTAACATATAGACTAGAATTCCCAAAGAAATACTTAGAAAAATTGATATTAAACCAAACATTTCCATTAAAGAATGAAGCCCTACGTGCCATATTAGCATGTATGCTTCCAGAAGAATTATCATTGATCAAAGACAAGAGTTTCTTCACTGCTCAGAATTAAAAACAGAAGATGTATTTGCAGATGAAGTAATAGATGGTTTTTCAGACACTTTATTCTCAATATTAGCATTATAGTTTTGTCTAAAACCACTTTGTTTAGCTGGATTGTTATTTTTAACAAAACCAGGTGGAAAACCAATGAGTTCATAACATCAATCAATAGTATGTCCAATCTTACCACAATTTTTACAATTCAGATTAGGATTAGGACCTCTATTAACAGTATTATTATTAGAATTGGTGCCTCTAGTGTTATTACTGTTGTTAAACATTCTTCTATTGTTATTAAAAGACTTAGCAGCAAAAGAAGAAGCATTAAGTTTTGACTCAGAAACATTACAGGACTCAGGAATCCCTCTGTGGGACTCCTCCCTAGATACAACAGCATAAGCATCTTTAACTTAAGGTAAAGGATCTCTAGTTAACAAAGCAGTTCTCACATGTTGATAACAGTCATCAAGACCCATAAGAAATTGCATCAGTTTCATCAACTGCTGATGCAAAACTAACTCTGTACTAGCCTCACAAGCACACTTATGCTCACAAATACATTTAGGCAATTTAGTTAGAGAATCAAATTCTCTCCACAAAGAATTAAGCCTATGATAATAGTCAGCAACAGAACTACCACCTTGCTTAACATAATTAATCTATTGCAATAAATTGTATATAACAGAACCATCAACTTTATCATATGTTTCTTTTAATTCTTGCCAAACAGAAGCAACATTTTCAGAATAAACCAATCCTATATAAACATCATGAGAAATAGAATTCATAATCCAAGTCAAGACAATAGCATTGCATCTATCCCATTGAGCAGATAAGACATCACTAGTAGCAAACGATTCCTTAAGACAAGTACCATCAACAAAGCTATACTTATTCCTAGCTTGCAAAGCCAATTTCATAGCACCAAACCAGATTCTATAATTTTCAGTTCCAAGAAGTTTAAATGGAATAAGAGCAGTACCACTATTGTCATTAGTTTGAATATGAAGAGGATTACCAGCATCAAGATTACTAATTAACACTTGAGTATTACTACCACTAGGATCACTACCAATAGCCATAATAACCAACAAAATAACAAATAACAAGAACTAACAGAAATAATCACAAGAAACAATAACAACAAGATCAACAAATAACCAGACCTAAACAACACAATCAACTTCCAAGACTTCCCAAAACCTATCCTCCTTCGACTTAGACTCAACAAGAAACTAAAAAACAAAGATAACAGAATATAGTAAACACTACTCACACCCAAGATCAACAAAAAACCAGCCAGAAGACTGGGGACAGCCAGAGCAGGTATTCGTACCAATCAAGATGTTAATTGTCCCGTTTGCACCTTGTTAACTAAGTTAGTGTTGTCTTAAAGAAGAGATGATACTTACAGTGCTGTTATGAATGCAAGAACCAAGAACAACCACACTAGATTCACTTAGTCTAGCGTAATTGTAACCAAGAATGGGCCCAATAACACCAGGGAACAAAATCCCCAAAACCAGAAATTAAGGTTTCAAGAAACCCTAATCAAGAATCCCACAAGAATCACCAGATCTAGCCTGATTAGACCAAATCAACAACGGCCGTTAAGAAAACAGCCTTAATTAACCAATAACACCGTCAATTGCAAAAAACCCCAAAAATCCTTCGAAACCCTAGATTCTCAAATCCACCAGATCAGAATCGTGCGCTCTGATACCATGTAAAAATGATCAAGAGCACACAAAAACTATCAAATACACCCAGCTAACCACCCCTTGGTGTATCTTTATTAATAACAATGCAATAAGATAAGTCCCCAAACGGATGCTTACCAGTACGAATACAAAGAAAATCACACGATCTCTTCTAGGAAGACACCAATTATCTCACCACAAAAGATCTCTCAATACTCGGACTAAACAAGATCAAAGAGATTGATCTTGATACAAAGAACTACAAGATCTTGTAACATATTGGTTTCACACATCAAACCATAAGCAAAGTAGGCGTACACAAGAGTTTTAGAGATAGAAAGTTAGAGGTTTGGGAACTTTAGTGAGAGAAAGAAAAATCTTATTATGAGCTCCAACTCCTACCTTGGAAGGTAGAGAGTATTTATAGTCTTTACATAAATCGCCACCTATCGGGTGTGGATCGGGCATCTGAGGTGGGTAAAGACCCGTCCAGTCCTCCACGATGTTACTTAAACTAAATACTACTTAACTTATATTAATCTCGACTACGAGCTTACTAACGATTACATATACTTGAGGTGACCGACTCTTTAATACTTGGATTTACTAAATCCTAACAATCTCCCCAAGGAGGTCACCTCAAACATATACTAAAAATACATTGAATACAAACAGATATTACATTAAGAATTGTTCTTGCATTCTTGGTGTAGTACTTTGCTCAGAAGCTCATAGTCATTGATTCTTCTCATTGCATGTTTGGTTAATCCAGTGGAGGTCTTTTATTGATCCACGCGATAATAATTTTGAGCCGACTTTTGAGATCATCATTAACAAAATCTCGAGACATCCATTGTAATGTTGGTATTATGTGATGTTGTGAAAAAGGACCGACATGCTCACATTCGGATCATGATATATTCTCATCGAGTAGCGGAAGCTTTCGTTGATTCATGATATTGGCGTAGCGAAGCATGAAGTGAAAATATCGAGTCATTGATGCACTAATCATGATTTCTTTTGAGATGAATGTTTTGGTGAGCATGCGGCTATGGATTGACCGCATCATTCGATCGGTACGCAAGCGTGGGGCGTGCTGCATAAAACATTTAGCAATAAAGCGCACGAAAGTGTCTTTGATCACTTCGTTGAATTGAGGTACCGACCCACGGTTCCCGTTGATCGATTACAATCTTACTGTGTAATCGGTATAATTCAAGAATTTCCTTGATGGGGTTTCGCAATGCTCTAAATTTGTTCTCAAACCGAACGTCTCAAAGAAGACAACACGGAGTGAGTGAACCGTGAATGAATAGAGATTCAGCGATTGATGAAAAGAGATTTGAAAAACAATCGTGTATCGCTCAATAGAAATTGTTTTGCAATACAACGAATGTTTTAATGAAAATCAATTATCAATCATAAACACCTTTTGATTTGAAATATTGAACACGGTCGAAGTGCTAAAGAAAGAGTTTTTAAGCACAACGACCGGTTTTTCAAAGGTATCCGTCAATCCATAACTGAACGGGATTGATTCAAAAGATTGAATCGCCCATTGTTTCATTCGGTTGTCACATGGTTGATCTATAGAATAGATCTCACATGCCACCTACCGTGAGCTTGTTTGATGTTGGCTCGAAGGCTTTCCATCTTCATTGTGAATATGTTTGCATATCACTCGGATGTTCGCAATACCACAAGGATAATGCGTGGGACTCAAGATATAATCTCTTTTCCACATTGTGTGAAACAAAGAGTCTTCATTGAAAGTGTCCTAATGAGATTTATTGATGATCTCGTAGCTCTAGACTTAATTTATGCATATTTGGATCCTATATCGGAGACTAGGGAGAGGTCTCCTTTTTCAATATCAACAATCTCTAAGAGAGTCGATAGATAATGTCGGTTCCCGTGAGAATGAAACAAGCCCTTTTAAGAGGAACTTGAGTGGTTTGGGAAGTTGAAGTGCGGTCGTCCTTTGGGTCCATGACGTCTTGTCTTCAATACCGATGTTACCTTGGTAACCACCGATAGCATATGAATTGAACCCGGTATCTACCCTAAGGTTGAATAATTGGAGGGCTATTTGTTTTCACCCTTTTCTCATTCAATTCTTTTCATTCTTCAACCCCTTGATTGCTTACCGAGACTTCATAGCTAGAACCTTGTAGGGTTTATTCGATTACTAGCTCGGTCTCGGTCCAGCTCTTCCCATATCTCATTTTCTCCTTTTTCAATATACCTAAGGACTTCTACACTATCTAGTGGATTGTCCACAGGTAGATCCCTCCGGATTCGGCGGATCATGGGAACAAATACCTAACCTTATCATCCTTATATCACCATACATAAAGTAAAGTTGGTTGGTCTATTTGGTATTGTTCATACGCCATTGGAACCAATTGAAAACCATTTGAAAATCAATCCGGATACTTATGATATATTATCAAAGCATTTTGTAATCGAATTGTTTTGATATTTTTAGAACAAGAGCTCCCCTCAACATGTGCATCAAGTGTTTGAAATCGTTTTGCACACGGAGGCAAGAGAAAGAATTAACTTCTTTGATTACCATTTTCTAAAAAATATCAACATCACTTCCTAATCAAATCAAGTAGATAAAGCATTTTGGGAAGGATGAGGTTTTCATAAGCTTGCTCCCCCTCAATATGTGCATAGATATTTGAAAATGTTTTGCACATATTAGGAAAAGACACACATTGAGATAAATTGATCACGTTTCAAATATTTGTGGTTTAAGATAGATGCTCCCCTCAATATGTGCATGGAAAATTTGAAATCGTTTGGCACATGTGGGAAGGAGAGCTTGTACATCCTTATAAAACCATTTACCGAATTATCGGTTTAAATCCAATTTAAATCACAAATTCTCCCGATCACAATTATCAAATCATTTGAGATTTGTGATCTCTGTAGATTAAATTGAATTTGAAAGCTTTTAAGGAGAATTGTGACTTGATTATGAAAACGTTTTAGGCGATAAGGATCGGATTTTGAGACTTTAAACTCCATTGAATAAACATGCATGATTATCTTTTGAAAATAATTGTATGACAAATAACTTTTGATTTAATTGAAATCATTCTCCCCTCAATCAATGACATAAGTTGTTGATTGAGAGATAGATATTTTGACAAACTTTTAAGTCCAGATGATTATCAAAAATAGAGTCCGAGTTATTTTTCAAAACAACTAGTTTTCATTAGATAGTAAGGATTAGTTTAAAGAATCAGAGCAAGAAATTTGAAAACCAAGATAAAGCATGGCTCTGTTCTATCTTTGAAAAGCGGGTTACTGCCTGAAATGACAATAAACCATAAATTCAAAAACCAAGATAGAGCAAGATTTTTTTTTGAAAATTCGAACAATATCTAAAGTCCGTGTCATTCTTTGAATAGCGGCAAAAACCGTAGATATAATCGAATTGAGAAAATCATGACAAAATGACAATATTTTTGGAATTTTTTTCAAGATTTTAAGTTTTTTTTTTTTTTTTTTTTTTTGAAAATTTTGTAATTTTGTAATTTTGTATTTTGTTTTTCGAATAAATATGTACGAGATAGATGAAGGAAACCTTTACTCCTCTTCTTCCTCTTGAAGGCGTTTGAGAGTTTCGGTTGTAGGCTCTTAAGACCCAGTCGTGGAAGAATAAACTCAAACGTTCTCTAGGAAGAGCTTTGGTGAAGATGTACGCTAACGGTATTCGGTCCTCACAAAGTAAAGTTCCACCACACCGTTTTCAACTTGCTCCATGATGAAATGATGTCGAATGTCGATGTGCTTTGCTCTTGAGTGTTGTACATTGTTGCATGAGAGAGCAATAGCACTTTTATTATCACGATGCGGAGGGATTTTATTGAATTCAAAGCCATAGTCGGATAATTGGGATCTCATCCATAGGATTTGAGCACAACAAGATGACATGGCTATGTATTCCGCCTCTAGAGGAAATAGAAGTACTCATTTGCTTCTTTGAAGACCACTCACAAGCTTATCACCCAAAACCTGAGCATCTCGGGCGTGCTTGACGAGTATCCCGACATCCCGCATGATCGGCATCTTTTAGTAGGCTTAGCACGGTATCTAGCACACATGCAAGCAAATGAACAAGATGTCGGTCTACTAGTGTGAGGTACATCGAGGATCCAATCATACTACGATATTTCGTTTGGTCTACCATGATCCCCGAGTGGTCCTCATCTAGTTTAGTACGTTCAATCATGGGATTGTCAGCGAGTCACTAGAATCGAATCCAAATTTCTTTAAAATCTCATTTGCATATTTAGATTGATTTATGAAAATGTCTCGGGACTTTGTGAAATATGTAATCCCAAGAAAATGACATTTGTCCCATCATTGACATTTGAAATTTAGAACCCATTTCATTTGAAAACGGTCACACTCATTGGGGTCATCGAGGCAAAGATGATATCATCAACATAAATTTGGACGTGAATTAAATGTTTGCACGACTTCGGTGAACAATGTAGGATCAACTGCACCTTTCTTGAAACCGGTTGATAGAAGAAACTTTGATAGCGTATCATACCATGCCCTGGAGCTTGCTTTAAACCGTCTGAGCCTTCTTCAAACGATAAACGTGAGTAGGATGCTCTGGATTCACAAAGCCTTGGGTTGGGCGGCGTGAGCGACTTCTTTAAGATCTCCGTTCGAAATGCCGTCTTTACATCCATCGATAGACTACCATGTTCTTACTAGCGGCATTAGCCAAAAGATTACGATTGCCTTGATACGAGCAGCGAGGGCAAATGATTCTTCAAAGTCAATACCCTCCTCTTGCGGTATCCTTTAGCAACCAATCGAGCCTTGTTCTTTAAGACATCACCATGCTCATCAAGTTTCACTTTGAAGATCCATTTTAGAGCAATGATCATAGCATAATCTGGAGCGGTACTAATTCCCATACATCAAGTCGATCAAACTCATGAATTTATTCTTGCATGGCATTGAACCGGTATCTTCATTCATGGTGGTTTAACATCTTTTGTTCGATCTTAGAGTACGGAGTTGAAGAAGCACCATAAGGCATCGGTTGCAAGTTGTTTCGTGTGGATCTTTGGACGAGAGGATTTCCAATGATGTTGTCTAATAGATGATCGTGAGTCCATTTTACGAGGTGTTCATGTGGTCATTGTTGAGGGATCAAGTAGCAGAGTCGATGTCTCCGAAAAGATGGTTCGATGATGATTCGGGAGCAAAGATATTTTCAAATGGAGCATCTTCGGAGTAGAAAAGGATTAACTTCTTCATTGATGCGAAACAATTCCATGATGTACATTCAAGATTGAAGATTTGTTGATGTGGTGAGTGATCGCAGCGCTCTTGACTTAATGATATTGAAACCAAGGGTTGACTTCATTTACGAGGATATGAGCGACTCTGTTGAAGGAGATGACACATCATTAGCACTTGGCTCATAGTGTTCATCAAACATAGGATCAAACAATTTCTTTAAATCATCTTTAGATGGAGGTACATATGGAGTTCTTTGGAGAGGTTTGGTACAAGGATGAACCAATGGGACTGTTTTGAAGTGCGAGTCCAGGCTGGATTGTCCGAGAGCCATTTGACCGGTCACTCATCGAACGTAACGTGAATTGTTTCCATGATATTTCGGGTTCTCTTGTTGTAGATTCGGTAACCCTTCTTGTTTGGTGCATAACCAACAAAACTCAATATCTGCCTTTGCTCTTAATTTACCTAAATCTTGACCGTCATTTGTTGGATAGCACAAAGCACCAAACACACGAAGGTAGGAGAGATCGGGTTTCGTTTATGAACAAGTTCATATGGAGTTTTTCCATGAGAGGTGTGTATAAGGGAACGATTTTGGGTGTAGCATGTAGTGGCAATGGCTTGACCCATAGAAACATTGGAACCTTCGAATAAATAAGCATTATTCTTGCGGCTTCTACAAGAGTTCGATTTCATCTTTCAACTACACCGCTTACATTGAGGAGTTCGGAACACTTCTTTGATGACCGATTCCCACACTTTCATAAAAGCGAATTAAGTCTTTGTTGACAAACTCATGCCATTGTCATTCGAACAATTAAATTGTATTGTTGAGTCGAACTGAAGTCGTTGATTAGTTTGATGATGACAAGCGGAGTTTCATCCTTTGTCCTCAAAACTTTACCCAAGTTAATCGAGTAGTCATCAACAACTACTAGAATGTATTTCTTCCCATTTATCGTTTGCACTCTCATTGGTCCGCATGCATCCATATGAAGGGTATGAAGAACTTCCATTCTGAAATTTGTGGGTTTTGGTTTGTGGGCATATTTCGTGCTTTTACCCAATTGGCAAGTCGAACAAAGATGATCTTTTCATATTTTAATCTGGTAAGCCTCGACAAGATCCTTTACGGAAAGGTTGTTTATGGTGCGAAGTTCAAGTGATTGAGACGACGATGCCATAACCAAGACTTTGTTTTAGAAGCCTTTGATAGCAAGCAGTTGGAGAGGACTTCATCATGTCATCGATAGAGATGGTGTATAGGTTTGAACCTCGAGTACCTCTTAATAATTCTACACCATCAAGTTCTCTAACAAAGCAAGTATGTTTTCTAAAAGCCACTTCTAGATCGGAATCACGAAATTGACCACCATAATATACCTTGGAAATTACACTTTTACCAACCACATAATCTCCATAACCCATAATAGCTCCAAATGGTCGTTCCGAATCTAAGCTGTCGATGAATTTACTCACGAAGTTCATGAGCCACGACCGGTCTCGATCGTATGCTTGGAGCGACCGATTCCGGTACCACGAGCGATTTGAGCGATCTGCGGTTGAACATGACAAGAATGGATAATCGGATAATTGGGATCCCATGCAAGAATGGGTTCCATTTGGTTAATGTGAGATTGGAACACCCACATCGAGATAGAAACATTCATATCGAAATTGAGGCAATGGAATCATTATGAATAGATGCGGTACTAGTGTCCGTATTTGCCCTATTCAAAGTATGTTCACTTCTTAAGGGAATAGTTCTACCCGTAGGCATCTATTTTCTAGTGGGCATTGCACGATTAACCTTATGGCCTATAGGTATCCATTGATAACCTATCTTACTAAATGTTCTTCTGTGGACTTCCTTGTTTTCTAACTTTCTTTCGCCTTTGCCTTTTTGCCTTCTTAGCATGATATTTTGTATTAACAATGTTAGCGGGGATTTGTGACATTAGACAAAGCATTCACACCACATTCATGATTAGAAACAAAATTCAAGCGGACATCATTACAAGGTTTGCAAATAGTATCATAATTGAATTAATTACGATGCGCCTATGGCTAATACTAGAATTGACACGATTCGTTTTATTCGACTCAAGCTTAAAGTTCCTAGGTTGGTCTTCTACTCTTTTCCGATGCACATTCTTAGCTTGAGGTCCTATCATTCCTTGTATTGTCTTGAGACTTTGACCCGCTTCGCTTTAATGTCACCGATTACTCTGTAGGGGAATGGGAACATTAGTTGGTTTTGCTACTTTTGCATTTTCCGCTTAGATGTCTTTGGGATGTGAGCTAATTGAAGGCGTCTTGAAGTTCACCTTTTCACACTAGAGGTGTTGGGATCTGAACTACTTGAAGGTATACTACGATTCACATTCATAACATTGGGCATCGAATGGATTTCATACTTGGCACTAGGCATAGAACACGGAATCAAAGGATTAACTCTCTCACCTAAGGACTTAGGGCATATTGTGATTAAGCATTCTAGAAGTTCTTGAGATCGTTTGGCATATAAGCATGCATGCCCAATTGCATTATCAAGTGGTTTCTCTAACTTATCCTCTTCAACAATCTCACGGAGACATTCTAGACTATCCTTAAGTTATGAGAAATATGTTTGAATGGCAAGTTTGTTATTCCTAAGATGAGGAGGAACATATTTCACAGACAAATCATATTTATTACCAACAGGTACCTTTGATCCATCATTCTCCCCATTGGTCATTGGCATTTTCCCTTTTACCTGACTCTTCAGATTCTCAATTTCCTTTTGCAACGAAGTTATTTGTTCATTATTTTTATTACGAGTGACTTTTATTGACACAAATAACTCATTGAAATGACGTTTAACCTTTTCATTTTGTTCTAGAAAACTCTCATTTTCCTTTTGTAAAGCATTGACCAAGTTTTGAAGATGAAAGTTTTGAGAATTTCGAGAATCTAAAGGAGGAGGCATTTGGGAGTCGACCACATTGTTCACTTCACCCTTTAATTGAGAAATTTGGGCTTTCAACTTTCGATCGTGTTACAATGAGCTCGAATCGGTTCATCACGTTTGCTAATTTCAAAAGCGCATCAAATTGTGGACATCCAAGGATGTCTTGAAATTTGAGGTTTTAACATTTTCTTCGGATGTTGATATTTTAATTGCAAAGCAAGATGCTCAACTTCCAATTTAGAAAACTGTTTTACGAGTTATCATGATCATCTGTTCAACCTTATTATGCGGTTTAGAGTTAGTTTTTCAAGCTCAATGACACGATCATGGGAGACTTTCGAGCAACAGATAATTCATGAAATTGAGAAGCATTAATGGAACAATTTGTGGCCGTGTAAAACACATCTTGAGCAATACATTCGAAATAAGATTCTCATTCAAGGTATGCAAGTTCTTCCTCTCAATCTCATTATATTTTAGTTCTCGCTCATAGTCACTAACCTCAACAATCATCGCATCAAATTCCTTTTCCATTTCTTTAATATCTAAGTCCATCCCCTTTTTAAGACTCTCAAATTGTCCTTTTAATTGTTTAAAGAAAGGCATGACCTCAGTTAAATAGCATTCTTTAGTTTGCTCAAAACCCCTTTCCCCTTCAGTTATCCCAGTGGGTGTGATCCTTTTCTTACAAGTTTGTTAATACAAATATCGTCATTAAACGTTATTTATATTTTTGATCTTTGCCTAAGTTTTGTTAACGACAAAAGTAAATTTAATTTATAAAAGCTTAAAGCTTGTCAAGTTTATTAGATATTAAAACAAGCTTTCTCAAACAATATATTCATCATTCAAGCATTTACATTTATGATTAGTAACATCTTGATATGACTCTAATCATTATGTATGATAGTAGTTTGTAGAATGTGTTAGGTTCTTAAAACCAAACACTACTTAAGCATTTGCATATTTCTATTAATAGTAATACAACATTTGACATCATGTATTACATCATGGAGATTATTGAAAGATCAATTGATATTGATCTTAAGTATGTTAATGAAATATGCAAGCAATATGTAATAAGTAAATAAGGAAAGAAATGATCAAACCACAACAAGTTGTTTATAGTGGTTCGGCCTACAAGGACTCTTTTTCCTTGCCCTACTCCACTCCCTGAGTCTCACACTCGAGAGTTTAACTTCACTAGTCAACAAGCTCCTTTCACCGTGGAGAAAACCTTTACACTTAAACACACTATTTCCGACACTAAGCTAGACAAAATCAACAAATAATTGAAATATGACATATTGGTGATTAAGGTCTTGCTTTTAGTGGCAATAGTTCTAGGAACTAGATGCATTGGTGTATTTGGAGGATACACGATCATGAAGGCATTTTCCTAAGGGAGGGTTTGTAACAACAAGATTCTCTCGCTTTTGCTTATCTAAATAGTTTTCTAGAACACTTGTTCGGGAGTCAACAACGTTTGAGGCTTAAACATGTTCAAGGAGATCCAATTCTCCTTTTTGTAATTATAGGGTGTGATAATTATTTTCTTCTCTTTACATTTAGGATCATCTAGTTTCTTGTTCATCTTCTCCCTAGTGACTTCATCTGATTTCTTATCTTCCTCTGTGCACTCAACGCAACTAGGTTTTTGTCTAGGTTTAAGAATCTCATTGCCATCATAGATTACATTTTGAGTCGCTTTTGCTATCTTCCCATACTCGGGGTTGGGTTTATCTATAATGGGAACACTATGCTTGTCGCTTAAAACTCTATGCTTAGTGACCATGTGGCGGTTTGAATGGTATTCCTTGTCGTACAACTTATTTTCAAGCTTGTTTTCAAGGTTTTTAGATTAGAAAAATCATTCAAAAGTTTTGATTCCTTAGCACCTGAATTCTTGCTTAAGCATTTTAACATTTTCTTGAAGTTCTTGTTTTGCTTAGCGTTTTAGAAAGCTTTTCTTGTAAGGATTTTAACTCTTGTTTTAATACTTCTTCTCTAAACCTACTTTTCTAATAGTTATGCGCATTTGGTCATCCATTTCACGCTCACGGGTGGTTAATTCAAACTTAGCTCGTTGTTCATAAATAGCAACACGTTCTTTATAAGCATTAAGTTCGAAATAACATAATCATCGAGGGCGCGTTCGGTGTATTCGTCAAAAGCATAGTCATCATTGACCGCATAAGATCGTCACTTGGTACAATCTCACTTTCACTTTGTTTCACATATTGATCATATGGGACAACATTGATATTACCCATATTTTCAATATCTTACTCAATAATTCTGAGTTGATTGTACTTCTTTATGTATCTTTACTCATCAACTTCATCGTATAATTTTAATACCTCGAAATGATTTTATCTTTGGATGGACCAACTTGTGGTGATGAAGAGACTTTAGGAGAGACCATTGGAGAAATGCTAGCCATGAAAATGGTTTGAGCGATGGGTTCATCATCAACGTCGAGTCGTAAGCATCACAATCGGCGACTTGAAAGGCATTCGATGATTATGGCTATCTCCGAATTGGTGCTCATCCACATCTCGCATCATATGTCTTAGCATTTCCTCGACCAAAAACAACAACTCCTCTTCATCCAAAGTCGCACCATTATCACGAGCTTGCACAAGCAACATCTTATCCTGAAGTACTGCATTACGAGGCGTTTGGCGATGTGTAGTTCCTTGCAATGTGTCCCTCACCTCCACAGTTGTAACATTTGATTGGTTTTGCTTGACCACGGTTTCCATTCCTTCCCTATTACGATTTGCGAATAACCTCTACCACCCCACCTCTTCCTTGTTCGTCTGCCTTTCTTGAACCATTTGCACCATAACCTTCCCATCTCGGCGGTGGCTTGATTGTGTGGATTGGATGCGGTTACGAGATTGTTGTTGGTGTGTGGAAGAGAGTTCATGTTTTCACTAATCGGAGAGCCGGTTGATTGATGAAGTTTCCACGTGTGCATCGGCATCGGCTTGTTTGAACATAGGATCGGGAATGAGTTTGTGATTACCATTACCCATGGGTATAACTTGAGATGCTTTGGTGGTAATTCCAATGTTTGAGTAGAAGGCGGTTGAATCATTTGATGGGCTTGTTTCTCCTGGTTAGTTTTGAACCGATCAAGAATCCTTTTTCAAACATAGCATGTCTCTCATTCGAAGAAGGAAGGCATAGAGTTGCTCATAGTTTGTATTCTTTAGTCCTTTGGTTAGCTTCACGGAGGTGACAAACTTATGCCATTCGGGATTCATGTTGTTCACAAACTTTGAGTTCGGTGAATGTTTGGCATAGTCATTCGATGTTCCTCATATCATTAACAAGCTTGTGGAATCTCACGTAATACTCATAGACACTCTCATCTGGTTTCATCTTGAATTGTTCAAATTCATCATAGAGTTGTAATTCTCTGTCTTCCATATTTAATTGAACACGAGAGAAGCATCTTGACATTATCCCACACTGCCTTGGCTTCGGTGTTGTGATTGATCGACTTATAGCTATCTTTTGGAAGACCTTGAAGTACGATGTTAGAAGCCACGATATCGACATCGAATCTCTTTTCTCCTTATCATCGAGCTCATCATATGTCTTTGTGCATCTATTCCATAGATCATTGTTCCATCTGCAACAGTATCAATTATGTCTCTAGTAGTCTCAACCCGATCGGTCCTTCATCAATGGATTTGAGAATGTTGACTTCATTTTCCTTTCCAAGGCAAGACAATCGATTCGTTGAGCCCAAGAGTCGTAGTCGATTACATCAAGCATGGGTGGGCGAGTATCTGAACCACCGCTTGAACATCCTCGACAACAGTGGAGATGATTGTAGGAACGTTGGTAGACATGTTAACAGATTAAGCGAGTTTTATAACTCTATGATTAAGCCGGAAATAGATTCTTTCACGGATTTTACTAAATCAAGAGAAAACCGTATTACATCTGGAATCAACCAAGTCGCTAAGAAACCACAGAACCAAGTCGCTAAGCACCAAGTCGCTAGCAAATTTTGACAAGAAGTCGCTAAGCACCAAGTCGCTAATATGTCAAGTCGCTAAATAGCAACTCGCTAAGCACCAAGTCGCTAAGATGTCAAGTCGCTAAATAGCAACTCGCTAAGTACCAAATCGCTAATACCAAGTCGCTAACTTTCACTAAGTCGCTACCCGTAGTGGAGAATCCACTAAGTGTACTGTTTATCGACTTGTCTCAATAAACAAGTCGCTAGCTCAACTCGCTAAGACCTTGACTACAACTCGCTACCAAATTACAAAGCAAGTCGCTACCAAGACAACTTATCCGTGGCTCAAGTCGCTAGCTAGAAAACACATAAACACCACTTTTCAATCCAAAACAACCCAACCACGATGATTCAAGCTTACCAAATCAAAACCCAAGCACATACAATGATTCTAAACACAAAACTACACCCAAGATTCAAACTTTAACACTAGAAATGATCCAAATGATGCAAAACCACTAAACTTTTTCAAAGTCTAAAACCACCTAAAAGTCACTAGAAATCCAAAGATATGTAAGAGATGATCAAACCATGGCTCTTGATACCATTTGTAACATATTGGTTCACATACACATCAAACCATAAGCAAAGTAGGCGTGCACAAGAGTTTTAGAGAGAAGTTAGAGGTTTGGGAACTTTAGTGAGAGAAAGAAAAATCTTATTATGAGCTCCAACTCTACCTTGGAAGGTAGAGTTATAGTCATTACATAAATCGCCACCTATCGGGCTGTGGATCGGGCATACGATGGGTAAAGACCCGTCCAGTCCTCCACGGTGTTACTTAAACTAAATACTACTTAACTTATATTAATTTACGACTACGAGCTTACTAACGATTACATATACCTGAGGTGACCGACTCTTTAATACTTGGATTTACTAAATCATAACAGATACTAAGACTGATATCAAGACTGATATCAAATACGAACTTATAACTGTGTGAAACTTAGAGAGAGAATAAACCAGACAAATAATAGAGATAATGAACCCTAATGCAGAATGAGAACTTAAATACTCAAACACATTTCACTTTAGCCCCTAGAATTCTCTTTTCTATACTTCTGGCACAAACTTCATTTAGACTTTGAAACATGACAACTTTGGTCCTCCACATTGTTCAACATAAGCAAAATCTTATAACTTGTTCCAATAACATATTGCACTTCCAAAAATTTTTAGCACCACACATGCTTCAACAAACTCATCCACGTATGAAGGCCAAAGAGTATGTATACAAACTAAAGTTTTGGATATAAACGAAAAACCAAAACGGGTCAACAAGGTCAAACTATGCCATGTTAGCATTTTCTTGTAATCATCCGTTTATCTATACTATCTAATATATGAAAATCTTGCACCACCCCTAAAGCACAACATTAAATTTTATTATTAAAACCCTTCCATATTTAGCACGAATGTATAACACCCCAATGCATCCTTGAAAATACTAATCACGTGCGACAACAAGTGAGGTTCTAAAACTTATTTAGTACGCTCCACCTTCATATTTGGAAACTCATTAAAATTTTCCCAATCGGTTACAATACTCCTAATTTCAGATCCATATCAAAAGTCAAAACATATATCAATCATATACGCTCCCCATTTGTGTATCAAAATAAATCACCGATTAAAACAAACACATAATTGATTCAACCAGTTTCAAAATCACCATGGATGATCTTGAAATCCACCCAATAATATCGGTAAGTTTTAATTGTATTGAATCAATTTGGTTTATATTATTGCTCATTTTTTATGTTTATGATGTAAACCCAGGAATGTCAGCCTTTCAGGTAATGATTTTCATATATTATGTTAATTTATTTTTATGTTTATGATGAAAAAATTTAGTAATGGTAGACATAATTTGTTATTTTTGATATGAGTTTCGATTGGGAACCATTTTTGATAATCATGTTCTTCTTATGGCTTTTTGTTTTTGTTTATTTTGTAGGTTGAAAGATGAAGGTTTTTTTCTAGGGAACTCACTTTGAGATTGATGTTGAACCACAAGACATGGTTCGTGTTTGCTTCTATTTTATACTATTTTTATGTTTAATTGCACATGACTTATGGGTTTTGTATTATTTCATCTCATGTTAATCTTTAAAGTTTTCTCCTTGTTTTAAGTGATGCTATCAATTGTTGCTCAAAAATCTCATTATTTAGATCTACTCTCAATAATCCATCTATTTGCTATGTATCGATAATCAATTAAGCGATTTTAGCACCATACCAAGTGTTTGATGAAATGCCCCATTCACAAAATGTTTTTATTGAGTTTCCTAAAACATGTTTAGTTGATTTTTGAATTTTGAGGAATAATTTTAACATATGGAATTTCTTTATAGCGCATGAGGTGTTCTATGAAATTAAACAAGAGAACTTGCTTATAGGCCATTACTTGATACATATTTGGTAATTTTCTTCGGTGAAGACCTAAATATGTTAGAATTATAAGCGAGAAAAGAAACCGATGAGGGCCGGTTGGGTAGCAGGTTAATCTGAGTATATTTTTAGCACGGGTGAAAGAAATTGCGGGCTATTTGTACCTTTTGCGGAGTTCTTGGCTGTTGAACAAAATGCAATTGCACTACGAACAATCGGCTCAGGAGGATAACGATTACATTTTCACGATGTCTATTGCCTAAGGGAACAAATGCACAAAGAAATCTACATTTTGATTCGTTATACACCGCTTACGCTCTCTTAAGCAATATACAAATTAATTTGGTTGTAATTATTAAAAGATTCTTTTGTTATATATGCTAAATAAGCGCTATAGCTATTTGGCTCCCTCATTTTACAAAAATGATAGAACATTAAGTGTTTCTACCACTATTCACAAAAAACCATCGTTTAAGGAAAATGATGATCACAAGCGCAAATGATCCAATAACTGGGCGAGGCAATGTGTAGATCAGAAAATAAGTAATTGTGGATCAGAAAGTTCGTTGTCCATGTGGTGGTTCAGCAAAAACAGAATTCATGATTTAGGTTTTCCACTGCTGACTTTTCTTTTGCTTTGTTCATAATCGTTGTTCTCCCATTTTCTTATGTGAACTTACTTAAGCTCATTTGCTTTACCATACAAGATTGGTAAGATATTTACATATCGCTATCAGTTAAACATGAATTGCGTGACCACTGCTGTAAGCAATATTTAAAACTTTCAGACCCTTAGTCTCTCTGTTTTCATTTTTTCATACAGTAACTATAGCATATTGATTTTTATCTACAAAATAACCATAATGACCCTTAGATCATTTATAAGTGAAAATGGTTTTCTTTTGTACTTTAATCATCAAAATTTTGAATTTGTTCATGTGTAGGTGTATGCGAGCCTTGATCTAGAAAAGATGAATGTCATATGTCACACACGGGCTTTTAGTTTTAGACATAAAGAAACATTCGCTAGAAATCAGAAAATATACCAACTCAAGATGGTTCAGCCAAAATGCCTGCTATAAAAAGGTCCTCTGCAATTTTTAAAAGTATATTTTTTTTACTGACTAAATTAGGATTTGGCTGATCTATGTACCTCAATTTCCAAGCCAGTCACACTTAGAAATGCAGAGGGAGTAATCAGAACTGAGTTAACAAACGATCCAAACCCGACGATCCATCCCGGTTACGTTGCAGCATGGCTGCAAGGATTAAACAGTTACCTTAGATTATTAGATTAGTTTACAAACGGCAAAATGCCCATTGACTGATTCAAAGTTTTTTTGTCCTAGCAACTATCAACTTTCCATATATGATATTCAGTATTTTGAACAAATATGTTTAATTTCTTACGAAAATGAGTTGAGTGCAAATGGAAATGAGTTGAGTGCAAATGGAAATGGAGCAAGTATATCAGCATCACATTATGCCTACGACACAAAGTCCCTCAGCGACTTGCTACGTCGTGTTTACAAATCTACCAAATGACACTTACCATTATATGGAATCAAAGGTACGTTTTATAATGTCATATTTTTTTTTCTAAGCATTTTTGTGTGACGCTATTCCTTTTGTTTTTATTTAGATGTTCTCCCGACCCTTTCTTGATCCATGATACGCGCACTGAACATGTAGGATCAGGTAGCAGTGGAGCTGTAGGTGCTCGATCGTCTGATATGGATGGTGCAATAAGGCCACAAGTCGCTCACGACCATCAAGCAGCAACACAGTTTCTTACATACGCATAAAAAACAGGTTCGTACTTACAATCCAAAACCGCAACTTACTTTGAATATACCCATTCGTGAAACCCAACGTGAAGGTCAGTGATACCACAAACTCTTCACTTCTAAACCATTTAGGCCCATGAAGATAAGTTGTAAATAGAGGATAAAATAGTAGCCTTGCCATACAACCCCAAGTAGCATTATAACACTCTTTACCATATAGATCGCTGTAAAACATTTTCCAATAAAAGCCGCTATGTTATATGTGGTTATTAGCATTATTGGGTACCAATCTTTAAGTACTTTGGACTCAATATTTTTAGCTAAAAATCCTGTAAAAATCGATAGTGTGACAGTATATATAATAAACACCCCAAGTGCTGGCCCCTGGATAATTTTTGCCAAGGCCCATAATTTAGCAGTTGAAGTTGGATGTTCATGTTGGAGTTGTTTGTAACGGTGTTCCATGACTGGCAACTTGTGTAAGAGGCAAACTATGCACATCATTATCATAAATGCGTTGACTATGAAGTAGAAGTGTGTGCTATTCTTAAGCCTTGTGGATTATGTGGGAGTGATGCTTTTTTATAATTTCGCAAGAGCGAAACAAGTATCCCCGAGCAATTGAAAAATCTTAGTTAGGAATTAGGGTAAAATATCTGTAGAGGTTATTGAACTATTCAGGAGGTTTCCTCTAGGCTACCCAACTACGCATTTGGATTAATTTAGACCAATAGCTGAAATAACGAAGGTACCACTAATTGTATGTATTTGGTAGTAGAGACATACAAGGTAGACTTCGACTACTTAATGCATGAACCAAAAGTTAGAATCTGAAAAAAAAAATGTGTTTAAATTTGTAAGTTTGGCAAGAAAACACCCCTAAACATTAAGTTAGGTTCTGTTTTTTAGTGAATTTGATCTTTCAAATATTGATTTGAAGGGATTAATTGTCAAATTATCATGTTCTCATATTGGCCGGGTTTGGTGGTGTAAAATGAACTGATTGATCGAATAGTTTGTATAGTTGAGTGACCTTTAGTTGAGATCGACATTGAAAAACTAACGTCACAAATTAATATTAATTATAGGATTCCTACTAAGGCACAAATAGATATTAGAATTTCAAATATTTCAAGGTCCGCTCTTTTTGCTTTTATGGTTCAACAATAATCTTTCTCAAATTATTATATGAACTTTGAGTGATGATGTTGGAATTTTATCTATAATTTAGAGACTTTTATTCAAGGATAAGAAACTCTTGAATCTTTGTTTCAAAAAGCATTTAAAGCAACTTAACTATTTCTAAAATACTCTGATCATATTCTTTGAATCGGTATATGTTCCAGGCTATGTTGATATGGTGTATTTCAAGGCTAAGGTGGTGGATAAAGACTTTGGAGCAGAATTTCAGTATTTCTGAGATGTCATTCAGATTATTTTATGTTGGTTATGCCATTTATTGTAGTTACTTTGATATTTGTACATATTTAGTAAATCACAACATGTTATTAGGGTGGTAACGACCGGTATTACTCTCACATATGTTTGTTCTTAGTACATTATATAATGATTTAACACCTTTAAAAGTACCTACAATGCACATCCACCAATATTATACATGTCAAATATTTTCCACCTTAAATCAGTTAACGAGACAAGGCAACAAAGAAGCTTGCATTACCTTCAGTCCTTATACAACGATCAAGGCTAGGAGGCATGTTAACATTAGCAGATTTTGATTGTTATGACGTGTGGAAAGTAGAATGCTAGGTGTAAAAATAATAATCGAATAAGCTGAAAATTGGTTTTTAATATTGACGATGATTAAGGTGAAATAGATGGTGAATATGGTTATAAAGTTTCAAACAAGTGAACCTGAAAATCTGATTTCTATATATTGTCAGGTCATGTGATGGCTAAGGAGGGAGCTGGAAACTCTGGGAAAATAGAGAGCGAGGTTGCAGACGCGTCTAATTACATTATGAAAGCTAAGGAATCTGTGTTTGTGGCTGGAAAGGTGAGAAGTCAGAATACAAAAGAATATCATGGTGACATTGGGAAACGAAGCATGGATGATGCATGAAACGTGACATTTAGTTTAACACTATGTGATTCTAATACATAAGAATTACCAGCTACACCAATGATTAAACATTTAGTTTATCACAGACGTTGTTGAAATAAGGAGGTTTGAAAGCTGAAACACCGGATGAAATTCAAAGATCTTTGCTCATTTTAAGTGAGTTCGTACCTTATTGTCGAATTTATAGTTTTGTCAACTTTTTGTGTAAATGCGTTTGGTTTGCTTCAACGAGTAGGTTTGTTTTTGTGTATTCTTTTCGATTTGTCCAAGAATAATATTTTTTTAATAATGTTTCTACATTGTGGTTTAGACTTGATTTTGATGTTTACCCAAATCCTTGATGAAACAATGGTAATTTTGAGATAATGTTCTTAAGCAAATTGTTGGTGTGAATGTCAAATTTGCAACACCAATATAGGAGGTTGGCTACTGCTTTATACGATTCGGATTCAGTTATAACAAATAGTTGATTTCTTTTACTACATGAATCATTGATTTTTCAACTATGGCCGGTTACTTTTAAGTTGTGATTTTGAAGATGAAGAGAACCTTTTAGTTGATGATTATGATCATGAGAAATGCTTTGAATTATGGGAGAACATAGCATGTCCATATATGATGATGACGAGAAGGTTAAAAGTTGTTCTACTAACAGGTAAATAAGTGTTTTATGTGCTCGACATGCAAGTTATATTTCTTTTATTTTCTGTTTCATTTTATGGATGATGTAAGCATGACATGCGTTATAAATTAAAGTTCAGTTAGCCTGTTCGTCATATCTTGATGATTTGCTTGATGCTCATAAATCTTAATATAGATGGCAAAGAGAATGCCTTTGAAATATTGATTAGATTCTATTATATGTGGTATAAAACTTAGAATCCCCAACGAGACATTCTTGGATTTTATCTTTGTGAAAGAGACATGCTTCATTTTGCTTCATTTTGATTGTGCTTTTGGTTTAAATTTCGTTGTTTGAAAATAACTCTGATTTTTTTTCTCTTCCTTTTTTTTTATAGCTATTCTTGCTTCAGACAGGTATAATTGTTTTTCATGATACAAAAAGTTTGTATACCTTTCTACCTATCTACCTTATAATCATCTAAAAACAATCATCTAAAAGTTTAATATCGGTAGTATAAAGTAGATCAGGTTCTTATCAAAAACAATCGTTTAAAAAATAACAATTCATCAAAAAGCCAAAGAAAAGTTTAATATGGATCATATAGGAGTAGATCCAATCGTCTTCGTTAAAAACAATAATCTAAAAATAACAAATCACCTAAAATGCTTAAATAAAAGTTTAATATGGATATATAGGAGTAAGTTCTAGCTTCATCAAAACAATCGCTAAAAAATATGATTTATCTAAAAATGCCAAATAAAAGTTTAATATGGACCATATAGAAAGTAAATTCACCTCATACTCATCAAAAACAATCGCCTAAAAATAACAATTTATCTAAAAATGCCAAATAAAAGCAATATGGATAGTATAAAAGTAGATCAGGTCATAACATAAAAAAAATCATCTAAAAATAACAATTCATCTAAAAATGTCAAATAAAAACTTTAATATGGATAATATAGGAGTAGATCAGGTCATAACATAAAAAACAATCATGTAAAAATAACAATTCATCTAACAAATGCCAAATAAAAGTTTAAAATGGATATATATAGGAAGTAGATCAGGTCATAATTCATAAAAACAATCATGTAAAATTAACAATTTATCTAAAAATGCCAAATAAAAGTTTAATATAAACCATATATAAAGTAAATCAGGTTCTTATAAAAACAATTAACTATAAAATAATAATTCATCCAAAAATGCCAAAGAAAAGTTTAATTTGGACCATATAGGAAGTAGATATAGTCCTCCTCATAAAAACAATCATGTAAAAATAACAATTTATGTAAAAATGCCAAATAAAAGTTTAATATGACCAGTATAGGAAGTAGATCAGGTTCTGCTCATGAAAAAGAATCATCTAAAAATAACAATTCATCCCAAAATGCCAAATAAAATTTTTAATATGGACCATATAAAGTAGATCAGGTCGTCTTTATAAAAACAATCATCTAAAAATAACAATTCATCTAAAAATGCCAAATAAATTTTTAATATGGATATATAAAAGTAGATCAGGTTCTGCCATCAAAAACAACCATCTAAAAAAACAATTCATCTAAAAATGCCAAATAAAAGTTTAATATGGATAATACGGGAAGTAGATTCGGTCATATTTCATTAAAAACAATCATCTAAAAATAACAATCATCTAAAAATGCCAAATAAAAGTTTAATATGGATGTATATAAAGTAGATCAGGTTCGCTCATCAAAAACAAGCGTCTAAAAATAACAATTAATCTAAAAATGCCAAATAAAAGTTTAATATGACCATATATCAAATAGATCAGGTTCTAACATCAAAATCAATTATCTAAAAAATAACATTCATCTAAAAATGCCAAATAAAAGTTTAATATGGACCATACGAAGTAGATCAGGTCATAACTCATTAAAAACAATAATCTAAAAATAACAATCATCTAAAAATGTCAAATAAAAGTTTAATATGAATAGTATAAAGTAGAGATCAGGTTCTAACTCATCAAAAACAAGCGTCTAAAAATAACAATTAATCTAAAAATGCCAAAGAAAAGTTTAATATGGAGCATATATAAAGTAGATCAGGTTACTCAACAAAAACAATCATCTAAAAATAACAATTCATCTAAAAATGCCAAATAAAAATTTAATATAGATTATATAGGAAGTACATCCGGTTTCTTATAAAAAGAATCATGTAAAAATAACAATTCATCTAAAAATGTCAAATAAAAGTTTAATATGGGTCATATAGGAAGTAGATTCGATTACGCTCATCAAAAGATCAATCATCTAAAAATATGATTCATCTAAATAATGCCAAAGAAAAGTTTAATATGGACCATATAGAAATTAGATCAGGTCATAACATCAAAACAATCATCTAAAAATATGATTCATCTAAAAATGCCAAATAAAATGTTTAATATGGACCATATAAAGTAGATCAGGTTCTTCTCATAAAAACAATCTAAAAAAACAATTCATCTAAAAATGCCAAATAAATTTTTAATATGGAGCGTATAAAGTAGATCGAGTCATAACTTCATCAAAAACAATCATGTAAAAATAACAATTCATATAAAAATGCCAAATAAAAGTTAAATATAGGCTATATAGGAAGTAGATCAGGTTTCTTCAAAAATCAATCATCTAAAAATAACAATTCATCTAAAAATGCCAAATAAAAGTTTAATATGGATATATAGGAAGTAGATCCAGGTCATAACTCATAAAAACAATCATCTAAAAATATGAATTCATCTAAAAATGCCAAATAAAATTTTAATATGGAGCGTATAGGAAGTAGATCAGGTTCTACCATCAAAAACAATAATCTAAAAATAACAATTCATCTAAAAAATGCCAAAGAAAAGTTTAATATGTACCATATAAGAAATAGATCAGGTCATAACATAAAAACAATCATCTAAAAATGCCAAATAAAAAGTTTAATATTATTACCATATAGAAATAGATCAGGTTCTGCCCATCAAAAACAATGATCTAAAAATAATAATTGCCTAAAAATGCCAAATAAAAGTTTAATATGGATAGTATAGGAAGTAGATCCAGGTCACCGCTCGTAAAAAAATCATGTAAAAATAACAATTCATCTAAAAATGCCAAATAAAAGTTTAATATGGACTATATAAAGTAGATCCAGGTTAAACATAAAAATCAATCATTTAAAAAATAACAATTTATCTAAAAAATGCCAAAGAAAAGTTTAATATGGATATATAGGAAGTAGATCAGGTCGTCTTTCATTAAAAACAATAATCTAAAAATAACAAATCATCTAAAAATGCCAAATAAAAAGTTTAACATGGATAGTATAGGAAGTAAGTTCTGCTTCATCAAAAACAATTTTCTAAAAAATAACAATTTATCTAAAATGCCAAATAAAAGTTTAAAATGAACCATATAGAAAGTAGATCAGGTCATAACTTTCATCAAAAACAATCGTCTAAAAAATAACAATTTATCTAAAAATGCCAAATAAAAGTTTAATATGGATATATATAGAAATAGATTCAGTCCTTAATCAAAAATAATCATCTAAAAATAACAATTCTTCTAAAAATGTCAAATAAAACTTTAATATGGACCATATAAAAGTAGATCAGGTCCATAACTTATAAAAACAATCATGTAAAAATAACAATTCATCTAAAAATGCCAAATAAAGAGTTTAATATGAATATATAGGAAGTAGATCAGGTTCCATCAAAAAATCAATCATTTAAAAATAGCAATTCATCTAAAAAGCCAAAGAAAAGTTTAATATGGATCATATAGGAAGTAGATCAGGTCGTGCTCATTAAAAACAATAATCTAAAAATAACAAATCATCTAAAAATGGCAAATAAAAGTTTAATATGGACCATATAGGAAGTAAGTTCGCTCATCAAAAACAATCGCCAAAAAATAACAATTTATCTAAAAATGCCAAATAAAAGTTTAATATGGAACATATAGAAAGTAGATCAGGTCCGCCATCAAAAACAATCGTCTAAAAATAACAATTTATCTAAAAATGCTAAATAAAAAGCTTAATATGAACCATATAGGAAGTAGATCCAGGTCATAAAAAAGAATCATCTAAAAATAACAAATCATCTAAAATGTCAAATAAAACTTTAATATGGATCATATAGGAAGTAGATCAGGTCATAACTTATAAAAACAATCATGTAAAAATAACAATTCATCTAACAAATGCCAAATTAAAAGTTTAATATGGACCATATATGAAGTAGATCCAGTCCTGCTCATACAAAACAATCATGTAAAAAATAACAATTTATCTAAAAAATGCCAAATAAAAAGTTTAATATAAACCATATATAAAGTAGATCCAGTTCTTCTCATAAAAAACAATTATCTATAAAATAATAATTCATCCAAAAAATGCCAAAGAAAATTTTTAATTTGGACCATATAGGAAGTAGATACAGTCCTCCTCATAAAAAACAATCATGTAAAAAATAACAATTTATGTAAAAAATGCCAAATAAAAATTTTAATATGGACCATATAGGAAATAGATCCAGTTCTGCTCATCAAAAAACAATCATCTAAAAAATAACAATTCATCAAAAAATGCCAAATAAATTTTTTAATATGAACCATATAAGAAGAGATCCAGTCCTACTTATAAAAACAATCATCTAAAAATAACAATTTATCTAAAAATGCCAAATAAATTTTTAATATTGACCATATAAGTAAATTCGATTCGCTTCATCAAAAATAATCATCTAAAAAATAATTCATCTAAAAATGCCAAATAAAAAGTTTAATATGGACCATATAGGAAATAGATCCAGTCCTGCTCACCAAAAAATAATCATCTAAAAAATAACAATTCTTATAAAAAATGTCAAATAAAAACTTTAATAAGGACCATATAGGAAGTAGATCCAGTCCTGCTAATAAAAAACAATCATGTAAAAAATAACAATTCATCTAAAAAATGCCAAATAAAGAGTTTAATATGGACTATATATGAAGTAGATTCAGTTCTGCTCATCAAAAATCAATCATTTAAAAAATAACAATTCATCTAAAAAAAGCCAAAGAAAAAGTTTAATATGGATCATATAGGAAGTAGATCCAGTCATGCTCATTAAAAAACAATAATCTAAAAATAACAAATCACCTAAAAATGCCAAATAAAAAGTTTAATATGGACCATATAGGAGTAAGTTACTTCATCAAAAACAATCGCCTAAAAATAACAATTTATCTAAAAATCCAAATAAAAGTTTAATATGGATAGATATAGAAAGTAAATCAGGTCATAACCATCAAAAACAATCGTCTAAAAATAACAATTTATCTAAAAATGCCAAATAAAAAGCTTAATATGGACCATATAAAGTAGATCATCTCATAACGCAAAAAAAATTATCTAAAAAATAACAATTCATCTAAAAATGTCAAATAAAAACTTTAATATGGATATATAGGAAGTAGATCCAGGTCATAACATAAAAACAATCATGTAAAAAATAACAATTCATCTAACAAATGCCAAATAAAAAGTTTAATATGGACCATATAGGAAGTAGATCCAGATCTGCTCATAAAAAACAATCATGTAAAAAATAACAATTTATCTAAAAAATGCTAAATAAAAAGTTTAATATAAACCATATATAAAGTAAATCCAGTTCTTCTCATAAAAAACAATTATCTATAAAATAATAATTCATCCAAAAAATGCCAAAGAAAAAGTTTAATTTGGACCATATAGGAAGTAGATATAGTCCTCCTCATAAAAAACAATCATGTAAAAAATAACAATTTATGTAAAAAATGCCAAATAAAAAGTTTAATATGGACCATATAGGAAGTAGATCAGGTTAATCAAAAACAATCATCTAAAAATAACAATTCATCCCAAAATGCCAAATAAAATTTTTAATATGGATAGTATAAAAGTAGATCAGGTCGTCTTTATAAAAACAATCATCTAAAAATATGATTTCATCTAAAAATGCCAAATAAATTTTTAATATGGACCATATAAAAGTAGATCAGGTTCTGCATCATTGAAAACAATCATCTAAAAAACAATTCATCTAAAAGCGCCAAATAAAAAGTTTAATATGGACCATACAGAGTAGATTCAAATTATTCATTAAAAACAATCATCTAAAAATAACAATCATCTAAAAATGCCAATAAAAGTTTAATATGGATGTATAAGAGATCCAGGTTCTACATCAAAAAACAAGCGTCTAAAAATAACAATTAATCTAAAATGCCAAATAAAAGTTTAATATGGACCATATACAAATAGATCCAGTTCAGCCATCAAAAATCAATCATCTAAAAATAACAATTCATCTAAAAATGCCAAATAAAAGTTTAATATGGACCATACAGGAAGTAGATCCAGTCCTGCTCATTAAAAAACAATAATCTAAAAAATAACAATCATCTAAAAAATGTCAAATAAAAAGTTTAATATGGACCATATAAGAAGTAGATCCAGTTCTGCTCATCAAAAAACAAGCGTCTAAAAAATAACAATTAATCTAAAAAATGCCAAAGAAAAAGTTTAATATGGAGCATATATGAAGTAGATCCAGTTCTACTCAACAAAAAACAATCATCTAAAAAATAACAATTCATCTAAAAAATGCCAAATAAAAAATTTAATATAGATTATATAGGAAGTACATCGGTTTTGCTTATAAAAAGAATCATGTAAAAATAACAATTCATCTAAAAAATGTCAAATAAAAGTTTAATATGGGTCATATAGGAAGTAGATTCGGTTCGCTGCTCAAAAGATCAATCATCTAAAAATAACAATTCATCTAAATAATGCCAAAGAAAAAGTTTAATATGGAATATATAGAAATTAGATCCAGGTCATAACAAAAACAATCATCTAAAAATAACAATTTATCTAAAAATGCCAAATAAAAGTTTAATATGGACCATATAAGAAGTAGATCAGGTTCTTCCATAAAAACAATCTAAAAAAACAATTCATCTAAAAATGCCAAATAAATTTTTAATATGGAGCATATAAAAGTAGATCGAGTCATATAAATAAAAAACAATCATGTAAAAATAACAATTCATATAAAAATGCCAAATAAAAAGTTAAATATGAACTATATAGAGTAGATCAGGTTTTCATCAAAAATCAATCATCTAAAAATAACAATTCATCTAAAAATGCCAAATAAAAGTTTAATATGGACCATATAGGAAGTAGATCCAGGTTCCCTGCTCATAAAAACAATCATCTAAAAATAACAATTCATCTAAAAATGCCAAATAAAATTTTTAATATGGAGCGTATAGAGTAGATCAGGTTCTCACCATCAAAAACAATAATCTAAAAATAACAATTCATCTAAAAATGCCAAAGAAAAGTTTAATATGGACCATATAAAAATAGATCAGGTCATAACTTATCAAAAACAATCATCTAAAAATGCCAAATAAAAAGTTTAATATTATTATATAGGAAATAGATCCATTCTGCCATCAAAATCAATCATCTAAAAATAACAATTCATCTAAAAATGCCAAATAAAAGTTTAATATGGATAATACGGAAGTAGATCAGGTCATAACTCATTAAAAACAATAATCTAAAAATAACAATCATCTAAAAATGTCAAATAAAAAGTTTAATATGGACCATATATAAGTAGATCAGGTTCTGGCATCAAAAACAAGCGTCTAAAAATAACAATTAATCTAAAAATGCGAAAGAAAAAGTTTAATATGGAGCGTATAATAAGTAGATCAGGTTCTCTTTCAAAAACAATCATCTAAAAAATAACAATTCATCTAAAAAATGCCAAATAAAAAATTTAATATAGATTATATAGGAAGTACATCCAGTTTTGCTTATAAAAAAGAATCATGTAAAAAATAACAATTCATCTAAAAAAATGTCAAATAAAAAGTTTAATATGGGTCATATAGGAAGTAGATTCAGTTCTGCTCATCAAAAGATCAATTATATAAAAAATAACAATTCATCTAAATAATGCCAAAGAAAAAGTTTAATATGGACCATATAGAAATTAGATCCAGTCCTGCTCATCAAAAACAATCATCTAAAAAATAACAATTCATCTAAAAAATGCCAAATAAAAAGTTTAATATGGACCATATAAGAAGTAGATCCAGTTCTTCTCATAAAAAAACAATCTAAAAAAAAACAATTCATCTAAAAAATGCCAAATAAAGTTTTAATATGGGCGTATAAAGAAGTGGATCGAGTCATAACTCATCAAAACAATCGTGTAAAAATAACAATTCATATAAAAATGCCAAATAAAAAGTTAAATATGAACTATATAGGAAGTAGATCAGGTTTCTTTCGTCAAAATCAATCATCTAAAAAATAACAATTCATCTAAAAAATGCCAAATAAAAAGTTTAATATGGACCATATAAGAAGTAGATCCAGTTCTTCTCATAAAAAAACAATCTAAAAAAAAACAATCTAAAAAAAAACAATTCATCTAAAAAATGCCAAATAAAGTTTTTAATATGGAGCATATAAGAAGTAGATCGAGTCCTGCTCATCAAAAACAATCATGTAAAAAATAACAATTCATATAAAAAATGCCAAATAAAAAGTTAAATATGAACTATATAGGAAGTAGATCAGGTTTCTTTCAAAATCAATCATCTAAAAATAACAATTCATCTAAAAATGCCAAATAAAAGTTTAATATGAATAGTATAGGAAGATAGTTCAGGTCATAACATAAAAACAATCATCTAAAAATATGATTCAATACAAATAATGCTTAAAGAAAAGTTTAATATGGATATATAGAAATTAGATCAGGTCATAATCAAAAACAATCATCTAAAAATAACAATTCATCTAAAAATGCCAAATAAAAGTTTAATATGGACCATATAAAGTAGATCAGGTTCTTCCTCATAAAACAATCTAAAAAACAATCTAAAAAAAACAATTCATCTAAAAATGCCAAATAAAGTTTTTAATATGGAGCATATAAAGAGTAGATCGAGTCCTGCCATCAAAAAACAATCATGTAAAAATAACAATTCATATAAAAATGCCAAATAAAAGTTAAATATGAACTATATAGGAAGTAGATCAGGTTTCTTCATCAAAATCAATCATCTAAAAATAACAATTCATCTAAAAATGCCAAATAAAAGTTTAATATGGATATTATAGGAAGTAGATCAGGTCATAACATAAAAACAATCATCTAAAAATATGATTAAATCTAAATAATGCCAAAGAAAAGTTTAATATGGACCATATAGAAATTAGATCCAGTCCGCCATCAAAACAATCATCTAAAAATATGATTAAATCTAAAAATGCCAAATAAAAAGTTTAATATGGATATATAAAGTAGATCAGGTTCTTACCATAAAAACAATCTAAAAAAAACAATTCATTTAACAAATGCCAAATAAATTTTTAATATGGAGCGTATAAGAAGTAGATCGAGTCGCTCACTCAAAAACAATCATGTAAAAATAACAATTCATATAAAAATGCCAAATAAAAGTTAAATATGAACTATATAGGAAGTAGATCAGGTTTCTTCAAAATCAATCATCTAAAAATAACAATTCATCTAAAAATGCCAAATAAAAGTTTAATATGGATAGTATAGGAAGTAGATCAGGTCACTGCTCGCAAAAACAATCATCTAAAAATAACAATTCATCTAAAAATGCCAAATAAAATTTTAATATGGGCGTATAGGAAGTAGATCCAGGTTCGCCATCAAAAACAATAATCTAAAAATAACAATTCATCTAAAAATGCCAAAGAAAAGTTTAATATGGATAGTATAAGAATAGATCCAGGTCATAACTTATCAAAAACAATCATCTAAAAATGCCAAATAAAAGTTTAATATTGACCATATAGAAATAGATCAGGTTCAACTCAAAAATCAATCATCTAAAAATAACAATTCATCTAAAAATGCCAAATAAAAGTTTAATATGGACCATACGAGTAAGTAGATCAGGTCATAACTTCGTTAAAAAGCAATAATCTAAAAATAACAATCATCTAAAAATGTCAAATAAAAGTTTAATATGGATAGTATAAAAGTAGATCAGCTCGCTCATCAAAAACAAGCGTCTAAAAATAACAATTAATCTAAAAATGCCAAAGAAAAGTTTAATATGGAGCGTATATGAAGTAGATCAGGTTCTACTCAACAAAAACAATCATCTAAAAATAACAATTCATCTAAAAATGCCAAATAAAAATTTAATATAGATTATATAGGAAGTACATCCAGTTTCTTATAAAAAGAATCATGTAAAAATAACAATTAATCTAAAAATGTCAAATAAAAAGTTTAATATGGATTATATAGGAAGTAGATTCGATTCTGCTCCGTGAAGATCGATTATCTAAAAATAATTAAATACAAAATAATCTAAAAGAAAAAGTTTAATATGGATATATAGAAATTAGATCAGGTCCGCTATTCAAAAACAATCATCTAAAAATATGAATTCATCTAAAAAATGCCAAATAAAAGTTTAATATGGACAATATAAGAAGTAGATCTGGTTCTTCTCATAAAAACAATCTAAAAAAAACAATTCATCTAAAATGCCAAATAAATTTTTAATATGGGCGTATAAAGTAGATCAGTCCCGCCATCAAAACAATCATGTAAAAAATAACAATTCATATAAAAATGCCAAATAAAAGTTAAATATGAACTATATAAGTAGATCAGGTTTCTTTCAAAATCAATCATCTAAAAATAACAATTCATCTAAAAATGCCAAATAAAAATTTTAATATGGACCATATAGGAAGTAGATCCATCCGCTCATAAAAACAATCATCTAAAAATAACAATTCATCTAAAAATGCCAAATAAAATTTTAATATGG